>VZTG01007438.1:606615-666649 GCA_013397845.1 Melanocharis versteri | reverse complement strand
GGCCGTGGGGCGGGCATCGCCTCCTGCCCGGGGGTTGCGCGGGGATTGCGCGGGGCGCACGCCCGCGGGCAGCGCCCAGGCCGGGGCGGCGGGACCGAGGCGCGGGCAGCGGTGTCCGGTGGGGCAGCATCGTGCCCCGTGCGGGACCCCACACCCCGGGTCCAGGGAATCCCCCGCGGCTTTCGGCTCCCGGCCCCCCTTTCCTGATGGAGGTCAGTAAGGAAGAATGTGCCGCAGTAAGTTCAATTAATGGTTTATTTCCAGGCTCGCTCAGAGCCGTCTAGACAGCTTCCTGATGGAGATTGGGCTGTAGGGCCTGGCTATGTTTTGTCCACAGTCCCCGTAATGTAATTACATGTGTATGGTCTCGGAGTGAAAGGATGCAAGTAAAGTGACAGCACATCTGGTGAGCTGTTGCTTTTTAAAGCCAGAAACAGCTCACCAAACTTAAAATCTCTGAGACAGAAGGCATGGTGGAGAAGAATAAACTATAAGTTATACGTGGAACTCTGTTGAACTGAAAGTAAAGGGATAATCTCCGGACGAATTACTGTGGAGACAATAGGGCCGGATTCCGGCACTTGGAAGGAAAACCATGGGAAGCAGGAGGGGCTGTAGCACTTGACCCATTTGTGCCCTGAAATTACCAAATCTCCTCCCATCCTTTCCCCACCTTTAGTTTTACCGTATAAGCCCTATTATTGTTAATACTTTATTTACCGTGGGATTTAGCTTCACTGAACATTTTCAGTGTATGTTGGGATTGACTCTCTGGTAGAACAAAATAACGAAGGTGCCTTGTTAAGTTTTTTTGTCTCAAAAATGTTGAAGTGCTGTCGTAAAAAGCATCACTTCAGAAGTTCTCATGTGCCCATATTCCTGCTCTCCCAGCCGCGTTTCAGCATTTGGGATGTCCCTGGTTACTGCTGAACCATGATGTGTGGTGTTCAAGAAATCATAGAAGGTGCCGGTATCCTCTTAGTAACATGGGGCGTGGCCGCACTGGGTGCTTGGCAGAATTAGATCTTCTAGGATTCGGTTTTGGTCAGAGAAGGAGCAAAGTGTGGCATGAAGTGCGGGGGGAGAGAAGCCTGGAGCAGACAGTGGGGAATGTCTTCCCTGGGACCCTTGCTCTTGCCATTCTTTCTGCTGGAGGAGTGTTTGGGGGCTCGTGGGAGGTGAAGCCCTGAGCTTGGGAGGAGTCACTGAAGCCAGAACTGGTGAAATGGAAAGCCTGTGTGGTGCAGACCTGCCAGCCCTCTTTATCATTCTTGGCTGATAAAGAATTGTGTTTGTCTCCATAAACGTGCTGGAGGAATGATGCCTGTGTAGCTTCTGACAGGGATGAGTTGCTGGTGTGTTGGGGCTCCTTCACTGCCATCCAATGAACTCCTCTCCCCCATCTGCCCCTTCCCGTTGGTCTGGGCAGGAACCCTCCGTTTTTGTTCAGTTTGCACCCTACCTTGCAATCAGAAAGTGGTGGTTTCAGGCAGTAGGACAATGCAAAAAATAGCACTGCTTGTAGTAATAGCCATGATGGGGTTTTGTCCCCCTGGTGAAGAAGCTTCTAGTTTTCTCAAGCAGCACATGCCAGACTTGTTCTGAGCTGGTTTTGCTTGGGCAGACCTTGTAATGTGTGCAAATGGACTTTATGTACACAGTTTGGGGTTGCAATAGCAGGTGAAGATGCAAGGTTTGGGTAGGAGTTCGACAAGCTGAATTCAGAGAAAAGGGCTAAATCACTGAGGGCCCCTTGATGTGCACTGAGCCTCATGGGAGGTATCCCTAACGCAGGAAACTTGCATCTCTGAGCCAGCTTCAAAAGCCAGAGTTATTTCACACAAGTTGTTAAGATGCAGTTTTGCACGTGTGCATTTTTGCAGAAGCAATTCAGCAATTTTCTGTAGAGATGCTGCCATCAGTTTTAAATTCCGCTGGAGAATACGTGCGCTGGAAGAGATTTCCTGAAACTGAAACGGCAATTTTCATTGAAAACATGCTTCCCCTAAAAATGAAGTTTATGTGATTCCTGGCATATTTTCCATTTTGCAGTTTGCATTAATTCGTAAAGGTAACAACACTTAGCACTTCAACGAAAAAAATATCTTTGATGACTCCTGCAGTAAAAATGAGTGGAATGTGATAGGGATGGAAAATGCTCTTATCTGCAGGAAGCAACTATTGCCCCATGGATAAAATCAGTAATGCTGATTATCGTGTTGTTTCAGGAGGACAAAAAATGTTTCATATGTGACTCGGAGGATCCCTTTCACGATACTCTCAATCCCGACAGTCATCGCATTGAAAATGTTGTCACCACGTTTGCTCCAAATCGCCTGAAGCTATGGTGGCAGTCGGAAAATGGTATGTGGTTTGTCCAGAGTAATTTCCGGGGCTGGGAGCTGTTTTCCCTCCTTTTGTTTAAGGGTACCTGTGGGTTTGCTGTTATCTCTGGGCTGGTGATTACTGCCCTGTGAAGGATCATGCTGTGTGAGGAGGGATGAGTAAAACTGGCTGCTTTTGTGTGCCCTGGAGCAGTCCTTAATCTGTAACAAAACCCCCGAGTCCTCCAGGAGTGCTGGAAACAGCCGTCCAAGCACTCTGCAAGAATCCTTTCCTAAAGAGAAGAGTTTTCCACTCTGGCCTCAGATCTCCCTCATATTTGGGCAGCAGGAGCGGAGCAGCCTTCCAGGAGTGAATATCCCAGGGCGGCGCTGCCAAGGCAGCACAATGGGGCTTCCCCACCCGCCGGCCTGGAGGCTGTGGAGGGAGGAGGTTTGGGTGCAGAGCTGAGGGCTGCTGCCCTGCCTGCAGACCTCCAGTTTCCTTTTCCTACCCCAGGAGAGTAAAGCCAGGGATATCTCTTACCCTACAAGCTGCCTTCTCCCTCCTGAGCTCTCTGAATTTCTGTACCATATGCCAAACAATAAAATGAACTGCAGAAACAAGCCAGCTAGTTAAAAACAAAAATTGCATATTAGTTTGGTGGGGTTTTTGTTTTTTCTTTTAATCCTTCCTCCGCCTGTTTTACTTCTCTGGTTATGCTTTTGGCATGCCTTCATACACAAAACAAGGCAGTGAGGGTTTCTCAAACAGCAGTCCTACCCTGAAGCCTTAAAGCCAGCTGGACAGGATGGGATTTCTGCAAATGCATTGGCAGTAGCTGCCTTATTGTATATGAAAAAAAAAGGTAATACTTGTAACAGTTATGCTGCCTGTTAAAGAAAGGTTTTCAGTAAATCCTTTTTTAACCATTTAGATCAGCCTAGCAAGCTGCTTGCCTCCAGCAGTTCTCTTCCAGCATTCCAGATAATTCATGTTTTTTGCAACAGGCTTGGCAGCATTCACACAGAAAAGTTTCTTAGCTCATAAGGTCATGAAAATGTCCTTCAACAATAAAAAACAAATGATTCTTTCTGTCCAATTCATGTTTTGGTCTATTCAGGCATACAGCATAAGGGACCATTGCTGCATGCTTCACAGAAGGTTACAGCTGGTCAAAAATTTAAGTGCCTTATTGTTTTATTATTTTCATTTCTTACCCTTTCTCCTCTCTGTAAATCTTGATTTTATTTTTAATTTCTAACTACAGTATAATTAGTATCCAGCTGTTTCGAGAGCTCTTTTCACAAGGCAAAATAATATTTGTAGCTGTTTTTCTTCCTTTCTCTGTAGAGTCCTTGGCCACAGGTAGTCGTACAGCAGTTGGGAAAACCTTTTGCCTCTTGCCATTTTCTTAACCCTCAGTATTGCAAAGCAGGGCTGTGATAGTTGCTTTAGGAGTGTCTCAAAACCGGGTTGTAAAGGAGCTGTTCTTGTGGACAGGAGAGTCCAGAGTGAGTGAAAAACGGTGGGAAATGGCCCCCACCAGACATCAGTGAGACTGGGGGTGTTAGGGCTGCAGAAGAAGAGAGAAGGCGGCTGCTCTCTGTGCTGCTGCTGCTGCCAGAGAGGCTGTGGTGTGGGAGAGCAGCCTGCAGCCACCACACAGGTCTGGGCTCAGCATCCCCAGCTGTGCTGGGGGTTTGGTGCCAGGACTCAGCCCGTGGTGGTCCTGTCCTTGCCCCAAATCCAGTGATGCCAGCCACAGTTCTCAGTCTCAAATAGCACTGCAGGCTCACGCTCTGGGTGTAGCGTGTTTGGTGCTGATCACGCACAGGAATCCCATGTGTGATACTCTTCAGCAGGTTCTTGGTGTCTCCCCCTGTACCTCAGGCACACACTAAACCATCATATTCCTTTTTCACAACAGAGCCAAGTGGTAAAGAAAATAGTCTTTGTGCCGACCAAGTGAAGAGCTTTGGCAAGATTTAGATGTAGAGACTGGCAGGTGTCCTTGTTTGCTGAGCAGCTTCTTTTCTCTGCCCCTGCAGGTTTGGAAAACGTGACTATCCAGCTGGACCTGGAGGCTGAGTTTCATTTCACTCATCTCATTATGACCTTCAAGGTAAGGAAGCCACAGCCTTGCCCCGAACCCTAAAACATGAGGAAATGAGAGGTCTCATAGTCCTTCACGCCTATTTGATATTTAGGATTTGGGCTTTGTCCGAACTGCTTGGCCTGAAATTTTTGGAGCTGCCAACCATTAACCAGTGCTGAAGTCATATAGAAAGGCTGAGTTCTGACTTGTTTTTGAACTCCAGTGAGGCTGCAGAAGGAGTCATGCTGAAGCTGGGGTTTGTGTTGGTGTGTCTCTGGTGGTTGTATTCTAGAAGATCGTTAGCTAAGTCATATAGTAGCAAGGGTTTTTTCCCTGAAAAAAGTTGGCCATGGTATCAGTTTTCATTTGGCAAATGGAAAGGTCTTCAGGAAGAAGGAACATCTGTACACAAAGTGTCTTTGTTTTTTTTACAAACAGATGTCTTGGAAGGGTAGATTATGTCCTGTACATCCTAAATGCTCTTCCCATGTGGACAAATTAATCTCTTCATTTTTGCGCATCAGCTTTCTAGGACAGCTGGTTCCTCTTTTCTGTGGCGTTGACTAGGATTTCTCCCTGTGCCTTAAGGTGGTGGCTGAGGTGGGAGGTAGTCATTTCTACTGAAGCCGGCAGACAGGGACCCCCAAAAGACCCCTGATGTGATGTGGGTGCTGCAGCCACTGTACCCCAGTGCTGGAGCTTGGTCTGCCATCAGGAGGAAGGCTGCAGGGGAAGGATAGTTTTAATGATGCTTTGTGGACTTTGTGTGGTAGACACTTGAGCTGCTTTACTTCTGGGTTGCTAAATTTTTTTGTTGGGTGAGATACTAGTTTCTAAGTTGGGTGATATTTTCAGCCAGGAAGCAGAGAGAAAATTTCTTTCCAGCTGTGACTGAAACGCTTTTGTGCTTGGCTCTTGGAGGTCCTAGTCTGAGTACATAAAATTAAGGAAGAGATTGTTGGCATTGCTTGGTAGGTACAAGCCAGGGTTAAATTAATATCTGGTTTTTGAAAGGCAGCACAAAGATTAATACATGATTTTTTTTAGGTCAGAGGGATTAAAAATCTTTTCAAAATTTCATTAGTTCATTGTTCTAGAGTTGAATACTTGTAGGTAAGAAGGACACTGGTTTGTGTGAAGCAAATGCAGCCTGCCAGAGTCTGGGCAAGGCCAGCTGGAGGAGGGTCACTGGTGACTGGGGGAGTCAAATGCAGCATGAGTGGATGAAGCTGAGCCTCTCAATCTCCTTAAAGAAGGTTTTCTTAAGGCAGCACAGAGAACAGCTGGTAGAAAATGCTGGGGCTTCTCTGAGCATCAGAGGTACCTGCTCAGCAGTAACTTCTGGGCGTCAGAGCTGGATGGGAACCACTGGCCGTGGCATCCTGGTCCCTGCAGTGGGAGAGGAGGCCCATTAGGTCCTTTGTAAAAGACCAGGCAAAGAGGTACAGTAAGGAAGAAGGCTCTGCTGCTTTCCACAAGCAATGGGAAAAAATCCTTTTGTCTCTGTAAAGCCCTACTTTAACCCCCACTTTTCAGAAAGGGTTTGGAATCAAAAAAACTTACAAGTTTTCTTGTTTATACTAAGTGTGTTTAAGCACTTGGCCACTGAGTGCCATCTTTTGAAGATGGGTAGTCTATGGTTTGATGTGTGTTATTTCTTGTATCTGCCTCTGAGAAGAAAGTGGAATATCATCAAAGTATTTCCAATATTTCCACGTATTGGAAATAGTTGATGCAGGGAGAGAGATTAAAATCCAGACATGTGGATTGCTCACAATAGTAAGACTCAATGTAAACGCAAGTAATAATTAACCAAATGAAATCTCTTGTTTTTCCTACTATTAGACATTCCGTCCTGCTGCGATGTTGATTGAAAGATCGTCTGACTTTGGACAGACTTGGCAAGTTTACAGGTATTTTGCATATGACTGTGAGAGCTCATTTCCTGGGATTTCAACTGGACCCATGAAGAAAGTGGACGATATAATATGTGATTCCCGATACTCTGACATCGAACCTTCAACAGAGGGAGAGGTCAGAGACATTTTTTTCCAATATGTTTATTGTGTAGACTTTTTTCTTACAAATTCAGATTCTCTTATTTTTGAAGCTGAATCTTTCATTGTTTGATTTTTCCTCCAGGTAATATATCGTGTTTTAGATCCTGCTTTTCGAATTGAAGATCCATACAGTCCAAGGATTCAGAGTATGTATGCAGTTACCTTTCAGGCTGATTTGAGAGCATTTCAGTACTTACATGCTTGCAAAAACCAGTAATCCACAAAAAAAGTCATGCGTGAGTCCCAATAGCAGTTTTGAAGTCGTATGAATACCTTTGTGTATGGCTCCTTTTCCTGACTCACAAATTGATGTGCTGGGAAATAAGGATCAGTGTTGTGAACTCAAGGGATTGCTCTTACACACTTCATTTGAGTTGGTCCTTTTCTTAATTGATCAGGGATTTATTTTCATTAAAGACCCCCTTTCCCCAAAATACATGCAGTTGCCAAGAGAAACCTTGGAATGTGATCCTGTAATAGTACAGTATTCAGAAAGCAAATAAACAGAGCTACAAAGGTACTTATTTCATTGTGCATTTCTAGCTAAAATCAATGGGGTCGTGTTTTATTTTTCAGAACAGAATTGTGACTTTGGAACAATTGGCCGTGGTAGCACTGCATGGCTCGGCCACACAGATGTGGTCATAAAGCACAACTTGCTGTAGTGTTCCTGTATGGTCATGGCAGTCCATGACTGCAGAGGTGGAGAGCTCTGTTGCTCAGCGTGGTTTAAAGAGAAGCCTTGTGGGGCATTTGGCCTGAGGGAACTGCGGTGCTTGGCCTTAAGCTGACCTCTGATTTAATATGCATTCTCAGGCTGGGTTCGTGTCCCTCAGTGTAAAGCTACCTGGAGCAAAAGGAAATATGTGAAGTAGAGGAGTGTCTGCTGGTTGCTATGAATTTAATGTTGGTTTTTTTCTTTACTCAACATTTTAAAGGAGAAGCTGCTTCCATGGGTTTTGAAGTGCTTTTTCAAGCCAGTTCAAAGCTATAAGAAATTACACAGGATTTACAATATCAAAGTAAACATGTAGATGGTATTAATTACTGCGATATTGTATTCCCATGGATTATCCCTCAAGAACTACTTTGTATTTGGTCAGTGATGGGGTGTTGCTTTTTTCCACAAAATGTAACTAATTATATTTGCTAGGAAATTGGGCGTGTACAAAAGAAGAATTATTTGTCTTTGTTTCCAACTAAGACTTTTTCTGAAAGTCTCATAACTCTTAAGGCTCCTGGTCCACTTGGCAGCAGTTTCTTAATATCAAGTCCTTGCCCATCTTATATTTTAAAACCCCAAAGACCCAGTGTCTTTTAGGTGGTGCTTTTCTGCTTGCCTTTAAAGTTTGTGTATGTGTCTGTGCATGTGTATAATAAAATAGACCAGTATTTTTAATTATGCTTAAACTTACTTATGCAGTTATCAACCTGTAGTAAAATAATGTAATTTCTTTTTTTTTTAATTTGGGGAGTATGAAGTGATGTGTAAGTGCTGAAATAAATCTGATCTAATCTGCCCATAGGAAGCATGCTTAGGAAGTCACTCCTGGCTTCCTCCCATTAATGTAATATCTGGTAAATAATTGCAAAACGGGCGTGCTGGTTAGGGGTTTTTTTTGTGTGTCCCCTGCAGACCTATTAAAGATCACAAATCTGAGAGTCAAATTTGTCAAGCTGCACACTCTGGGAGATAACCTCTTGGACTCCAGGATGGAGATCCGAGAGAAATACTACTATGCCATCTACGACATGGTGGTTCGTGGGAACTGCTTCTGCTATGGACACGCCAGTGAGTGTGCGCCGGTGGAGGGCTTGGATGAGGAGGTGGAAGGAATGGTAAATATTCACACTTTTCTGCATAAAGCTCCTCTTGTCTGTGCCTCTTTTAAGTGATCTGAACACAAATGTAAAGATGACACTCTGTCCGTCACCTCTGCATGCTTGATTTTCAAACAACAGAACTGTTATTATTATTCCTCCTTGGCAAACGCATCTGTCATTATTGACGTTAATCAAACACAGATCTCAGATTAGGTGATAATTGTTTTAACATGCCTTTTCTAATTATGTTAAGGAGCTGATGAAATTGAAAGGTAGGAATGAAGAAAGGGAGTGTAACCTTATTAGGTCAGAGACCAATGTATGAGTTGACTTGGTTACCTTAAAATTGAAGTGGAATAGAGGCATCAAAGCCTGAAACACCTGTGAATTAAACATAACCTGTGTTTGTATCAGTTGTTACCAGCTGCGAGGTGGAGGTTGTAGCCCTAATAAGCACAGGCCCTGAAGGAAAACCCTGATTGCCTCCATGGTATGCTGCTGCAAAAGTGCCACATTGCTTCGAGGGTGTGCTTTTCCCCATGATTTTTGCCTGACAAGCAGTAATAGCACCCTGTTAATGGGTGAGTTATTAACTGGTTGGAGATGTGGAAGCATGTGGGACGGTTGTGTGGGTTGTCCAGGGCTGCAGGATGCTGTCGAGCCGGGCATGCTCCATTGCCCTGTGTTTGGGTTCGTGTCTCCACCCGAGCTTTGCCTTTAACATCGTGGCTACAGTGCTGGTAGGGCCCGTGGTCTGTGGCAGCAGCTGTCACACAACCAGTGTTGGTCTGCTTGGTGCTTGTTCTGTACACACGGAAGGCAAAGCCTGGGGCTGGTGGATAAACCCCATCCAAACTGTTATCTTTGCTTTGAGAACCAAGGCAGGGCTGGAAAGAGGGCACCGGGCTGGTGACCTGCTGATATAAGTAGATGCATGTTAATAGCTAATTAACAGCTAATAAACAGCTAACTTTTAGTTCCAAGAGGCTTTTGTGATTATTCAGGTGGAACTGTGCTCTCCTTGTTTATTTCTGAAAGCATTTATTCAGGTACTACTTCTGATAAGGAAAGAAGGACGAATTTGTCTGAGGACAGTTGGGCAGGTGAAGGATATTCCTATGGCCTTTTATGCCTTTCTAAATGCAGTTACATGGATTAAAGTCTCCAAAAGTATATATCCATTATGTACTAGCTTTATTTTGCATTAATTGTAGTGTGGTTTGGGGTTTTTCCCTTTTTCTTTTATAACCAACTCGGGTTTTTTTTATTCTTTTTTTTTTTCTCTTTTTTTTCAATTGCAGGTTCATGGTCACTGCATGTGCAGACATAATACCAAAGGATTAAACTGTGAGCAGTGTTTGGATTTCTACCATGACTTACCCTGGCGCCCTGCTGAAGGTCGCAATAGTAACGCATGCAAAAGTGAGTTGGAGTAAAATGCAGAACTGGGTGCCACGAACGTTACATGCTGTTACTTGGGCTTGTGTGTAAAATCCCTCATGTTCTTTTGTTGACGCCGGTGTGTTTTTTCTGCGGGGTGGCGCTTCCCCCGGGACTCTTACTTTGCTTTCTGTCTTTGTCACAGAGTGCAACTGCAATGGCCACTCCAGCCAGTGCCACTTCGACATGGCTGTGTACATGACGACAGGGAACACCAGCGGGGGAGTGTGCGACGAGTGCCAGCACAACACCATGGGACGCAACTGCGAGCAGTGCAAACCTTTCTACTTCCAGCACCCGGAGAGAGATCTGCGGGACCCCGATGTCTGTGAGCGTAAGTGCAGCCCCACTCCGCAGGGTGGGAACGGCCTTGGGATCCCTGAGGAAAGGTGGTTGTCTTGGAGGTCTTGAGTGAGCCTGGCTGGGTTTTGTTTTCTCTTTGAGAATCTGGAAATTTACCTGGTCCTTGTGTGTCCAACCTGCATCATGTCTAATACTTGCAGGAGTGACAGTCTTTCTACACAGCAGCTGAGTTTCAATAATTCAGTGTGAGACCTGGCCTTTGATTTTGTAGCAGCTAATGAAACACGTGCGATGCCTCCTTCTTAGCTTGCGACTGTGACCCAGCTGGCTCCCAAAATGGTGGCATCTGCGACCGCTACACTGATTTCTCCACCGGCCTCATTGCTGGACAGTGCCGTTGTAAATTATTTGTTGAGGGGGAGCGTTGTGACCTCTGCAAGGAAGGTTTCTATGGCCTGAGTGCCGATGACCCAGCGGGCTGTCAGCGTGAGTAAAAACATATGTTCCTTTATGTGTGATCAAAAGCTCTTTGAGGAGCTGTTAGTGCTGGGAGGAGTTGGTTTATGGGATGGATGTTTTTTTCCTTTTTTTCATGTTTTGGCTAAAGAAAAAACATCACTGTAGATTTGCTGTAGCTTGGAGTCCACCAGCCCATAAAATGCAGTTTGCCATCTGATCCTTCTAGGGTATTCAGCGGAAATAGCGTAATCGTCCTCATTTCTTTTCAATTATAAGTCTCTAAGCCAGGGAAATTTTACTGGGATGGGTAGTGGGCAAAGAGTGAAATTAACTTCTGTCATGGGGAATTCAGGGGAAACTTTAAGGTATGTATTTAAGTTGAACACTGTCTGTAATATAAGTCCAGTCCTGCTTTTGACCTGCCTATTTGTATTTCCCAATCTAGCTTGTGCGTGTAATCCTCTGGGTACCCACCCCGGGGGGAATCCTTGTGATTCAGAGACAGGAAACTGCTATTGTAAGCGTCTGGTGACAGGAAAGCAGTGCAATCAATGTCTGGCAAGTAGTTCACTGTAAAATAAATTGGGGGTCACTGGTGTGAGGGAGGCTGAAGTGTGGGAAGCATGGAGCAAGGTGCTGGCCACTGTCTCTGACTGCCTACTAGCCCATGCCTGGCATTCAGGCTGGCGAGGGCACCTTGGGATGTCAGGAGCCATGAAGTGTGCTGTGTTCTGGGGAGCTGGGATGCATGTCGAGGCAGACAGGAGCATCGAGTCTAATTCCTGGGGCCGTAAGGAGTGAGACATTAGGATACCTGTGGTTGCTCTGTGAAAATGAGGGATCTAGGGCAGTTCTGCTGAAGTCCTTGCTGGGGTGAAAGACGAAATGGTCAGGGAAACAGTGTAACCAAAAAAATTGCTTCTAAACAGGCCATTATTTTAGGCAGGGATTATTTCATACACATACATTTCCATGTAGTGTTTATGCATGCTGGAGTGTTATAGAAACACTGTCAGATAACTGGATGTGTTTGTACAAACACTGAGAAACTCTTATCTAGCAGTGAACTGCATGGAAAAACCAAACAAGTCAGTCTGTCTGTCTGTCTATCCAGCAAGCAAGTTGCAGAGTAGCAGCCCTGCAAAGAGCAGTGCCCAACAAATACCCACTGCCCCATGTGTGGCTCTCTTGCCCTTGAAATGGTCAACAGGGTGGGAGGAGAGCAGGTAGGGATGTGGTATTGGTGCTTGTGGGGGTAGACCCACAACCAGGGGAGCAGGATTCATGGATTGTGGGGCAGTCTGGGATTGCTTATGCTGAGTATTTAAAAATATGCCTTTGGGTTAGATGGAACTGAGTCTGCACCGGGTTACAGTGCTGGTGATGTTTTCTCCTGCAGCCTGAGCACTGGGGCCTGAGCAATGACATGGATGGGTGTCGGCCGTGTGACTGCGACCAGGGAGGAGCGCTCAACAACAAGTGAGTCTCAGCCCAGTTACTCTCCTGTGATCCTTCACCCAGTTTCACTTGTTGCAACCACAACATCCAGGGCTCGATGTGCTCTGGGGAAGGATGTTCGATATCCATCTTTCTGCTTCAGAAGGTGGTAGGTCTTGATTGCAGCGAGGGTGACAGAGGCATCCATGTCTTTTCTGTGCTGAGCAACGTCTGCTTGTGCCACTGGTGCAAGTGAACATGTAAAACTGCTTTTAGTGTAGCTCTGCTTTTGTCAGCCAAGGTAGGAGCCAGATGTGGATTAAGCTCTGCCTTGGCCATAACCCGGGGTATGGTCCATGTCAAAGCTTTGCTCCTACAGGATGAAAGCAGGAATCAGGCAGTGACCTGGACAGGCTGGTCTTGCTTTGCTCCCAAAGTGCCCTTTGGCCAGTCTGTCTGCCCACTGGTGCTGGGGGAAGCACGCTAGCTGCACAGTACTGCTCTGTTGCCCCAGTGGTGCTGCATGGGGTGGGATGTGGACCTGGAAGTGCCCACTGGGGAGATGGACGTTTTTTAGAGAAAATTGTAGGTTTTGAATATGCATCCATCTGTATTAGCATGGCAAGTTGTGGCTTAGATGCCCTGTCAGTGGGGTGCTGGGTAGCCAGATTGCTCCTCTGACCAGAGCAGTTCTTTGTGTGCTAGGTATGTGTCTGACGCCTGGCTTGGCAACTTCAGCATGTTCTTTTGCTTTTTTTTTTCTTTTCCCCCTCTCCCCTTCCTTCCACAAACCCTTTGAAATGTCATGCTTTTGTCTAAAGCCACAGAAGTTTCCCAAGGGGGTCAGTGAACTGTTTCCCACTGGAGCCCATGGGACCACACTGGGGGAGTGTGGGACTTGTCTTGGTGTGACTCCCATAGGTCGTCAGAGCCTACGGACACCCATCTGCATCAGGGATTGCCGTGGGAACGTCCCACGGGCCGTCTCTCCTGTCTGCTCCTGAGTGAATTATTAGCCCTTGGCAGACAGCAGTGTGGATGTTAGGGATTATTTACTCCCCCGTGCTCGCTCCCTGCGCACAGATGGGTTACACCACACAGCTCATAACAGCTCCCCCAGCACAGCTGCTTCCAGGGCTTTGGGGTAACAGCCCAGCCATGGCCCAGCCTGTTTCCCATGCACTGAGCTTGGTGATTGCAAAACCATGTGGGGAGGGGACGTGCAGCATCCTGGCACAGGCAGGCAGCAGCTGTGCTTTCCTCCGACCGCAGGAGAGCCGCAAAGCCCAGCTCTGGCTCCTGACTTCACTCTCTCACGTCATCAGGAAGGGGGGAGCTCTGCCCTCCTCGGGGCTCCTCTCCTCAGCTGCTGAATTGCTGCCTTCTGGCTCCCACTCAGGGTGTGGGATGCTGTGCCTCGCCCAAAATTCATCCCTGTGGTGTAAACCAGGTAGTGGAGTTATTGCCTGCCCGGAGGGGAAACTTCCCAGCTCCTCTTCTGGGACAGCTAAGGCACTTCTGGCATCTCAAAGTGAACATTTAAGTGAATCTCTGCAACTTCAAAAATAGTTTAAGTTAAAAATTACTCTTTGTCTGGAGGCTTGAGGAGCCTGGAGATTGTTCATGGAAACCAGAGGCATTTACCTTTAGAAAATGTTTCTAAATCCCACTCAAATATGAAGAAAGAGGTGTATTTTGGTGGACCAAACAACCTTCCTTTGAAAAAGTGTGATTGGGTGTGTGCAAAATTGCAGTGTGCTCAAGGGTTCTTCATGATGCAGGGCAGACACTCTGGGGACAATGAAACAGCCAAAGGCAGTTTGGGGATAGAGCTGTACTGAATAAAGAAAATGGCTCATTATGAAAGAAGGGGAGATCTGTGTGTCACCCTGGACAGACCTTCTGGTGATGGCCCTGACTGCCCCATGTCACTGGTTGTGCCTGTCCTGCTCTAAAGCAGCCAGGGATGGTTTTCCCCCATGTGTAGGTGCTGATGGTGACCTGTCTGGATTCTTTGCAGCAAGTGAGAGCAGCTCATCATCCCAGGGCACGTAGGGTCATGCATGTTCTTGCTCTGCCTGAGACCATACAATCAGATATGCTGCCTGTGTGGCTTGCAAGCTTGGAGCCAAAGGCTGCCCTCGGCTTGCAGGGCAGATGTGCCTCTTGGCTATGTCTGGTAGCAAGTGAAGATCCCAGATCTCCTGTCTCCCAGGGAACCGCTGCATCCATAGCATGAAATTCTCTTGCCTTCCAAACAGAGGAAACTACTTGCAAACTGCCTACTGGAAATGGTCCCTGGTCCATGCTTGCTTCCAGCCGGAGCCTAGATGTTGTTTTGGAGAGTGATAGTTGGGTTGAGCCAAGTCTGTACCTGGGACTGTGCTCCCATTTTAGTAGTGCAGATGGCCCAGCTGCAGAGCCCAAGAGCATCTCCTGTCTGCTGTGTTCAGAAGTGCTTCTCCTCCTGTGTCATTTAAAATGTCAAAGTGGAAGATAGCTCTAACACTGTCTCAGCATAGCCAAGATCTGTTGTAAATTCATTGCTCTTCTGTTTTAGCTGCTCAAGTGAATCTGGCCAATGTGAATGCCGGCCGCACATGTTTGGACGTCAGTGCAACCAGGTGGAGCCTGGCTATTACTTCATTTCACTTGATCATTACATCTACGAGGCAGAGGAAGCCAGCTTGGGTCCTGTGAGTAGCTGTTTTCGTGGTCTGGAGTGTCTGGAGAGGTGTGGGAAAGTTGTTTCACCAATTGGCTCTTGGAAGTGTCTTTTATACCCTGTGTGTTTTGTAATTAAAACATGGAAAACACAAAACTGGAATGTATCAGAAAACCATTAACCTGTAGCTTTTCAATCTTAGTATCAATAAATAATGGAGTAATTGAGGGGGGAGGAATTGCAATTTTTCTTTATAAACCTGTTTTTTTGATCATGACCACAGTTAGTTTTCTGTCACCACCCCTCTCTGTACCCCACTGCATGTGTACCTACCACATCCACTTCTCCTCTTATCTCAAGAGAGGTGGGACACAGACACTGGCTCTTCTCTTCAGTGCCACTTCACTGGAAGTGAACAAAGTGCACATTTATGCACATTGCCACAGCTTTTATAGTTTCTGTACATCAGTAACATTTCTTTTATTAATGACTAAAACCGTTGTTGATTGTGCAAAAAACTGTTTTTGTGAGGTTGCCTCTAGCTTGTTTTGCCTGCTGGCGTGGTACAACAGCATCTCTGGCTCTTTCTGTTGGCCATTACACAGCCTTGCTTTGAATTCATTAACAGCAGTTAAGTGATTGTATCAATCACTTTTGCCTCCAGCAAGGAGTCAGGGAGATGGAAATAATGGTTTTTTCTAATGCAGCAGATCCTTGTCTGCCTACAACTGGGACACTTGGTGCCCTAATTTATTTACTTTGAGCAAAATGCAGCCACTTTGCAGTTTCAGCCAAGGCGGAGGATTTTTGCTCTCAGATAACTGCAGAAAGGGAAGATGGCACAGAGCGGAGGTTGTACCATAGCAGAGGGCACATGAGCTGGCACGGGGTTTTTGGTGCATTCGTGTCTGCCCAACTGGAGAGGTGGTACCCAAGGCCCTTCCGAGGCTCAGGGATGGAGGAGCCAAGCACAAAACCCACCTTGCCAAGCAGAGCAAGGGGATGTGCTGGTGGTTTGCTTTTTGAAACCTTCAGAACAAACGGTGTTAAAAAACACCAATATTGAAAAGCTTTCTCACAAATCTGATGATAGAATGAAACTGAATTGCCAGGTAGGGGCCCAGCACAAGACAAAATGCAGTGGCACAGAGTTCCAGGGGTTGACAGGCAGTGCCAAGCCCCTGTGCTCCTCACAGCTGCGCACCCTTGCTCGCGTCCTGCCTGCCATCCTTTCTGGGGAGCTCTGATCTTTGTGCAAAGCCAAAGGGTAATGACTTAGAGCCAGGCTCTATTCAAAGGGTGTGAGAATACATGAGGGGACATCCTGAAGTGATATGTATATATGTAGACATTTCCTTGCATTTAATGCCTTTCTACTGAAGCAGCTTCCTTACGAATGCACAGGATGTTGTTCCATGGAGAGAACTATTTGTGGATACAGATACATTTGAAACAGGAAATTTGAGCACCATGTTTTTATTTTCTGTTAGTTTTTCCTCTTATTTGCTTTATATAAAAAATAGATAAAAGCCTGACACCTCAGACTGAAAAAGGTGACCATGTGTTGATTTAGCTATGAAATATCTATCGATGATTAGGATCTCTGTTCTTTAGCGACATCCTGCTCATTAAAGCCATTATCTGCTTTTCAAATCTTATTTTGAGCAGTGGTTTGGTTTGAAACAGCCTGGTGTAGTCAGGAAGCAATTAGCACTCAGGCTTGGGTGGTTAATGGAGCAGTGATGTGTCACTGCAGTAGATCCTACTGCAACAAGTACGATGTGGAAATCTGTATGGTGAATGAGATGTCATAGCTGGTGAATTAGTTACTCACAGCAAGTTTTTAAATTTAATTCTGCACCATAGCAGAGAAATAAATGAAGAGTTGTGCAGTCTTGTTTTGCTTTATCTCTCTTGCATTTGTTATGTTGTTAAGTGAAAGGGCAGTGGTGTGCACACGTATGGATTTGAAAGAGAATCTGTGTTGTCTGGGATGCAAACAGTGGATACTGCAATCCAGAAGTCATCCATCAGCAGAACCCCGCACTTCATGTACCCCCTTGGGGCTTGCAGATTTAATGGATCAGTATTGAAATACCTGTTCCCTGTTTTGTAGGGAGTGAACATAATAGAGCGCCAGTACACACCAGACCGCACACCGTCATGGACAGGCATAGGGTTTGTGAGGGTCCCTGAGGGGGCGTACCTGGAATTCCACATTGACAACATCCCCTACTCCATGGAGTATGATGTTCTGATCCGCTACGAGCCGCAGGTGGGTCTGTGAGTATGGGCATTGCTGCCTTCCAGCAGGTGCTGGCTGTCCTGGTGCACGACTGACATGGGCCTGGCACTTTCAGGAGTCATCAGGGCTGAAAGACAAGGACAGGTGCTCAGTTAGATGTCTGAGATGTGTGAAAATCCAAAATGATGTTGACTATTTCTAGTACTATTTGCTTTACAGCTTGTTTCACTATTGCATTGTTTCAGCACCTGTTTAATGAGCAAATTAAAAAGTGACAAGTCCCATCAGGACAGATTAGACTATAAATTTGTTATTGGCCAGGTGGGCATCGTGCACCTTCGGAAGCAAATTGCCCATCTTGGATGTTGAATGCCTGCAGCCAAAAGTTTGCAAGCAGTTGGCTTTGATAATTCACTGAGTGAAGGGAAAGAGAAAAATCCCTTCATCTCCTTGCCTAGAGTTTGGCAGCAACTAACTGCAGTGAATACTCATATGCAGGACCCAGAGGTGAGGGGAGAGGAGGTCGCCAAACCCCCTGGTGATGCCATGATGCAGATGGGGCTGCTGGCCACCTGCTCCTTGCTCTCAGCCCACACCTGCAGCTGGTAGAAGCCCCACTGATGCTGCAGCTGTAGCCCCATCCTTCCTGAAGCACAGTGACCACCCTGTCAGTGCCCACGATTTTCCTGGCCTGAGCTCTGGATGCTTCCAGGAGTTTATGATTATTACTTGGTATTGATGAGCCTTTTTTTCCCCCCTAGTTGCCTGATCAGTGGGAAAAAGCTGTGATCAGTGTCTCGCGCCCAGGCAAGATTCCCACAGGTAGCCGGTGTGGCAACACAGTTCCTGATGACGATAATCAAGTGGTCTCACTGTCACCTGGATCCAGGTTGGTATAACTTTATGGTCAAAAGGAGAGAAAAAAAAAAACATTTGAAAATTGAAGTGCAATAATGTCACATTTTCGGTTTGCTGTAACCTCTGTGAAAATAGGAGAAAATTAATTCCCAGTGGGTTATAAAAACATATTTAGTAGTGTGTCTGTAGACTCAAAGCTTTTAAGTTTATTCTCGTTTTCTGATATGGTTTGTTCACTGAGTAGAGGGAGGGGGAGGTGTTTGCACAGCCTGTGAGTGAACATTGGTTTGACTCTTTACCTTGCCGATAACCTTTTCCGGTTCTGACTTTCACAAGCCTCCAAACCGCCTCTCTCACATCACAGCTTTTGTTCTGTTGGGTCTTGGCTGCTTTCTGTTATCTTGATTGCTTTATAGGGGCACCTGAAATGCTTTATGGTGCCGTACGTTTGAAGTAAGGATTGTTTCCTGTTCCTCATTCAGATACGTTGTTCTCCCGCGGCCCGTGTGCTTCGAGAAGGGGCTGAATTACACCATCCGCCTGGAGCTGACCCAGTACTCCTCGGTGGATACGGAGACAGAGAACCCGTACACACTCATTGACTCTGTGAGCAGAATTTATTTCAGGGGTGCTCTTAAAAGCCTGAAAGTTTGCTTCTCCTCTGGCATGTGTCTGTGTAAATTCCAAGCAGTATTTTGCAGCGTTGTTCCTTACAGCTGAAGTCAGATTTCAACTGAATGATGTAATGCAGCATAAGTTTCTTCAAAAGTTTCTCGAAGTATGTGAGTTGTTTTTCTGCTAGGAGGCTTTTGAGGTATTTTGCAGGACTGCAGCTAGTCCACAGACTTGTAGTTTCTTTGGGGAGGTTAACGTCTGTCATGTAATGCATGAATATCAATGTCAATGTCAGTCTTTTTCTTTAGAATGGATAGAATTTGGTAAGAGTTTGTCAGATACCAGAAGCATTCCACCAAAACTAGAAAAATACTGTCATTTCCCTTCCAAATTCTGTCTGGCTGTTTGCTTTTTAGCCAAAAAAAGGGTAGAAACTGGGGTAATACTGAATTTTCACAATTTTGATGGAGGCTATTTATAAGTAGTGACGCTTTGTCATTGCAAAATTATTTTGTAGCTTGTTCTCATGCCATACTGCAAATCACTGGACATATTCACAGTGGGAGGCTCAGGCGAAGACGTGGTCACGAACAGTGTTTGGGAAACTTTCCAAAGATACCGGTGTTTGGAAAACAGCAGGAGTGTTGTGAAAACTCCCATGACAGATGTCTGCAAGAACATAATATTCAGCATTTCTGCACTACTGCATGAGACTGCGTTATGTACGTAACCATCTACTGGTAGGGCAAACTGTGCCTGGGAGCTGGATGGCGCTTGCAGGCAGAGCAGTTTGCATGGGGAAGGCGAGTACGTGGGATGAGGCAGGGGATTCATGTCCTGTGCCACAGTGCTCACTCTCTCCAATGTTTTTCTCTGCTCAGCATGCCAGTGTGACCCCCAGGGTTCCCTGAGTTCGGTGTGTGACCCCAATGGAGGACAATGCCAGTGTCGTCCCAACGTTGTTGGAAGACAGTGCGACAGATGTGCCCCTGGCACCTTTGGGTTTGGGCCAAGTGGATGCCGACGTACGTTAAACCCTTGGCTCTGGGCTGTGCTGTGGTTGGGGCCCTGAGTTCATGGCTTGTCATGCAAACCCAGCGCCTCTCCCGCTCTCCTTGCAGCGTGCGAGTGCCACGTCCGAGGCTCCTACAACGCCTTCTGCGACGTGGAGACAGGCCAGTGCCACTGCTTCCCTGGGGTGTACGGGCGGCAGTGCGACCGCTGCCTGCCCAGCTTCTGGGGCTTCCCCAGCTGCCAGCCCTGCCACTGCAATGGCCACGCTGACGACTGCAACCCCTACACCGGGGAGTGCCTGAGCTGCCGGGACCACACAGCTGGACACAACTGTGAGAGGTATGGCACGTGTGCCCTTCCTCTGGCCCCTCTCCTTCCCCACAGCAGCGTGGGCACAGCAGCTGTTCCCCTCTGGTGCTGATGCTCAGGCAGGTGTGAGGAAAGTCCCTGGGCCTCGGGAGTCAGAGCAGCGCTTGTGGTCCTGGAGAATGATGGCAGTGGGGATCCCCTCTTCCCTGCCCACAGCCTTGGACCTCACAGCAGTGCCTGTGCAAGTGACCAAGAGCACACTGCAGGGCCCCAGGCCTTTGGCAAGCCATTGCAAGCCTTCTGAGAGACCTTGCAGTGGTAGGGATGACATCCAACTCTTGGTCTGCTGCTCTTACACTGATGTAAACCAGACAAATGGACGCAGCTGCTAGGAGTGTGAGTGGTAAGGGAGAGCCAAAAGGATGTTTCTGCCCTTTGGTTCTTCACAGTGGTTGAAAATCTGAGCTTAGTTACAGCAAGGCTGCGGTGTGTTTGCCTGCAGTCCCTCCATGCTGTGTACCCTGTTGTGCAGGTGCCAGGCTGGCTACTACGGAGACCCCATCCTGGGATCAGGCGACCACTGCCGCCCCTGCCCTTGCCCTGATGGCCCCGAGAGCGGACGCCAGTTTGCCAGTGGCTGTTACCAGGATCCAGTCACACTGCAAGTCGTGTGTGTCTGTAGCGTGGGATACATAGGTACTTGGTGGGAGTATGGAGAGGTGGCTGGTTGGGTTGAACCTCTCAGGAAGAGGGTGTGTTCATGTGTGTTAGATGTGACCACAGCACCAGCATTAGTGGGTTGTTGTCAGGGGTTGCCTCGCTTGGAAGGCACAGTGGCTTGTGCAGGTGATGCCAGCCCCCACCATGAACCTCATCTGCAGCAGTGTGGTGAGGGATGACTGGTGCTCAGCAAAGCGTGGACAGGACAGCACTGGAACCGAGGGGATGAGCAGTATGCCATGGTGCCCTGGGTGGTACCATCCGTGCTCTGCACCAAATTGCCATGATCTCACCAAGTGCTGTCTCTGTTTCTTAAAACATGATCCAGTTAATGCCCCCCCGTTAATGGTCTTTGTTGCCTTGCTGATTATGGGGCTGTGCACTAGCGAGCCGTGATGGCAATTCCCACTGTGCCTGTTTGTTCAAACAGGCAGTCGATGTGATGAATGTGCGTCTGGCTTCTTTGGGAGCCCCGATGAGGTTGGCAGCGCCTGCCAGCCGTGCCAGTGCAACAACAACATTGACACCACTGACCCTGAGGCCTGCGACAAGAGGACCGGCGCGTGCGTGAAGTGCCTGTATCACACCGAGGGCGAAAACTGCCACCTCTGCAGAGAGGGCTACTACGGGAGCGCCCTGCAGCAGGACTGCCGAAGTGGGTGGGAGACACGGCTCCAGCCCCAGCACCAGCCTTGTCGGGGGCAGCAGTGGACACCTAAATGCTTTTTACCTGGGAGCATTTGGTGTGGAGGGAAAACCTTACTGCTTCCAGCTGGAGTTGTCTGCAGCTGCCCTGCAGCTGCGCGGGGCTCCTGGCCAGGAAGTGGGGCCCTTTACATTTGAGAGGGAGGGCAGAGCATTTCCATGTGCTGAAAGGAGGAGGATGTTGCAGGAAGGGGGGCTTCTTACCCTCTTGATATTGGTCTCTGTTTATCTCTTCTCCAGAGATAAGGTGGTAGGGAGAGGGTTTGGCTTTTGTTTACACCAGGTCCCTGCAGGTGTGGTTGGGCAGTGGGAACAAGGGCCGTGGCAGGAAGCTGAAGTGAGTGGTGGGGAGGCAGACCCACGTCTGCTGTGGCATGAGGCACAGCCCAGCAGGACGGGTGGGTCACTGAGCAGGAGAGCTTGCCACTGGCCAGTTGGCCACTTCAAGCAGATCTGCCACCATAGCTGGCTAACAAGAGCTGGGCAGACTTGGGCTTTGGTTGTACAGAGAGAGGAAAGTAGAGCAGGGAGGGCTGGGCTGCTTGAATGAGGGACTCCTGTGACCCTCCGTGTGCTGGGGCAGAAGCTATAGAGGTGGCCAGCCTGGGGCGTGAGGAGGGCTCTTGGGCAGTGCTGGGTCAGCCAGGCCTGGCCACTGGCACTGGGACATGCCAGCATCTGCCCACAGCTCTGCGGACTCGGAGAATAAAGTAGGTGTGAAGTCAGAGCAGTCTGGTAGCGGGAGGGCAGGCTGACACGGAGCTGCCTTGCTCTTTCCCCCACAGAGTGCGTCTGCAACTACCTGGGCACTGTGCGGGAGGACTGCCAGGGCTCGGAGAGCTGCCGCTGCGAGGCGGCCACGGGGCAGTGCCGGTGCCTCCCGAACGTGGTGGGGCAGACCTGCGACCGCTGTGCCCCCCACACGTGGCGGCTGGCCAGCGGCACCGGCTGCGAGCAGTGTGACTGCGACCCCGCGCGCTCCCTCGGCCCTGCCTGCAACGAGGTGAGGGAGCGGGGACATGTGCCCGAGGCTCGGCCTCTGCTCTGGTGCAGGGCTGAGCTGCTGAGGGGCTCGCATCTCCTGATGGGTTTGTTTTTTGGTTTTGGCAGTTCACGGGGCAGTGCCACTGCATGCCAGGCTTCGGAGGCCGGACCTGCCGGGAGTGCCAGGAGCTCTTCTGGGGTGATCCAGGCGTGGAGTGCTTAGGTGAGTCCAACCCTGGTGCCTGCTGCACCTGCTCCTTTTGGAAATGTCCGTGTGGCTGAGCACACCATCACACCCCAGTTCACTGGGACACCCCTGCCAGGAGCAGCCCACCTGAGCCTTGGAGAAGAGGGAAGAAGGCGTGGTGGGGTCTGCCCTGGGCTTTTGGTGCTTAGTGGGATGGGACATGCAGCAGGAGCCCAGCCCTGTGCTTGTCTGTGTTTTTCTTGTCTGACCTTCATTTAGAAACAAACCTCTCTGTTTAGAAGCAACTCTTCCTTAAGGGTAAGGTTGCAATGCTGTCAGGTAAGCCAGCATGATAAGAAAACATATCACAAACATTCGAGTTTGAGAATTGGTCTGGAAACCAGTTTCCTTTGCCTTTCAGTTGTATGTAGCTGAAGACCACTGTCCCTTGTGTCTTCTTACAGAGACTGGCCGTGAATAAACAAGGTTTTTATTTAGTAGGAGATTTTCCTTATATTTCAGATGAAAATAAAGGAGAAAACAGAGACCATGCAGTGGGTTAGCCATAGCTACATGCTGCAAAGCAGAGCACCATGAAGTAGGTTGTTTAGAAAACTGGATGGCCTCTGTCCTTTCATTATAAACAAGTCTGTTCATTAGCTGGAAAAGAAGCTTCAAACATTGTCCAGACCAGAACAAACTTGTATCTCTGATCTGTTCAAATAGGACCCTTTGCCAGGAGGGTTTGCAATAGATTAAGGTATTTTTTCCTGCAGGGAGCAATGTGCTTGCTGTGGTCTTTAATAAATCCTTTACAATAGAGATACCTTAGAGCCCATTATCTTGGTAGATAGGCAGGTCACAGCTACTTGATTACTGCAGCAGATGAAAGGACTGGGGAATTGTCCCAGTTCCTGAGTACATATTGGGTTTCTTGGGGGAAAGGCTGCCTTTGGAGAGGCTGTGTGTGTTCTGACATGGTGAGGGGTGTGCTGACCCTGCTGGCTCCAGGGCAGGGATTGTCTCTTGGTATCAGTTGTCTCCATCAGGGTTTATTGATGGAGTCCATTTGCATACCTTGTCAGCAGGATTTTGCAGCATGCCAGCATTTCTGGTCTCTCATGGAGTTTCTGCTGTCTTTTGAGCATGTGAAAACCTGTTTTAATGTTTCTGAAGTAAGGAGAGAATACATGCTTCAGAGCCTGTTTTTACCATGCAAGATCTACACTCCCCTTCCAGCCTGCTGTCCCTTCTGTGCCCTAGTGATAGAGGAGACTCACTCGGGTGGAAAGGCAGATTTTCCTTCATGATTACATCCAACAGCAGGTCTCTGTGGCAGGTGGGGAGAGCTGCTGCCCGGGGCTGAGCAGTGGCAGCCTGTGGTGTGACGCTCTGGACAGGCTCCAAGCGTGTGCTCGCTTGTGGAACACATCCAGCCGGGTGGTGCTGCGGCCTCTCCCCGCTGTGGTGGGGTCAGTGCCTCCTGTCTGTCTCCTATCTTTCCTTGGCAAGAAGACAATCGCCTTCTCAGCCCTTATTTGGCCCCAGGGAGTGAGTGGTGATGTTCAGGCTGGCAGACGTGCAGCTGCTGTGTGGGCAGGTAGCAGTTCTCAGGGGTAAGTGGGTTGCAGGCGAACTGGAAAACTGCGCCGTTTAAGGAGCTGCTGAGCAGTGTCCCTGGAAAATAGCTGAGATCTGGCCTGCAGCCAAGGTGAAGCTGGAACTGAGACAAGGCTTTGTCACAAAGACATCTGCTCCAGTTGCAGGGAACATGTGGAGTCCTGGCCATGGCATTTGCCACCTGGCATGTTCTTGCTGGCCCAAGCAGCCAGTATGGCCACATTTTGTGCTGCATTCAGGAGCAAAATAGAAACCACTCTGGGTGGGTAAGAATGAAAACTTGGAACCACGTGAGTGTGGACAGTGTTCACCGAGCTGATGCAGAGGTGTGGACATCACTCCCAAGGACTCCAGCATGGGATCCTCCTCTCTCTAGGGCAAGTGGCTTCTGCTCAAGGTTGGAAACTACAGGGTGAATCAGTTACTCCAAGGACCGTGATGTGTGATCTCTTCACTAGAGATCTTCAGGTTGTTGGCATCAAGAAACACAAACTCCTGCTGAGAAGTGGGGACTATACTGCTCATGTTGCTTTTACAACCTTTACAATACTAAAAAATCCCAACTGCCTGCATATAAGATCTAGACATAGCTGTGTGGAGATGTGGAAAATGGCCCATCTAGGACAGGCTGGGGGCTGCAGCTCCCCATGAGTTCTCAGGCACTTACAGAAGCAGTGAGTTGTGGATGTGGCCCAGGGTCCCAGTGCACTCCACTGGAAACCAGACCCTAGGGCACTCTTCCCTGCCATCCCCACTGCCAGCTGCTGCTTGTGACATCTTTTCTAGAAACCTTGGTAAGATCAGAGATGGTGAAGCAGAAGCCAGGGAAGGCAGGTTTTTGTACCTGGTCTGGGTGCTTCGATTTACAGTCTGTGCCCCCTGCTGTGGAGAGAAAACGTCATCCAGTGTCTCCTCTCTGCGTGTCCAGAGAGGTCACACTGGGAACACAGCGCCGGTGCAGGCTGAGGTGGGTGCCTGTGTTTGGACAGCTCTGGGTGCACTTCAGCACCCACAAATGTCCATTGGGGATTGCACACCACAGAGAGCCTGTAGGCTGGCTCTTCAGAGACTGCTTACTCCCTGTGCTTTGAAAAAGCATGACATTGTCTCACTGAATTTAACATAATGCCTGAAACAAGCACAGCAGAGGCATAGAGGATGGGGAAGAGCCCGGCATTTCTCTCTTGGCCACATGCATGTCCCTGGGAGGATTACAGGATTACAGTGAGGAGGAGCTGTGCTGTGAGCATCGCTCCGGGGGCAGTGCCAGCCCCTTGGCCAGACTCTTCTGCCATTGTTCCAGCCTCGAGCTGCCTGCAGCTCTGTGTGAGCCTGTGCGTGAACGTGTGTGTGTGTGCGTGTATGCATAAAAATCCTTCCTAAGGCAGTAAATAATAGCACGACAGAGTTCATCAAATGCAGGTCTCCCAAGCATTCTGCTGGAGCTTTTCCAAAGCCTGGCAACTAAAGTGCAAGACCCGGCATGCTGAGTTCTACGCCAGCTTCAGCCCACAAAGCACATCTCCAGCAGAAGGCTCCAGGCTCCTGGGAAGCCTGAGATGTGGAGTGGCTGCAGATGCAGCTCAAACAATGCCACAGTAGATACTTAAAGTTTATGTTTCATCTCATATGAAGGAGATGACAATTTTACTGTCATTACCGTTGTAATAAATTGAACAAACAGACCAGAGCGCAGTTAATAGGAGGTACTGTGTGAGATTGGAAGTTAGGTGGTGTTGCTATAGCCCCTTCACAAGAAGCATACCTGTGTCAATATTTTTGTGTCGGACATGAGTATCAAGTCCTATTGTAAAATCACAGAATTTAATTGAACTATGATAAAAAAAAGTCGCATTTTTCGTCAAGTACACACTGTATACATTGACAGAATGTTGTTTTTCTCAGCTTTTAGTTTTTGTTATGTGGCTGGTGCAGAAACAGCTGTTCACTGAAAATTACCCTATTGCCATTTAAGAATAAGTTTTGTAGTCTTAAAATTTAACACTTGGATCTTAAACTAGTCACATTGGCTGCTTCTATAGGAGGTGTTTTTGGTGTTGAGAGAAGGCTACCAGATGTCTCGTTTCCTTCTGTGAGAAGTGTCTAAAGGAAGTCAGACAAAATCTGTACTAAAGAAAATATAATTTTCACTTTGAGTTTCATAATTTTAATTGACCTCAGTCATAAAATATTGTAATGTGCATTGATTGTTTCCAGAAAACGATGATTTTGGCATGGTCTGCTAGCATGTTAAGATGTAGCACAACTCCAGTAATTTTAGGCTGGGATCTTATCTTAACATTCCTACTGAAAATGATAATGCCGAGGAGTTAGCACTATGCTTGCAGGGTAACTTGAATCAATAGCTGATTATTCAGAAGAAATTTGCTAGCTCTGCAAAACTTTCAACCTTACAAATTACTGAATGGTTTTCTTATCACAGTGCCTCACTACCACTGGGAAATGATGCCAGGAAGTTATGTTTGAACAAAACCTTTGTGTTTTTTTCTGTGGAGGAGTTAAACATTTGATGCTTGCCGCCCTCAGTCTCAAGCAGTAGAGAAAATATTTCTGGAAAAATTATTTCTGTTGAGCGTAGGATGATGGACAACAGTTGTTTGTTCCTGACATCCTCCAGTAAGGAATTGAACACTGATACTGGTCTTCATACAGCCCATTCAGTATCTATCACCTCTGCTGCAGCATCAAGTGCTCTGACACACCTGAGTTTAAATTAGGTGATGTGCAAACATGCTGCATATTCAATTACAGTAGTTTAAATGGAAATGAGTTCTAACTATTTAAAATCAGAGGGAAAGGTAGCAGAGCTGTCAGAGTAGGTGAAAGATTAAGCAATTCATAGATCCTTGTGAGCTTAAAGCAAACCTCTCAAGCTAGTCATTCGCTTCTTTTGGATTTCTCCTCTTAGGTTTTTACAAGACTGCATTTGATATACATATTTGAGTGTTACTTCTATCTTTAGGATCAGGAAAAAGGAGGAGGAGAAATGCACCGATGAAGGTGATACAAAAATTACCCTTGGATATTCAGTGTGTGCATGCAGATACATGCACATGCATTTGTAAACAGATACAGCTACAATCCTTTATACTCATAATCTGCTAATCAGCAGATCCTGACTGAAGAATTTGGCTAGAACTTTTCCTGTCAAAAATATGATTTCACTGAAGTTGAAGTATGCCACAGAAGAATGGCTGATTGAGTTACACACTCAATTAAAGAAAACAATACGCCCAGTTCCAAAATGACATTTCAAAACAGAAACCTATTGTTTAATTTAGTAAATGCTCCTTTGAAAACTCTTAAATCTTGGGCCAATGATTTCAAAAGACTTCTTTTCCTCCACTGTGTTTTCCATGGGAGGTACTGCAATGTCCTGCTCTGCTTACAGATTTGAAGCCTAACTAACAGTGATCTTCCATGCATGAAGGGAAAGTAATCAACCATTTGTCTTGAAGGCATTTCCAACTCAAAGTGGTCAAGGCATCCAAGTATCTTGAAGTAAACTCAACATCTGTATGATTTTGCAGTGCAAAATGAACTACTTTCCCAATTTCTTGGCATGTAAGCATAGGGAAGCCACATAAAAGGAGTTTACAAGACTTTGTCTGTCCGTATACCACATATACTATCATAAGTAGAGTATAAGGTGGTAGCAATACTGAGCCACATCTGAAACACTTCTACATCCCTAGATGTGCCTGTGTGTTTCTTGTTCTTGAAAAAGTTCAGATGAGCCAGACATATGCTAACACTGGATGTGTTGTAGCTACTCAGGTCTTACATCAGACTTAGGAGCGTGCTGGTTGGAACCAAAGTCTCCTGAGCGAAGCAATACTTTAAAGATTGTGTTTGAGTTAGCCTGTTTGGGTACAGCAGAAGTAAAACTGCTGTAACAGCAGTCTTAGTACTGGACTGCTTCTGAGTCACATGATGGCCACAGGAATAGTTGGACATAACAAAGGAGTGTTGGAGGAACAAGAACTCTGCTCTGGCTAGAAGTGATGGTGGGGTACTTTGGTCAAACATGATACTGGGCATGATGTGTTGAATCATTCTGACATGGTGTTTGCTCTGTTTCTAGCAGGTGATAGGAATCAAAGTATCTCTGGTATTCACATCCCAGTTCATTGGCAGTGATAATTGAATGTCACAGGAATTTTTTTGATGCATGTGCACCCACTATCATGAATGATGGATGCGTAACTCATTTGTTCTTCCGTGAGCTATTTGCCAGCCCTGTGCCAGTCTTTTCCAGTCTGTGCCAGCTTGGAGGTCCTCCTTTCCTTTCACATATATCCTGCCACTCTAACTATGCTTTTGCCTCTTTAGGACGAATTCATGCCCTTCAGTCAGAGACTGATGCCAGCAAGTTCTTGGCAGGCAGGCATTGCCTGAGGCAGAGGTGAAAGCTGGCACTTAGCTATGTGCCTGGTGGACTGCAGTGTTCAAGGTGCTCCTCACTACCTAGAAGGCTTGACATGATCTTGGCTTGGGCTTGCTTTCCTTCTCTTGAGAACTAGCCACAACTGAAGTGAGTGGAGGGTTTGATCCCCACCATGGCATAGAGGGAGGTGCTCTTCTTCAGTGGCCTTGGACCTGCTCCTCGCTGGGGTGTAAAGTGCCTGGTGGTGGTGTCCAGGGCACAAGGTACAGAGGGGTAACACATTAGAGGTGTTAGAGATGGTTAGGGTTTGAAAGCTGGTGTGGTCCTTTGTATGGTTGATATCTTGGGAAGATCATGAAGAAAAGGAAGAGCAAGTATGAAACCAGCACTTTTAAAAGCCATTTTGTATACATTTCATTTAGGGATCTGAGGTAATTCAGGGCCAGGATTGCCTGCTTCTGGGCTTGATAAAAAATCTTAAAATGGGGAAATAACATACAGAAATTCTAATGCCTTGTACAATTTTCTCATGGTCCTGCAAAGCTCAGTTTGGGAGTTTTGTAGGACTGGATTCTTCCAACTGTTGTGCTGCATTTAGAATAAATTACTTCTTTGCTTTCATCATTCCCGAACAGGCCGCTGTGGAGTTTGGGTTTTCACTTTGCAAACAAGTTAGTACCTAAATTTTTTTCTCTTCTTCTCTAGTGCGTGTAGGTTCCAGAGATTTTGGAATCCACTTTACCATGTAAATGCTACTAAAGCCATGTCATCTGCTTTTCCTGAACATGCAGGTATTCAGGAGTAGAATTACCAGCATGGGGTTAGGGGGTTTTTTTTTCACATTAAGCCTTTTAAAGCCACAAGTAAATATAGTGATCTGATTTGCCAGCAGCAAGTATTCATGTAACTTGATCAGACCTCAGGATCTTTGAGAAAAACCACATGCCATTTAGCCTCTTTCTATACAGAGGAATTTGGACAATTCATCATTATACCAAGGGCCTTATTAGTTGACAGAAGGGTTAACTGACCTTCAAACAGGAACTCAACGGTTTGCCTGCAGGGAACATATTCCATGGTGAGTTGACTACTTAAGCACTTTCGATGTAAAGTAAAAACAATCTCTTGTGTCAGGGTATAATTCAAAGAACAAAGGACCGTTTTGCTCAATTGTGCAGGCAGCAGAAGTTATTTTTGTCTCTTGCCTATCATATTCACATTGTACAAGAAAGTCGTTTTGTTGAGGAGCGATTTGTTCTGCTGAGGCTCTTTGTGTAATTTTCAAACTGAAGACCACCACTGTGTTCTGGCATTGAAGCAAACAATGTACAGTCTTGAAAACGGCTTTGTTTTGCCCTGTTTTCAAGGGGGCATTTGCTTTGCGTGTGTGAATTGATTTATGGGCCTTTTTGAGCCATTTAACCTCTTTTGAGAATGCCTGGTAAATGGATGTGTAAGAGAGGGGTTTTATCAGGTATGCCCGTCCTTTTCCTGTTTAAGGAACGTGTGCTTGACCTGCTTCGAGTGCACTCTGCCATAATGGTAGGTAGATGATGTGCATATTTTCAAAGCTTCTCTTTTTGTTGTTTGCTGTTGTCTCTTTATTAAAAGCTTTGCATGTTGGTGCTGTCCTCTGCTGCCGCTGCCTCCTGTGCAGTTAAGGAGGTCAAGTGGCAGCCTCGCTGCATGGAAACGCGTCTCCTGACGGCGTTATTGTGTACAAAGCGTGTCTGTGCTTTCAGCAGTGACAGTGCATCTCTAAGTTAATTGAGTAACTTCTCTCTGTGGTGGGTTAGTGCCAAAGAAGTGCATTTCGTGCAGGTGTGAATACTAACTCCCAAGTTGGTGCTCAAAGTGTGAAATAATTTAAAAAATATATAAATCTGTAAAGTGTCCTCATTCCCACTTGAGGGTGACAAACAGCGTGTAGGCTCTTGGTCATTAACACCTCAAACACAACAGGGCTGCCCATGACCACATTCTTTTTTCTATTCTAGTTTTCACTGCCAGATTTTTTCTGATTTTCTGTGTACTGAAAATGTCAGCCCAGTGCCATGCTCCTCAATGTGTGTTGGGAATGTTTTCACACTACCCATGGCAGGAGCAAGTTCTGCGCTAGTCCCTGTACCTCTGCCTAGAAGATCTCACAAGGGCTTTTGCTCCACAGATTTGTCCTGTTCTTGGAAGCCAGTTCAGCTTTTCACCCACAACACCTTACGGAAGGGAGCTCCTCCACTTAACTAAGTGCTGTGTAATCAGTTTTAGTGGGCTGTTTGTGGGAGGTGCAGGGGAAGGTAGTTGGGTTTTGATCTGCAGGATTCCTCAGTTGACTGTTACTCCTCTGCTGGAGGAGACCATAAATGTTTGTTCCTAGTTCAATTTTCCTTTTTCACTCATGGTTTGCTGTTAAACCCTCTGCTATGTGCCTGCCTGCCATTTCTTTTCCTGTCCCAAGAGCCTTGCTCTGCTCACTCTTCATTGCAGGAGTGAAACTGGGATCTTTGTTTTCAGTTGCTATCCAGTTGACATCTGAATATTGCAACAAGGGGTGTCCATCCTTGCTCCGTTATTGTTCCTATTTCCGAGATGTGCAAATCCTGGTCTCCCCTAGAGTTATTTCCCCATCTCTCTTCCCTTTCTCACTCACACTGGCTTCTTCCATACACAAGTGATACATCCCTAATTAGCTTGTTACAATTCAGACACTGACCACATCTGTATTAATTCCACCACTTCATTATAACTGATTTTTTTTCCAGCCTGCCAACATCACAGTCATTTCCCTCTCCCTGGCCTTCACATGTGCCTTTTTCTCCTCCCAGCGTGCGATTGCAACCCTCGCGGCATCCAGACCCCGCAGTGCGACCGCGCCACTGGGCAGTGCATCTGCAATGAAGGGGTGGAAGGGCTGCACTGTGACAAGTGCTCCCGGGGCTACTCAGGCTTCTTCCCTGACTGCGTGCCGTGCCACCAGTGCTTTGCCCTCTGGGATGTGATCATCAGCGAGCTGGCTAATAGGACCCAGCAGTTCTTGGACAGGGCTAATACCCTCAAAATCACTGGAGTCACTGGCCCATACCAGCAGACGCTCAACACACTGGAGGAGAAGCTCACTGAAATTAAAACCATCATCGCTCAAAATCCAGCAGCTGAGCCCCTGAAGAACATTGGGGATCTCTTCGAGGAAGCAGAGTGAGTACAGTTGTAGTTACATGGGAAGGAGTGGCAGTTCCAGTGAGCTGGGATTTACTTGAGTGACTGAAGTCCCCATGCTGGGCTGGGGGCACTCTGGCTGGGCGAGGGTGCTGTGGCTCCTGGGCTCCTGGAGCACCTCACCATGCTCAGCAGTGGCAGTGAGTGTCCATCCCGGGAGCAGAAACCTGGCCAGGGCAGGCAGGAGCAGTGCAGCTGCCACGCGCTGGGCTGGGGTTGTCCTGCTCCCCCTGCTCTCCAGGCAGCTGATTACCAGGGAGCCACTCATGCTTGCCTTGTGCTGCCCCAGGGCAAAGGACAAACACTGCTATTATGTGAGAGAATGAAGAGGGGGAGAGATTAAATTCCTGGATTTCCGTGTGTAGCTGATGAGTTGGAAACTTGGGCTCCTTTCCGCACTTTGAGCACGTGTGGGGGGAAGCACCAGCTTTATAACAAGGATTCCTTCCATTTTTCTCAGGGTAGAAGCCTTGTATTTTCTTTTAGGGCTAAGCATACAAAAGATGGTAGTCTGGAGATGGGGCAGTCTAACATTAAGTAGGATCACAGAGATTTTCTAGCCCTGTCTGCAACTGCTCCAGCTTGCCTTGTGCATTGTAAAGGGAACTGCACAAAGCAAGGGGCTGAGGATTAAAGCACAAATGTCTCAATTAGGAGTAGCTTGTGTCCTACAGCTCCCCTCCCTCCTGCTGGAGAGCTGGGGGTTGCTGCTGCTTCTGGGCTCCGTGTGTATTGAGAAAGGTCAGAGCAGCTGAGGATCTGCTTTTCCCTAACATACCTTATGTGTATCTGTTCTTGCTCCTCTCTAGCTGTATAGAAAAGTACTGGGCTTTGGAGGAGTCCTGGAAAACAGCAGGCTGTTGGGCTATTGAGAGAGCTGTAAATTGATCTGAAATCTTAAATACTGCCTTGATTCTTTCAGAATGAGGAAATGCTGGGCTTGATGGGATCACCATGGATGGGAATAGCTTCATATGCCCACTTCTGTTCCACAGCAGCCTTGACATGTAATCCTCACTTGCTTTTCCTTTTAGGGTTATCCCACTAGCTAAAGACTGCTCCATGGCTCACTGAGTGAATGCTTAGAGCAGGTTTCCCTTCAAAACCCTGGTGAGGAGGGATCTTTACAGAGGAGTTTAAAGAATCCATTGTGTTAAAACTAAGGCTCCCCCATCCCTGCTTCCTGAAGTTCAAATCTGTCCGATGAGCTCATAGTAATCAAAACTACATTTGAGCTGTGTGGGACGGGAAGCAAATTATGTATGGATCATAGTAGTCAACTCTGACCTATGAAGTTGCCATGATACAAGAGCATTACACCAGTCCTCTGGAATCTGCCTCCAGTTAATCTTACACAAAGCAGCTGTTTTCTGAGCAATTTGGTGCTTTGGGTTTATAAATGTGGTGTAGATTAAGAGGTAGTTTTGTGTAATAAAGGAAACAAAACAGTATTCTAGGTAGGCATGTTGTTACAAATCACTTGGAGCTCCACTGAGGGAGGACAGGTCCTGCCATGGCAGAAGCTGGGTACATCCCTAGCCACCATACTCCAGTGAAGTGTGAGGTGTATGACGCTTCTTCTTCCCCCTGTTGAGTCCTGTGCCTGTTTTACAGAAAGCTGACAGCAGATGTTACAGTTAAGATAGCTGACATAGAAGGAAACCTATCAGCCTTAGCAGCAAAGAGCAATAGCACAGACACGGACCTGAGCGCGCTGGAGACAGATGCCAAAAGCCTCGACCACGTTGTGAAAGAACTTGCAGAGCAGCTAGAGTTCATCAAGATCTCTGATGTTCGGGGTAAGTGTCACAGGAAGGGGGAGAAAGCAGCAGGGTGGCCAAAGACTTAATTAGTGCATGGGTTTTAGTACCAGATTAATCTTCTAACTTGTAATAAAACACAGGGACAGGTTCTTTCTGTGCATTAGCAGAGTTGCTGATGCAGCAGGAATTTTTGCCCCCTCACTCTGTCTCTCTCTCGCTGCACATTGCAAAGCTGGCTCAGATTCTTGGGGCATAGAATCGTCTCAAAGTGTCATGCCGAACACATTGTAGAGGAGACACAACAGAAGAAAGTGCACCACAGATTTCAAGATACACCTGGACATCCCCCTTGCTCCCCTCAGTCTGTTAAATTGCTGTTCCTGGATGAAAAAAAAGTGCTCATGGTAAAGGGCCCAGTGCTTCTGAGCCACCCAAGCCTTGCGTGTCCACTGGCACACTGAAATGGGCCAAGAATCAAAGTTTGCTGGAGAAGGAGGAATGTCACCAAATTATTTGGAAATTTGGAGAGCTGACTTCAAAGAAAGTGTTTTTTAATTTTTTTTATAAATTTCCTGGTTTGCAGGAAGTCTGAGATTGTTTCCAGTGAACATGGGAGATTGCAGAGTGAGGCGAGTAGCATGTAGAACAGGGGAGTCCCTGACTTTTGGCATTCTGCAAAGGAAATTTGCCCCAAGGTGCAGAGTATAACCACCCCCATAGGGTCCCTCACACCCACACAAGGCCTCTCCAGGAGTTGTCCAAAATCAACAGTTCCATAAATGAGCATCTTTCATCAAGCAGTTGTTCCTTAGGAAAGCTCTGACCAGTTTCCAAGCAGTGACTCCATAAGCCAGACATCCCAGAGCAAGCAATAAGAATTAATGGGATAAGGGAATCCTTAGAAAACAGACTGTTCCCCTTAAAACCTTAAAAGGCCTTGTGTCCTTTTGCCCTTAGGGCAAGCAGAATTCAGTCACTAGGGTCAGAAAAAGGCTTAGCTTCAAAGTCTAGCTTGACACACTGTCCACCAAGCAAAAAAGCAAACATTTTTTCCTAGAAGAGGCCAAATTCTGTCATCCTTGCAATGGCACTGAACACAGCTGTCAAGGCCAGTGTTTCATTTAATGTGATGTGATAAATCACTAAACCTGATGTGTCATCCGCTAACATCTATAATATACGTTACTTTGGGTTACTTAACAGAGTTCTCATCAGTTCCCTCTGATTTCTGCAGGAGCCTTGGATAGTATCACCAAGTATTTCCAGATGTCCCTGGAGGCAGAGGAGAGGGTCAATGCCTCCACTGTTCATCCTGATAGCGCCGTGGAGCTGTCAGCGCAAACGCGGCAGGAAGTGGAAGACTTAATCAATGAGAAGGAGGCCCAGTTCAAGGCTAAACAAGAGGAGCAGTCGCGCCTTCTGGATGAACTCGCCGGCAAGCTGCAGAGCCTGGATCTCTCCGAGCTGGCTGAGAAGGTACACAGCTGAGAATCGCTGGGATAAAACCCAAAGCAAAAATAGAGTTGGGTTTGTGATGAAGTGACGGGCAGGGAGGAACTGTGAGGCGTGACAGTGTGAGATGCACGGTTGGTTCATGGAAAATTCACCTTGCTTGGTTGAGCAACCCCTGGGTTTTGTGGGCTAGAACTGGGTTGTTTAACTGGTGGGCTCTGAGACTACTGGCTTTCAAAGACCAGCCTTTTATGTTGGTCTTCCTCCTACTCTTCCCAGCCCCAACAGAGCACCTGTTTTTGCATCACCCCTGTCCTAACCCAATGTCCTTGGCTAGGGACAGAGTTCCCACATGCAGAAAAGTGTGGCAAATCTGCTGGGCTGAGAGCCATCCTCTTAAGCCTGTCCCGAGTTCAGTGCTTGCTTTCCCTAGGCTCCCCTCGTCCCTTCTGCAGCTCCATCGGGTACATTCTGTGCCTGTACAGCACCCGGCCAGGCAGCGCTTCTGCTCACACCAACAGGCCTCAGCATCACCCAGCCTCATCCTCCTGCTCGAGACAAAGCAGAACTTACAGGGAGCTGGAGTCAAAAGGGCATTTTCTCTGTTGAAGTTGCCTTCTCATCTGTAAATATGATTAAGGCTGGCTCTTTCTTGGGAGAGGCTGGGTGTTCTCTCAGTTTCTCTTTGAAGTTGGCCAGCTGCATTCAGTGAACAATCCCTGAACAACCCCGGGTGAAGGCAGGCTGCAGGGCACTGCTCATTAACTCCTCTGGGCAGGCCAGGCCTGTGGTAGAAAGTGAGTTCTTCACATGCTGGTTGTCCCTTGTCATTTACAACTTGTCATCCCTCCCACTCCCTCAGCCCTCCTTTTTTCTCTGGAGGGAAGAAAGAGACATCTTTTTGTTTAGTTTCCCTTCCCCTACATTCTTGCCCTGACTGTTCTTGAGGACTGAAGATCTTTGGTAGATGTTTATCAAGGCAGTAAATACTGAGTTGCTTGGAGGTGTAATCATGAGACACACGCATCTTTCTGCTTTCTAGCTACTGCTGGGTTACGTGCCAAACAGGTAAGAGGCACTCATTTGCACTTCACAGGAGACAGCTGCAGCTAACTTGGCTCAGCCTCTAGGTTTTCCCATGGAGGTTTTTTGGCTGCAAAACCTGAATTAGTGACTATCATTTGGCAAAAAGAGAAAGGGGCAGGGCATTTAAAGGCAAAAGAACCTCACAAGAATAGGGAATTTTCTAATTTTCCCTCTGGTTAAACCAACTCCTGTGTTATTTCATTATCGAACAATTGACCAAGTAGTGGATAATTCTCAGTGCAATGCTGCTGATAGAAATAGTTTCACTTCTTTAGGAAAAAAGTTTACTCTGAAATTGTGTGGTAGAATAGTGTCCTACTCCAGCCCCCACGCAGCCTAGCAATGGAAGTCAGGCTGTGACTGCTTCCCTTGTCTCCTGTGTCCCTGCAGACGTGTGGCACTGCTCCGGGAGCCTCCTGTGCCGAGTCCGAGTGCGGGGGCTTGAACTGTCGGACAGATGAAGGCAAGAAGAAGTGTGGAGGCCCCGGCTGCAACGGGCTGGTGACTGTAGCTCACAACGCCTGGCAGAAGGCTATGGATTTTGACAGAGACATCCTCAGTGCATTAGCAGAAGTTGAGCAACTCTCCAGAATGGTAATATGCCAAATCAATTGTTAAGATAGTAAAAAAGAAAAAAAAAAGTCTTTCTGTTCTAGCACAGACACTAATTGACAAAGTGTGTGCTGGTTTTCTGCAGAAAATACTTCTTTTGAGTTGTGTAACTTCATCATGCTTGTAAATATCTTCAGAAAGGGAGCTTTCTAAAGTGAAGCTTCATGGATAACTAAACATCAGCCTGAGTTGTTTAAACTAGCACTGGTGATATGGATCAGGGCCAGCTTCCAAGTGTTCTGTGAGTTTTATGAGAAAAAGCATGCCTTGTTACTATTACTTCTGACTCCAGACGAGTTGTTTTAAAACAAGCCCTAAAGCATAAGAAGATAAGCAAGCTTTCCATTTTGCTCTCTTTAGGTTTCTGAGGCAAAACAGAGAGCAGATGAAGCAAAACAAAATGCACAAGCAGTTTTGCTCAAAACCAATGCTACAAAAGACCAAGTGGACAGAAGCAATGAAGATCTGAGAAATCTTATTAAACAGATTAGAGACTTCCTAATGCGTAAGAACCTTACATTTTAATTATACTTTAATTCTGTGTTTGTGAAAACTAGCTTTACATCTGTATTATCTTCCAAGGGTTAGTACAGTAGTTGTCATCATTTCCCCCACCTCCCCCAGACAGACAGTGTATATGATGAAATCTGGAAACATGAGAAAAACTAAGACAAAACCAAGATAATAAGAAAGTGAGAGCAAACTGTGACATGTTCTTGTGTGTGTTTCAGCTGAGGCTGTTGTACTGCTGTACTTTGCCAACTACGTCTGTAAGTTCTGGCTAGAAAGACAAAGTGGTATTAAAGGGGAAAGAAGTCAGAAACTGTGCATTTCTCTCTCTGTAAGAAAGCAGGTAAAGGTTAAATGAGAGCCTCGTTTGCCAGCAGCCCATTCCTTGCCTGTTTGCTCAGGGCTGACTATGCTGGGAGCACAAATCCAATCTGGGTGCAGCTGTTGGTTCTGTTTCCTGTGGGCTTGGGTCACCCCCCAGTGTGGTGCAGCTGAGCACCAAGATCTTCAAATGACTTCCAAGAGAGCTATGCCAGCAGGGCCTATACACCAGCTGGGCCTCTCCTGAGAGGGAAGTTTTGCCTTGGAAAGTAGTTTTAACACCTTGATTTTCCATAAATATGGGAGAGGAAGTTTCCCCATGATTTTCCTTCTTCAGAAAGCAGCTGAACAAGAATTTGAGTGCTGAGATGTGACAGAGGGAAGCTTTTACTCACATGTTTGTCATTTGTGTCCATCTGCTAGAAGACAGCGCTGACCTGGATAGCATTGAGGCAGTGGCTAATGAAGTGCTGAACATGGAGATGCCAAGCACTCCCCAGCAGCTGCAAGCCCTGACAGAAGATATTCGTGAGCGTGTAGAAAGCCTTTCTGATGTTGAGGTCATTCTGCAGCAGAGCGCTGGAGACATTGCCAGAGCAGAAATGCTACTGGAGGAAGCTAAAAGAGCAAGGTATGCAGCCCTGTTTCATCTCATTGTATCAGAAAATGCAGTTTAACTTCCCCTGATGTAAATTCTCATTCCTTCAGTAAGGGGCAAAACCAGCCTGTTGCAGCATATGTTCCTTGTCCAGTTCCCAAGTAAGAGCATTTTTAGCATTAACAGAGTCTTGCTCCACAGCAAAGGTGCAACAGATGTTAAAGTCACTGCAGACATGGTGAAAGCAGCACTGGAAGAAGCTGAAAAAGCTCAAAATGCAGCTGAAAAAGCCATCAAACAAGCTGATGAAGATATTAAAGGAACTCAAGACCTGCTGACTTCAGTGAGTTCTTTATGAGGATTTCTTAAGATAATAGAAACAGCACCAAGTCTGATGTTTAGAAACTGATGTAAGCCTGTCTAGGGAAAGCTCTTGGGTACTGCAAAGCAAAGGCTGCAGTTAAAATGCATCTAAACCATTCCTGCCTTCACATCAACTTTTGAGTGAGTGTGACAGATGCTAGGGGACTATTTGCTCATGAACAAACCCAACTAGACAACAAAACCAAAATAAAACACAAAAAGGCTTTTCTTACCCCATATCCTGCACCAGACAAGTTAAATGAGCAGGACTGTAGCCCTCTAACCCAGCAGGTCTGACAAGACCCCTGGCAAGCCACACCTGTCAGCCACTCTCGTTGTGTATCAGTGTGCTCAATGACATCCACCACTGCAGCACCAGACTAAAACAAACAAATGCTGGACTGAAGTGCCAAGTGCTGCAATCTTGTCAGATAAAGTATTTGCAGACTTCATCTCAAAGCCCTCATGAGACTGCAGTGCTATCTACACTTATGAAGCTTGGCCAGTTTAGAAGTTTCACAAGTCCATTATCACATGATGGAGTCAAGTGTCTGAAGTTTTGTCAGCAGATTAGTCAACTCTTGCATGTATAATGCAATCTAATACTTTTTAACCATGTTCCTTAATGCTTTTGCGGCCCCACATGTACCGTTCTCAAGCAGTGAGCTTTTTCGCCCTGACTGCAATGGGCCATTTTTAGCAAAACTAAACTACTGTTTTTAACTCAGATCTATAGACACAAACAAGTTAGTTGAGCAGGGTTTATGGAGAAAGTTTAGTATTATACCCATTGTCTTTTGAAAGTAACTCTCATCCTTCTTTCTTAGATTGAATCTGAAAATGCAGCATCTGCAGAAACGCTGAACAATGCTACCTTACGTCTGTTTGAGCTAGAGAAGAGTGTTGAAGACCTTAGGCAAAAGGCTGCTACAAATTCAGAGAATGTGGGAAATATAGAAGACAAAATTATTAGTGCGAAACAAAATGCTGAAGAAGTTAAAAAGGTGAGAAGCTCAGGAATAATCCTAAAGAAAAGCCAGCAAAACTCTCCCAGGTTTGGCTAAAGGGATATCAGTGAATACATGTGACACATCACATTTATTGTTCATATTCTGTGGGTAAAAAATACTCCAATGTTGATGCTCTTACCAAAGATAGCTGCTTTTTACTTTGGTATCAGATCCTAAGAGAGAGATATATTGGGAAGTTTTCAGTTTCTGAAATAGCTGCAGGAAACCTGTCACTCTGTCAGCCTTTCATAGATAGATTTCTGTTCCTCAGCTTTACTATCTGACACAGGAGAACCTGGTAATTTTTTTTCCACTTGTATAGAGTATTTATGGTTCTATGACAATGATAGGTTCAGGACAAACAAACCAGAATTTGACATATACAGAATCAAGCAGCAGGAAAAATAATTATCTTAACATAAAACTGAAGTAATTGCTAAATATCAGAGATGCAAGATTTTCTCTGTGAACATATGGCATTATTCCCAATGTTTGCTACACACTTTCGTAATAGCAAAAGAATGTTCATTAATGAAACAATCGACCAATCTGCCAAAGGAAGTTTCATTGCTTCCATCTCTTGTCTGTAGTTAGCCCACCACTCTCCAGAGAGCCATTTTCTGACAGGAGAGCTGCATTATCCATCAACTCAAGAATATCCAAACACTAAGTAGTATTTCAGGTGCTGTCAAGTAAACACAAGAGAATTCCAGTGCTGCTATGGTTTATTATCTTGCTTAATGGTTGAATTTAGTTGGGCTATAGGACTTCTTGATCTTAACCCCACAACAAAAAGCACAGCTGAGAAACCAACCTCACGACTTCTCCAGCACCTTCACCAACACCAGCTGGGCAGACTGAAAGGGTAACAAGGGTATTCCTCCCCAGATGCAACCACTCAGCCAGGAACAGTGCCACATGTAGCTTTCCAGGGGTTCTAGGGGCCATGGCTTCTATTGATTACAGAATCCTGTAACTGAATCCCATAAATCTCTGCCAAGTGCCAGTATTGAAGCTGTAAAACAGCCACAGATCTGCAAAAGAGCAACTGATGAGTCTTCACCCCAGCTCAGTCTGGGACAGGAAGTAGGAAAGACCCTGACACTGTTTCTGCTTTTGTTAACTCCCAGTGTGGTCTCTCTTTGCACCCGGATTAGTAAAGGACAGAGGGAGGAAATGCCAACTCCCGCTGTATTGGCTTCACACGAGCTCCATCTTGTGCTTGAATTCGGAACAGGTCCTCAACACCGAGCTGAGCGGCAAGTACAGAACTGTGGAAGAGCTCATTGCAAAGAAGACAGAGGAGTCGGCCGAGGCCAGGAGGAAAGCAGGCGTGTTGCAAGACGAAGCTAAAGCCTTGTTGGCTCAAGCAAACAGCAAACTCCAGCTGCTCAAAGGTAAGGCTGGTCTGTGGAGGTAATCTGGCACCTTAGAACATGAAGCAATTTTGTGCTGTTAAGCCAGCTATTCATCAGCAGAAGGGGGAGAGAAAAGGTATTTATTTGTTCCTGAGGCTTAATATGCTTTCCTTATTCTTATGGACAGAATACAGTCTTTCAAAGCAAAGATTTCTATAAAATAAGCTGAAACTTACAGGTGAGACAAACTTGTGGTATGGCACCTATCACTGCTCCCAGAACCACCACAGGGAAGGAACGAACCTACTCTGCTCAGGACGAAGACTCATCTGTTCCAGCATGACCCCCATCTTCAAACAGTACTCCTGCCACCCTACCCTGGACAGCTCTTAAAACAAAAGCTAATCAGGACACAGGAGTTCCAGTTTACAGATTAATTTAACATTTACTGTTGATAATTAAAGTTGATTGAACTAGGAAGGGGCAGAGACAGAACTAAGTTTTCCTTCTGGTTTTGTCACGCCAGGAACTCATTCTTCCCCTCTTTGCTACTCCTGCACAGTTACAGTGACTTGCTGAATTGTCTTAATCATCACAAGCCAGAACATTTCACTATTCTGTAAAACTGGTAATAGAGCAAAGAACGACAATTATTTTAACCCTCAATATATACTTTTGGATTTTCACCTTTGGAAAATAACTTCCTTGTTCCTTTACATCCCTACGTTAAGGAAACAAAAAGGTGCCATTCCAGCCTTTGCTTTTGTTTTTTTTGGCCCCAATCAGATTATCTCCCAAAATAAAAATAAATTTGAATAGTAGTTTATTCGTAACTATGATGATTTACATTTCACTGCATTAAAACACCATCAACTAAGCTGGTTTTCCCCTTCCTTTGCTTACAGATTTGGAAAATACGTATGAAAACAATCAAAAGGTTCTGGAAGACAAAGCCAAGCAGTTGGTGGAGCTGGAAGAGACAGTTCGCTCCCTCTTACAGACCATCAGCCAGAAGGTTGCTGTTTATAGCACTTGCTTATAAACAGGAGCAGGAAGTGGTTGTGTTCAGGATGGGTTTTACAAGTATTATACTAGTTCTTTTTGACATTACACTAAGACCTGATAAGGTGAACAGGTTTTATACTGATTTTAAAGTCACAGAACCAAAGACAAGTAACTTTTTGATGTTGAAAATAAACAGTACTTTTGTATCACTGTATGTACCTAGTATGACTCATTAAGTTCCTTCCTATTTTCAGTAGCTGCAATGGTACATCAATTAATCCTTTAGCAAGTCTTGTTCTTAAACTGGTTAGAGATCTAATAAAATCTTGGCTTGAACTATGTAGTTCTAAAGAAGGGTTCCTATTACTCTGAAATATAGTAGGGTGACTCAAACCAAATTACCAGGGAATGAAGAAATATCATCCATGTGTAGTTAGTTAGTTAGTTATGCCACAGTACTCAAAAGGGATTGTGCACCCCCTGCATGATGCCGATTCAGGCTTAAGACTACTTTCATGTCACTGATTATGAAACAATCGATATGTAAAGTGAACACAGAGGTCAGCACTGAAAGTATCAATGTACTGAATTTATATGATAAACCAAGCTTGGAATCACAAAATAAGCGGAGTTGGAAGGGACCTACTAAGGCCATTGAGTCCAACTCCCAGCCCTGCACAGGACACCCCAAGAGTCATCCCATGTGCCTGAGAGTACTGTCCAAACACTCCTTGAACTCTGTCACACTTGGTGCTGTAGCCACTTCCCTGGGGAGCCTGTTCCAGTGCCCAACCACCCCCTGGGTGAAGAACTTTTTTCTAATATCCAACCTAAACCTCCCCTGACACAACTTCAGGCCATTCCCTCGGGCCTTCAGTGGTCACCACAGAGAAGAGATCAGTGCCTGCCTCTCCTCTTCCCTCACAAGGAACTGTAGAGGGAACTGTAACTGCAGCGGTCTCCCCTCAGTCTCCTCTAGGCTGAACAGACCAAGTGACCTCAGCCACTCCTCCTATGGCTTCCCCTCAAGGCCCTTCACCATGTTTTTTTGCCCTCCTTTGGACACTCTCTAATAACTTAATGTCTTTTTTATATTGTGGTGCCCAGAACTGCCCCCAGCACTCGAGGTGAGGCCGCCCCAGTGCAGAGCAGAGCGGGACAATCCCCTCCCTTGCCTGGCTGGCGATGCTGTGCCTGATACCCCCAGGACACGTTTGGCCCTCCTGGCTGCCAGGGCACTGCTGACTTTATATTCCAACTTTCCATCAGCCAGGACCCCCAGGTCCCTTTCCCACAGTGCTGCTTTCCAGCCTGTCATTCCCCAGTCTGTCCGTACATCCAGGTGCAGAATCTGGTACTTTCCCTTGCTGAACACTATATAGTTGGTGATTGCCCAGTTCTACAATTTGTCAAGGTCTCTCTGCAGGGCCTCTCTGCCGTCAAGGGAGTCAACAGCTCCTCCCTGTTTTGTATCATCTGCAAACTTGCTTAGTACCCCTTCCACTCCTGCCTCCAAGTCATTAATGAAGATGAAGAGCACAAGGCTGAAGATGGAACCCTGTGGAACCTGACTAGTGACAGGTCACCACCCTGATGTCACCCCATTCACTGTAACCCTTTGTGCCCAACCTGTGAGCCAGCTATTCATCCATGCCATTTTGTGTTTATCCAGCTCTGTGCTGGACATTCTGTCCAGAAGGAGCCTGTGAGAGACTGTATCAAAAGCTTTACTGAAATCCAAAAAGGCTACGTCAACTGACTTCCCTTGAGCAGCTATGTGGGTTATCTTGTCATAAATCAGGTTCAATAAGCAGGACTTTCCTCCCATGAAGCCATGCTGGCTGTGACCAATGACTGCATTGTCTTTCAGATGTTTTTTGATACCTCCCAGAATAATCTCCATAACTCTACCAGGCACTGAAGTGAGACTGCCAGGCCTCTGACTGACTGCCAGTTTCAAGGGTCCCCCTTGCCCTTCTTGAAAATCAGGGACAACATTCACCAGTTTCCAGTCAGCTGAGACTTCTTCAGATTCCCAAGACTGCTCAAAAAAAAAAAAAATCAACAGGCATTTTGTGATGACAGCAGCAGCTCCCTGAGGATTCTTGTTCAAATCCCATCAGGCCCCATAGATTTTGTAGGGATCCAGCTGGAGCAAATCCTGCACAATTCATAGTCCTCCAGCTCAGGGCACTGAGACCCCCTTGGTCCATCATCTGTTTTGCAGACAGAGGCAAAGATCGTGTTGAACACTTCTGCCTTGTCCCTGACCCTGTTTGTGAGGTGACCATCCTCATCGTGTAGTGGGACAATGCTATTTTTACACTGCCTATTGCCATTAGTATTTTTGAAAAAACTTTTTATTTTCCCCCCCAGTTCTGGCAACTTCAACTCCAGTTGAGCTTTGGCTACAAGAATTTTCTCCCTACAGTGGCCAGCAGCATCTCTGTATTCTTCCCCTGGCACCTGAGCCTGCATCCACTGAGCATACACCTTCCTTTTTCACCTTGTTTCCAAGAGAAGATTCCTCTTCAGCCAAGCTGGCCTTCTGCCTCACCTGCTTGACTTCCAGCACTCGGAAATTGCCTGCTCCTGTGCCCTTAGGAGGTGATGTTTAAAAAGTGACCAGCACTGACAGACCCCAGCACCTGAGAAACCATCTTCCCAGGGGACCTTACGAATTCCCTGAGCAGCCTGAAGTTCTGCTCTCATGTCCAGAGCTGAGGTTTTGCTGGCACTTTTCCTTGTCACCAGGGATCTAAAACTCGACCCCTTCGTAGTTGCTGTGGCCAAGGCAGCCGCCACTCTCGACTTCACTTATGAGATCCACTCTGTTGACAAGCAGTAGATCAAGGAGGGCATTTTTCCGAGTCATCTCCCTTAGAACCTGTCCCATAAAGCTGTCATCCAGGTTTTTAGGAATCTTCTGTCCCAGGTGTGATGGTCCCAGTTAATTTCTGGTAAGTTGAAGTTCCCCATAAGGTGAAGGGCAGTTGATTTGGAAGCATCTCTTAGTTCCTCAAAGAATAATTTGTCTGCATCATCATCCTGGTAGGATAGTAGGCTCCAACGACAAAATCTGCATTATTTGTTTGCCCCTTGATTCTTACCCAGAGGCTCTTAACAGTGCCATTGCCAACATTCTAGCCCTTTGATTACATACAGTGCCACCTCCCTGCCTATTCTTCTGAAGAGCCTGTCACCATCCAACAGGCGTGCCAGTCACAGGACTTATCCCACAAGGTTTCACTTATACCAATGATGTCAAATCTATGGGACTGGGACAAAGCCTCAAGTTCCTCGTTTGTTCTTCATGCTGCACGCATCAGTGTAGAAACATTTCAGGAAGATTAAGCCTTTCTGGGAAAGGAACTACAAAAGTTCACAGGGCACATAATGTGAATCAGTTAAGGAGCTGTACACAGACAGCTCTAAGAACAGCCTGTATTTAACACAAATAATGTGCAAGAGTAGCATCCAGTTCACCCTAACTTCAGCTCTAAGTATCTGTATTACAGTGCACCTTCAGAGAGCCGTACAGTATGGCACAAACTGATTTACAGCTAAACATTCATCAGATACACAGGTCACCCAAAACTGCAATGTGTTTGCACATCCTGACTGCTAACTCTGACCCGAGGATTCTATCTGTGTGTGTTCTTTGACTGACACTTTACCTAACCTTGACTAACATCATCAAAATCAGGACAACTATGGCAGGATACAGCACCACCTAAGCAAACTGAAGGGCATTATGGTTAAATAAATAATTAGCCCAAAACTCCAAAGGTTACAAACACAGCAACAAAAAAATCCATTGAAGGAACTGATCATCACAGCAGCATCATGCACCATTCACTGCCAGTACACTCAGCAGCTCTTAAAAAGTGCCAGTTTGGCAGCACTCGGGCCTAACAGCCATGACACCACTGACAGGTGGCTTAGCAGCTCATCTTACTTTTATAAACACTCTTTTGTACACTTAACTAGAATAGGAATGACAGTGAGAGAAGTAACAAAAACAATTTTGAGGCCTTGATTTTTAAGTGTTTGGAAAACTATAGTCTCCAGTACAGACTTAGTAGTATTACTGACTGTAAGTTTCCCTGGCTTTTCAAGCTTCATTTAACATAAAATGAGATGCAAACTTTTAAATGAGATTTTTAAAAATTAGATACTGACGAACCTCAACAACGAATTGCAGTTAAGACTGCTACAAGTATTTAGGAGGTGGAGGGAGTGGACACAAAGCTGTCTCTGGAAGAGCAAGGTTTCTGGGAAGAACTTGCAAATCACACAATTAACACTTAATATTTACCTGTGTTAAGCTAGAAGTGATTCTGAAATGCCAAGATCTGTTGGAAGAATCCAGCTTTTCCACCCTGCTGTCTCACCTCTGCTTTCCTTCCCTTCAGCAGCTTCCTACTAACACCTGAAAGCAGACCCATTGCCCTTCACTAACCCAGCATATCCATGAATCTGATGGTGATTGATAAGCTTAATAAGCTACATTTAACGAAGGAGTTAAGAAATAAACAACAATGAAGAAGAGTATCACTGGTGTTTTGCTGATTAACTGGTATGGTAATGCTGGCATACATCTCCATCACTCACTATAGATAATGGATCAATACTAGAATAAGAAGCTGTAAGAAAGCTAGAAAGATAAAACCATCTTGTCTATGCACAAAAGCAAGTAGCTGTTGCACCACTTTCTGAATGTGCACTTCTCATTCCATCTGCATAATGAAAAACGACATGCACAATACCAGCAGGTATGAAGGTTTTCTTCAAGGCAGAAAAGCCTGGCAAAAAAGAGGAAACGGCACCTTGGAGAAGAAGTTAAAATGAACTACTGGAATTGGGCATGCTCCATATATACGTTAAGGATCTTCCAAAGATGCCATCTGTTTGTGAGTTTCCTCACATATTCAACAACCTAGACACTACAAGGATCCAATCAGCAAACAAAATCCAAGAAGACCCTCCAGCCATGTCAAATATTTATTAAGCTCTCTTGCTACAGAAGAGACAGAACAAAATAGAAAACAGAAGAGAAGGAAGTATGTCTTAATTGTGTTGAGAGCTGACACTGCAGCCCTTGTGTGTGGAAGGTGCAGAATAACCCTCATGTCACAGCACTTAACAGCAAATGCTGCTTCACTACCCAGTTTTAGGATTTCAAGTTTAAAGAGAGTTGGACAATGGAAGCTTTAAAACCAAAAAAGATTAGGTAGCAGTACAATTCAATTTGTCTTCAATCTTTCATTTCTCAATCAGCACTCGATTTTTCCCCTTAGGAGTTTTCAATATGAAAACATGACGTGGAGAATCACACACAGAGTAATTTTCTCTTTAAAAAGTCAATATAATTTTAATTGATCTATGAGCCCCTCTTCTCCCAACATCCCAACACTACTAGGTCAAAACAAGTTTTGGTACTCATACGTAAGAAGTAGGTTAAATATCAAAGTTAATCCCTTCAGAAGGAAACATATTTTTGTGCGGAAGTGACAGTGGCATTTTAAGTGCCAGTGGCATTTTAAGTGCCAGCATTCAACTGGTTTATTGTATCACTACTTCAAATAAGAAAACACAAGGTATGCTGGACAGCTATCCAGAGTTCTGACCAGCACACCTGATAATCCCATGCAGCAGCAAAATGTTTGGTTTTGAAAAAGAAAAGAGTTCTGTCAGGCTGCTTTTCTGCAACATTCATCGTGTAAATAAACATGTAATTTTAAGTATTTAATTTACAGAGAATGGATAATTCCACTTGTTCCAAACCCTACTTGTTTAAATATCTGATGTTTAAAATTAAGATATTCACTTAAGTCAGTCCTAAAATCCTCAGACTCAGCCTTCCACAAGGGCCCACAGTCCATTTTCAGAGATGTACTATATATGTACAAAGATCTGCTCTTTCATTTTAGAAGTTGATAGCTTTGCCAAAGGACGCTGCTAGGTTTGCTTCCCTGAAGGCTTCTGACACCGTCTGTAGAGAGCAAACATAAAAAGTTACAAGTCATTAATAGCTACATGGAGCAACAGCATGTCTGTGTAATGGTGTCCAACATTTCCTTTAGAAAACACTTACTGGATGGGCATGGCAAACTCTGGCTACATCTTCACATGATGCTCCATATTCCATAGCAAGGGCAGCTTCATTCACCATTTCACCAGCACCCTGTAATTTAATGGTACTTGCAATTAGCACAAATCCTTATGCAGTTGTCCAGGTTCTCCTGAATCAGGAACAGCTTATAAATAAACATTTTCTGCTAAAATAGAAAAGTTATGTTTTAACCAGCACTTCAGCTGTGTTCTAATCTAAGTCATAAGTACTTAATCTATTTGGTGACTGTGCTCAAACCTAGCATAAATCTAAACATTAATGAGAATATTTGTTTTCTCATTGCTGAGAATTGTGCAAAAGCTGCGCATTTTTCCATGAAAGGAAACCTACCCAAAACTTCAATGCCCCCCACAGAAGTTAAACAGATAACTAGATAAACAAAAGCATGTTACTATACCTACGCCCTCATTTTTACTTGCTGTATTTATGCATATTTAGTAAGAGAATATATCTTTGAAGAGTCAAAAATAGTTAAATCTCCTCCCACATTTTTAGCACTTAGATCACAACCATAAGATTTTCCCCCAGTCCTTTCCCAATGAAGAAAATTTATTGGTATGAGACAGACAAAATTGTGCTTCCTTTAAGGCATGTTGGTTTCTAAATTACTGCAATTGCAAGAGAAAGTAACTAGCATAGTATCTTACTGAGAGCAGTTTTGGTGTTTCTCTTAAAGACATCTGTATACAAAAATGTATGGAAGTGTTTCTGCAAACATCTTTTGAAAACAAAAATATTTAAAGCTAAGAAACAAAACAGATAAAGATTAGGGTCTAACTTTGACCAAAAAATTCCAAAAACCGCCTAAACGGGAAATCCCAAAGGTTTTTTACTCTAAATTCCATAAATTACTGACCCCAGATTTAGTGACTGCAGCATAAGATTACCACCTTTGCTGAAGTTTTAAGTCAGAGAGAGGGGAAAAAAGAAAACACAAATGAAAAAGCCACAGTCTTTTCAGCTCCCTCAACTTCCAAAAGTCGAATGAACAATTTCTGCTGTTCTCCTAAGTATTTGGGAGTATTCAGAAAAACAAAACTAAAAAAAGCCCCACAACAAACACCACCACCAAAAAACCCTACCATGCAAAACTGGTCAAAGAAACCAAATAACCATAGCAACTCAACAGAAAAAAAGAAAAGCTGGGCTTAAGACCAAAGTAACTAAAAAGTGGGAAGGAGGGCAAGGGTGCAGAACATAACTGTAAGTGAAAGTAAATACGGTGAACTCAAACTTTCCTGTTTACAAACACCACTTCTAACTCAACAACTATGCAACCCTAAATAAAAGACCACTATAAGGCCAAGAAAGCACAACTGATGATACTTACTGAGCCTAAAATGTGAGCACCCAACATCCTGTCTGTTGACTTTTGACTAAGTATCTTCACCATGCCATCTGTGTCAGCATTTGTCTTTGCTCTACTGTTCGCAGCAAATGGAAATTTCCCTACTTTGTATTCTACACCCTGCAAAACAGATGTGTTACTGTATTAATGACCAACAAGAACGATGTAACCAACTGTTAAGTACATGAGGAGAAGCAATACAGAACTAAAACAGGAGACACAGAGGAATGTACATGAACAACCACCAAAAGTGGCTGTAAAAAAAGTGGTTGTAAAAAAGATTAATTTGCAAACAAATAATATGAATGTCACAGAATGCAAGTCATTAAAGAGAAATATGGTTCTTGGGAGAGTGGCATGCACAAGGGCATCATTCACTCACACCCCCTGAGCAACAAATTCAAATGCAGAAATTTTGATAAAGTAGCTAGATAAACAACTAGTGAAACCAGGCCCAAGGTGGAAAAACAGTTTTTGTCTGAAAAGAAAACAAAACAGTACCTCTTCCTTCAGCTGTTCTTCTGACTTGCCAACCCAGGCCACTTCAGGGTGAGTGTAGATCACAGAGGGAACGCAGTTATAGTCAATGTGAACTGCTCCCCCAGCCATGCCTTCTACACAAAGAATGCCTTCATCCTCAGCTTTGTGGGCCAGCATAGGTCCAGCAACTACATCACCAATAGCATAGATGCTATCAGACCAATGAAACAGAATAAGACACTGTTTAAAAACATCCTAGCACACCTGGGCTACCTTACATAACAGTCTGTTTGAAATACGTTACTGAAAACTAATCAAAACAGACTAAAATACTACATTTTAGCAGTTTCCACAGAATGACCACACTTCAAGAGGTACTTAGTGACATGAAACAGAAAGTGACTTTTAAAGTACAAAACTTCAAAGGCTGGCTAAAAATTTTTAGTTACCAAAATGATACAGATACCTTGAGTTTTCTTTTCAGAAAAGGAAAATATGCTCTGTTATTAAAAACCAGAAGTGTTTTAGTAGGTTAAACTTTAAAAATGAGTGCTCTGCGTAAAAAAAAAATTAGTCTTACTTACTTTGGAATCTTGGTTTGGAATCTGTTGTTGACTGGAATTCTCCCCCTCTTATCAAGTTCAATTCCAATTTCCTCAAGACCTAGATTTTTTGTAAAAGGACGCCTACCGATGCAAACTAGGAGCACATCACAAGTTATTACTTCTGCCTTGCCACCAGCAGCAGCTTCAACACTACAAAAATAAGCAAAATAAGAAGCAAAAATGCTAAGCTGTAAACTTGCATCCTTATCTCTCTCTGGCTAGTAACCAAAATGACCCAGACGGTGACCTCCTGGCTGGGTCTGGCACCCAAAGCACTTCATTCAGCCTGCCCCACGCTTCATTCTTGAAAGAGTTCAGGAGTAGAAGAGGGAGGAAGGGACAACACCTCTTACTACAATTCTTAACAATCGTTATCGCCCTGCATCCTATGTATCCCTCAAGTGCATCTTGTATTTAATTGCACCCAGAGAAAGTTCAATTCATGTACTCTGAAAGCACAAGAACCAAAGCATGGGAAGTGAGGATAACTGGAAGCGTGTTCCAAAAGCATACTCTGAGTCGAAACAGTACTCTAAAAATAGAAACAGACTAAATGAGTGATCCAACCAGCATCAGCACAGCATGTAAAGAAGCCCAAATCCTGGACCTTTACAGTGATGGAGGACAGAATATCCTAAGCTACAGTGATACAGCAAGTCACCATACTAAGACTCCAGTGAGAAAACATAAAAAGCTTCTCTTTGTGAAGTAACATCAAGCATTTTTTTAAACTACAGTTTCTGCATAGAGAATCCATTAACACAAACAGAAGTAGTGCATACTTATGGACTTTTACAAAGCAAATTTGCTTTATGTGTTTCTATATTGACTGTTCATGTATAAAACTTCAAAGGTCTTGAGTATGACCATTAAAACAGACTCTTCAGGTAGTTTCACTTATTTCTGTTCAAGAACAATAGTATCTCTGCCATGCTTACTCTAAGACAAGACGACCTTCCAGTAAGTAGCCAAGAATTAATGGCTTGAAAATGACTGTATGAACAATCATGGTATTTATGCTAATTACACCAGAAGCAAATATCTTCCATGAGAAGAATGATTTAAAGTTCTGTTTTTATTACTGATCTCATTTTAACAGCGGTTTTCTACCAGCAAGCCCTCAACTCAAGTCAAAGGAACATTTCCTGTATAAGCAACCTAGGACTCAATAAACCCAAAATTATGAGCTCTGTAAGTTAAAACGGAGGATAAAAATTAAATTCCACTAAAGAATTAAGTTTCATTTTAAATTCATTTTTTCCTGTTTAAAAAATAATATCAGACTGTATTTTTAAATAGGTTTGATGGATTGGGAGGAAGAATGTATTTGGCATTCCTTTAGTTTTATGTTAAACACTTACGCTACATCTATTTTTCCATCTGGTCTCTTGGTAGCACCAGTAACTTTGGTGTTCAGCTTAAACTTGAATCCCTGCTTCTGAAGAATACGCTGGAAGTTTTTAGAGATCTCCATGTCAATTCCCATTCCACCAACATGGCCCATGAACTCAACAGCTGTCACATCTGCACCAAGGCGCTGCCAAACTGAACCCTGCAGTCACAACAATACAGGTGAAAAGTTTTTGGAAAGCAAACTTCAGATACTTTTACTCTAATATTTACCGCAGACTGTAAACTCTTCCAAAGCAGGATAACAGGTAACAGGTAACTCACTGAATTGTTAAACCACAGCAACACCATCAAATACAACAAAAAGTAACACCTTCTTTTACAAATTAAAGGCCAAGTGGCTTAAATATCCTCTCACCAGTTCCACACCAATGACTCCTGCACCAATGACAACCATCTTTTCAGGAACTTTTTTCAGTGACAGAGCACCAGTGGATGACACAATGTTATCTTCATCAATCTAATGACAAAGAAATGCACAAAGGGAGGCTTACAATCTCTCTTACATATTATATACAAAACACACAGAAGGTGAAGGGCAATCAGGTGCAAACCATCATTACATATTAAACTGTGTGGCTAAGAGACACTGAAAAGGAAGTGCAATTAACATTTCAAATACGTACAGTAATTCCAGGGAAGGGAGCAACTTCTGAGCCTGTGGCTATAAGTATGTTCTTTGTATTGATAACTTGCGTGCTGCCATCTTCTTTAGTTGCAGTGACCTGGTTTTTGCCAGTTATTTTTCCAAACCCAGATACATGTACAACCTTTAGTAATCAGAACATAGTGAAGTCAGATTCAAATATGTAGGTTAGGCTACGTTTCACCTGAATCTCACTAATGTTTAGAGATGCTGCTAAAACATCTCTCTGCGTCACTACCTGGTACAAATCACAAAGTAACTGTATACTATTCTTTTAAGCAGATTAAGAATGAAGGCACTGGGCATTTAGAAGTTTTCTGGAAGAGAAGCATTTAAATTCTGCCCTTGCCAAATCAGTCACTCTTAATTTATTTGGAAATATGCAAATGTAAAAAGTAAGAAATTCAAATCAGAAAAATGGATATACCTCAGTATAAAACTAACCTTGTTTTGTTTAAATAAATGAGCAATTCCACCTGTTAAGGCCTTCACTGCACTACTCTTCTGTTCCATCATCTTCTCTAGATTCAAACGGATTCCTGTAACTGAGGTTAAAACAAAACAACTTACATCAAGCATTGCAGTGTGTTAATGTTAAAGGAGCTAACCTCAACACAGTTAACAGCTGACACAGAAAGATGTGTTAAATGGCCCTACTAAATGCTAAAGGTTACATTCAACAACTGCTATGCTGATAATCAGTAGTGCGCTTTTCAAATATATCTATCCATTATTCAGAGTTCAAAGAGCAGACAAATCCCTAAGCCTCCAAGTGACAGACAAAGAATATTACTTATAACTCTAACTTTCTACTCTAGTCAGATTTGAAAGATTAAATTTACTTTTTGGTGGAAACAACTTATGTCAACAGGCACAGACAGTTGTTCTTCACTCACTTTCAATTCCCCTATTAGCGAAATCTTTTCCATGAGCCAAGTGATACAGATGTGAGTTGTTCAGCAAGGCCTAAAACACACACACAAAAATGTGAATTTGGACAGACGTTCACAAAAATGAGTTATTTACTGTAAGTAAAAAAATCTGTATTATTTGCAAAATGTTCTCACTCTTAAGAAAAGGTTTGACATATATGTATTTTAAAAGGTGTATTTCAAACACAGAAATTGTAGACAGTAGCTCCTACTGAAACATTCAGTAAAGTTACATACTTTACATAGAAACAGAAAACAGTTAAATCCACACTTAATTATTTTTGCTCATTTCACCATACAATGATAATTACTCTGCAGGGATTTTTTTAAAAAAAAGGAACAGACTAAGAGGAAAAGAAACATGATTCTGACTGAAGGCCAAAGAGTAGATACAGAAAAACTGGATGAGGAAAACCTACACTAAAATGCCTGTTAAGATTTTAGCCTGTGTAGACACACGTGACTTAAATTATGAGTTGTGCTGAAGTTACTACAACTGCATAGCCAGGTGAGCTGAAGCTGGATGGCTTGGAGCTAGCTCGGGTGCATGGATTTTCCAAATTCATATAAAAACTTAGAATAGTTTTTATAAGGATGGCTATAAATTAGTAGCTTGAAATTCAGAACCTCGGTAATTGTATTTTGATTGAAATAACAATATAGTTAAGGCAGGATCTTACTAAGAAAATTGATTCTTTTGTTATTGCCACCCCAAATATGAAATTATCTGTATCTTTGCAAGGACAACAAACTTAAATCTAAAGCAGGCACAGTAAAAGATTCAAAGGACATTTTGAAATACTTGCCTTATCTACATATGCTTTAGTAAAACCAATACTATCAAAATAAGATAATTCCATTTTTGTAATTTTTATCAACTGTCTTTAAAATCTATTTCTCCACTCCACGTAACTGTCACAGCCCTGAATCTGTAACATCCACATTACTTAAAAGACGCAACCACCACTAAAGACTTCAGCAACTAGAAAGGGAAAAAAAAATCCATGCCCAATATATTATTTTGGGTGGTTTTCTGGAAAGGAATATTTCAATTATTTGTTTTTGCCTTGGTGTACACAGCCTACATATCCACTTCTTAAGTTGACTGCCATTCAAACAAATTCTAGATAGCATTCAAGTTTAACCATCGGTTCAGTAGTATCTTCGTAAGAACTCTAAAGGATAAAAAAATAAAAAGGGACTTGAGAAGTTAGTTAAATAGATCCTAGCAGAGCTTCAAATTTTCAAGGTAACACTGTGGATTAACATTTTTGAGTGGTGCTTCAATATATTAAGATACTCTGAACTTCATTAAAATGATTATTAAAATGTTTAGAAAAATGAATACAAAATTTTAAAAAACTTAGTATTTATACTGTATTTTCCCCTCCCATGCTAATGGAGCCTCTTGAGCAAAAGGATTAGAAACAACAGTACAGTTAGGAGGAATCTTGCTAAGAACATTATGTCTGTTACTACAGCCATTACAAACCTAGCATTAGCAGTGTCCTCCTTCACCTGCTGGGTGCTATTGAGACAGAGTCCCCAGCAACAGCACCGTTCTTACAAAGACCTAGGTCTGAAATTACTTTAAACTAGATTGACAATGTCAAATATGAAGCCCTTATTAATTTCTTCTTGCTTCTCCTTTCCTTCAGAGTGCGTGTGCTGGACTCAGCTCTTTCTCTCCACACCTGCACTACCCCACCGAAGCAGCACCAGCCTCGCTCTCCAGGCCATCCTGTACATGTACGTCCATCTTGAGAAACTCCTTCCTAATCTCCTTCTGAGTGAAGCACATCATGTCAGCTGTTTTTAATGAAGCTAGGACAAACTACGTACACTTACCTTGGATGGAATACATCCAACATTCAAACAGGTTCCCCCTAACGTTGCATTTTTTTCTACACAGACAGTCTGAGGAAAAAGAACAGAGGAAAACAAATTTTTAGCAATACTATGCCACCACTTCCTTACAGGCTATCTCACAATTTAGAATTGATGACAAAGATTTATCTACTTGTCTAGTAATTCTACCTCTACAAGTGTCTCATTAATTTCACTCCTAGATTTACTTTGCGACTCATATTTCCCTTCCCTCATTTTTTTGTTAACTCAAAACCCACAAAATGCTGTACTACTACGAAAATCTACAAAGGAAATAATAAATACTACACTCAGTCCAGTGAAAGATGTTCCCCTAACAATTACAGAAAAAAAATGCAAGAAGCGAAACATATAAATCATGTGAAGATTCATAAAAACAAGAAAACAACTGGTAAGTGAACTGGCATAGATTAAAATCCCAGGAAGCAATCTTTTCTTTAAAGAAAACAAAACAAAACAGAACCCCCAAGCCACAAACAACATCTCCTCCCACTGCTATAAGGTTGTACCAACACCTATAAAGAAAGAAAAAAAAAAAAAATCAAGTAAAGCAAAACCAAACAAAATAAGGCCAATACCAACACGGATGGAAAATATTTCATCTCCTCATTAAACTGACAACATCAAAGTGTGCAAAGGACAAAAACGACAGCCAAAACTTCATATAAAAACAGATCACTTGGAGAGAGAGTGGGGGAGAGAGTATCATAAAACATTTTCGTAGAAGCAAAGGAATTGGCATCTCCTTCTTTGGAAGGCACACACATATTCAAAATAATTGTTCCTTGGTTTACACTCTTGAGAGTTCCAGTCCACTGAGAGGCAACTACCTAGGTGAAAGCCTTTCATGATGTCTTTAAATTGCTGCTTTTGTGCTACGGTAGGGGTGAAGGTAACATGAAGAGCAGAATTCACCAAATGAAATCACAGGAACATTCTGAGACACGCCGATCCTCTACCTCCCCTTCCTCTTTGTTTTAAGCACAAGAATACATGAAACACAAGCCACGGGCTTTAAAAGCTGCACCACGGATCAAGCAGCACCAGGCTGCTTCTACCTTTACCCAATAAGGATGTTCTGCCTCATCCACTTTACATAAACTTCACCGACAAGGCCAAGCAAAGCTTTTGGAAAGCCAATACCCAGAGAACACTATTGGCAATAACATGGGATGCTGTGGTGGTGATACAAGGACTCAACGCTTGTGCCAGCAGAAATACCACTAAAATTCAAGCTAAGTAATTCAGAAGAGCAGAATCAGGTTCTTCCATGGATGGCGCAACTATGGCATCTATTTTTTTGCCAGTCTGCTAAAAACACCTCCTTACACTCCTCAAGGACACCAAAAACATTCTACATGTTTATTCAATGTTATTGGTGACATACGTAAGTATGTCCAAGCATTTTCCCCTCTCTGACTAGCTGTGAAACAGTGTAACAGAATTATTTTTTGCTATGATGAAAAACAGAATCCAGGACACTTTTTAACCCCCTTGTGTACAGTATCCTATTGTTAATTACAGATATTAAGGACTCAAGGACAGTATTGTTCCAACAAAAGCTGCTTTGTAGCCAGCCACAAAAATAGCTTTAGAATAATCAAACATGAACTTACATGGCAGAAGGCCACAATCTTAATGAAAACCTGCAGCACTGAGCACCTTTTTTTCTCAGGTTACTAGCTCAGTAACCACATACATCCAGAAGCAAGAGTATTTATTATGACAAAATAATAATTCACAAATATGCATAAAGACAACTTAATTACTTGCACTAGGTCACAGGCAGATGTACAACTTAATGGAATCTCGAACTCTTATATTTTGGTACAGTTACACATTAGAAGGCTAAAAGATACCTAAAAAGATGTCACTGACAACTGTCCCAGTTGTGGGAGTACTGGCCAATAAGGGACAACATTCAGAATTACAGACAAATTCAGTTTGAAGGGACCTCCTCTGGAGGCCATCTAGTCAAACCTCCTCCTCCCAACACAGTCAATATCAAAGACACTGAGGGAGATGATTCTCCCCCTCCACTCCGCTCTCATGAGACCCCACCTCGAGTACTGCATCCAGCTCTGGGGCCCCCAACACAAGACAGATGTGGACCTGCTGGAGCGAGTCCAGAGGAGGCCACCAAGTTGATCACAGGGCTGGAGCAGCTCTCCTATGAAGACCATCTGAGAAGGCTCTGGGGAGAGCTTACAGCAGCTTTCCAGTACCTAAAGGGGGTTTACAAGAAAGCTGGAGAGGGACTTTTCACAAGGACACTTAGTGACAGAAACAGTGTTAAGCTGAAGGATCAGCTCTGAGGAAGGAATTCTTTACTGTGAGGGTGGTGAGGCACAGGAATAGGTTGCTCAGAGAAGCTGTGGATGCCCCACCCCTGAAGTGTTCAAGGCCAGGCAGAATGGGTNCTGTGGATGCCCCACCCCTGAAGTGTTCAAGGCCAGGCTGAATGGGTCTCTGAGTAATGTGGTCTAGTGGAAGGTGCCCCTGTCCACGGCAGGGGAGTTGGAACAAAACAATCTTTAATGTCCCTTCCAACCCAACCCATTCTGTGATTCTATGATGTATCAGGTGGCTCAGGGCCTTGTACAGCCAAGTTCTGAAAATACTGAAAGATGAAGACTACACGCTGCGTGGGCCCCTATTCCGGGGCTTCACTGGAACTCATCACCAGGAACTCTTGTCCTTACCAGGTGGTCAAACCAGCTCATTTTGGTCATGAAGTCTGTTCTTGGTAATTCAGAGACATTGTGACATATCCAACAGCAGAAACATGCTTAAAACTGCTAGCACCACCTTCTCAGAGTTCCAGATAATTACGAGAACAATAATGCAGTGCCAAGAGAGTCAGCTGGTCTCGTATTAAGGAGTGAAGGCAAAAAAAATATTCTGAAGTCACATTCTGTATTTTTCTAAATTTAAAAACATCTGAAATACATTATACACATACAACTCTCACAATACTTAATTAAATGACACACCACTAGTACACATCAGACACAAACTGCCTTTTCTTGAAAGGCATTCAAAGACAACAGGCAGAACAGAGATGAACATAAATAAATGTAACTAAGATACTACAGTATTTCTACACACATATTCTGCCTCTAAAATTCTCACATGGCAATGGAATTCTGCTAATCACATTCAAAAAGCGTTATCAGTTGAATATGGCTTTTTCCCCTTCTGAGTTCCCTCAGTCTTTTCTTCAGAATAGTTTTCCAGTGGCTTTTTTGTCATTGTCTCTTTATTTTTCCCGTTTGTTGAGAGAAAAATTCCTTCCTAGCACTGTTTTCCCACCTCCTCTTTCACAAGAGCATGAGTCTACCTCAATTATCAGTTCCAACCAAAAATAAGCTGTCCTGAGCAGCTCTGTCAGTAGCAGGGCTATAGAGAGTAATACAGTCACATCTCCATCTCAAAATCTCTGTAATTTGGGCAAGCAAGGTAAGGAAAGATTAACAAAAGATGCCAACAGCATCTGGTGGCCCAAGATGTGACAGAAGAATTACAGTATCACACAGACACCGTTCAAGTTCACCTGGACGAGTACTCTGCTATCTGAGTGAGGTCTCACCTTAAATCCAAGCTGAGCTGCTTTGATAGCAGCAACATATCCTCCAGGCCCAGAGCCAATAACCGTGACATCAGCATCAACTGAAACAGAGAACATCTGAGTTATTTTCTTTTCAGCAAAATAATTGCATATTAAAAATTATGCAAATTAATGAAATAGGATTAGATAAGGAAGCTACACCTCATATCTCAGAGTAACTTTCTGTACACAGGGAAAGGTAGAGATATTAATTCCACAAGAAAAATAACCAGTCTTAAATTTCACGTGGAAAATAATGTAAAATGACATAAAGGAACTATATTCCCCATCCCTCTTGCTCTAAAGCCTTTAAGAGCATAACCCAAGATGTCTCAACAGTTTATTGTAATGTTTTCTCCAACATAGCTTCTACTGATGTTTAGCACAAAACATAAATGCTTACTGAATACCACAAATTTATAAAGGGGAACACATGGCTGCAACAGGTATCTATGCAAGTTCTATTGATTATAAAGCAGCGGAAGCTATGAACTTTGTACCCAGTTCATCTCTTGTAAACACAATCCCCTTTAGAATATTAATTAACATAAGAACAGTGATGGTGAAGTTCAACTTTTATTTACAGCTTTAGCTTGAAATCAAACTATGCAAATAAACCACAATGTTCATCTAAATCTCCACCCTGACATGGATTTCATCTGGAAGACTGATTTCTGAGTTTGAAGTATTGCTTTGGTTTTTGTGGGGGTTTGGGTTGGTAGGGATTTTTGTCCAAAAAAGGTTCCTCACAAGTAATTACCTTGATCGGCATAGGACCTTTGTGGCACTGCACAAACTCCCTGAAGACCATGATGAATCCGATCAAAATGGCTTCTCTAGAAAGAACAAAAAATTAAAAGAACCCCCTAGTTTTACCAGTTTATGTCTATCCTTGGGGGGAAATAAGCATTCAGTCACACAGACAAACACACAGTTACTGTCACCAGTTAACCAAAACAGGAACAGGACAACTGAAGCACAGTGGGCACCGGCTGGAACAAGAGGCAGAAGCTGCTCTGCCATTTACCTGCTCTGTCACCTCAGTCTGTCATCACACCTGTTCTCAGGTCAGTCTCACCTCAGGCTGCCTCTAACTACAAACCTTTCAACTCTTTATATGAGTTTCTCAAACCACATAATGACATAAATTAGACATCCACAGGAGCTTATGAAGAATCTTGTTCTGTAACCGTCCCCTTCAGCCACTTCCTATGAACAGGAAGCTGTATCTCATAGGAGACTCGGGAGAGCAATGTTTTTTGACTTTTAGGAAAAGGTAAGGGGACAGCACAGAACAGCTGCTACAAACATATCGAGAGGCGATCACCCTGTAACTGGAGTAGAGGATGCCCCCGGAAGAATTTGCGAAGTCCCCAGCACCGCAGCCCAAAAGCCGGGGCCGGCTGACAGCGGCGCTCT
>VZTG01007438.1:485130-606463 GCA_013397845.1 Melanocharis versteri | reverse complement strand
GGGGCGGGGCCGGGAGGGGCGGGACGGGACGGGACGGGACGGGAGCCTCAGGGCTGGGAGGGGGCTCTGGGCACGGGCCCAGCCAGCCCCGCCTGCCCTGGGACATCTGGAGCAGGTGATACGGGAGCGCGTCCAGGCGGGTTTGGAACGTCTCAGAGAGGGAGACTCCGCGACCGCCCTGGGCAGCCTGTTCCAGTGCTGTGCCGTCCTCAACGTAAAGAGGTCCTTCCTCATGTTGAGGTGGAACTTCCTGTGTTTCAGTTTATGGCCATTGCTACCCGTACTGTCGCTGGGCACCACTGAAAAGAGTCTGGCACATCCTCTTGGCACCAGTCTTTGAGATATTTATAGAATCAGAGAATCATAGAATATGCTGAGTTGGAAGGGGCCCTTCAGGGTCCAACTCCTGGCCCTGCACAGGACACCCTAAGAGTCACACCCTGTGCCTGAGAGCAGTGTCCAAACGCTCCTTGAACTCTGTCAGGCTTGGTGCTGTGACCGCTTCCCTGGGGAGCCTCTTCCAGTGCCCAACCACCCTCTGGGTGAAGAAACTTTTTCAAATACCCAACCTAAACCTCCCCTGACTCAACTTCATGATGTTTCCTCGAGTCCTGTCACTGATCATGAGAATGAAGAGATTGGCACCTGCCTGTCTACTCCTCAAAAGGATTTTCAAGACCACAATAAGGTCTCCCCTCAGTCTCCTCCAGGCTGAACAGACTGAATGATGTCATAAGGCCTCATAAGGCTTCTCCTCACAAGGCTTCTCCTTCAGACCCTTCACCATCCTCACAGCCTCCTTTGGATGCTCTCTAATAACTTAATGTCTTTTTTATATTGTGATGCCCAAAACTGCTCCCAGGATTTGAGGTGAGGCCACCCCAGTGCAGAGCAGAGCGGGACAATCTCCTCCCTTGCCCGGTTGGCAATGCTGTGCCTGATGCCCCCAGGACATGGTTGGCCCTCCTGGCTGCCAGGGCCCTGCTGTGTTGCGGTGGTTCACGGCGTCACTGCTGACTCATATTCAACCTCTCATTTGTATGTATTGATGAGATCCCTTCTCAGTCTTCTCTTGACTAAGCAGGCCCAGCTCCCTCAGTGTCTCCTCTTAAGAGAGATCCTCCAGTCCCGTAATCATCTTTGTGGCCTCAGCTGGGCCTTCTCCAGCAGCTCCTAGTTTCTCATGTACTGAGGAGCCCAGAACTGGACACAGCACTCCGGATGTGGCCTCATTAGGGCCAAAGAGAGGGGGAGGGCCACCCGATGCACCCCAGGATACCATTGGTCATCCTGGCTGCAAGGGCACCCTGCCAGTTCATAATCAACTTGTTGCTCACCAGAACTCACAGGTCCCTCTCAGCAGAGCTGCTCTCAGGTAGGTCAGACCCCAGTCTGTGCTGGTTTTTGAGAGCTCACGGACCCACCTAGCACCAAACTGAACCCTGGGGTGAGCAAAGCAGCCCCCGGACTCAGACTGACTGCATCAGAACAGTACCAGGCACAGGCGGAGAAAGGGAAAATACACGTTTCGGATGGAAACCTCTTGCATCTAATTGACAGTGAAATGCACACAAATTTTTAAAATATTAAAAAATGTAAAATCTAAGATACTTAATTTTGGAAAGATTTTCAAGTGACATGGAGTCATTGTTTTCAATTTATTTAATCGAGAAGAGAATTGAACTAGAATAGTGACACATTTTTATAATTAACATGGTTTAATTTAATGCTCTGTATATTTTCCCAGAACTTATATTTTCTTCTAGAATAATAGATTCTGTTTTCTTCTCGAATAATAGATTGCACACCCTGAATTCCTCTGTTATTTGCACTTCAGTATTTTAAAACTTAAATCCTTCATTGCCTGTGGGAGAACAGCAATGGGCCAAGATAATTTCCATCTACAGTGAATTCTACCTAATTTAGAATATACATAATATTCTGTTCAATTTATGCTAAGACCACCTAAATGTGGCTTTAAGTAAGTAATATGCAACATAGATCATACTATTGATTTCCCACCTTGCCTGAAATTGAAAATATTTTCTGTGAAAAAGAGTTCGCAAGTTTTCTAGATGTACTGATTTCTTGCATACGTCAGTGTTTCCATCAGGGGGCAGCGTTCTGCTATTTCCCACACAGTCAGGGAAAAACGAAAGGCCCTATTCAGCAGGCAGAAATCCTCTTCTATCTTTCTCCATAAGGGTTTCTCTGATCGGCCCTTCAGCAATGTTGGAGACTGTACGTGCCTAATATTTTTTATATTTAAACCCCTGTTGGTTAGAGCATGGTGCTAATAATGCCAAGGTTGTGGGTTTGATCCCCGTATGGGCCGTTCACGGGAGTTGGACTTGATCCTTGTGGGTCCATTCCAACTTAGAATATTCTGTGATTCTAATGAGAAAGCATTGCAGAGTCCCTGATGGTTGCAGGAATAATATCATGTCCCCATCATTTCCTCCCACCCTCACTAATGAGGCAACCAAAGAGAATAAAACCCAAAACTGCTCCAGCTGTAGCTAACTGAAAGTACTCAGCCAACATGTTTTAATTCTCCATGGCCTCCCAGCCTTGGTGCACGTTGGGGTACTGGAGCTCTCCCCTCTGCACAGGCAGTACATGAGTATTTCTAGGGAAATTACAGTTTTTTTCAGACACAAATCTGAATTCCATGAGCGTGTTGTTACTGCAAGCAATGAACAAGACCATCTCCTGCAACAAGAAATGACTGGAGGCTCTGAGTGATGCTTCCAGTTGCTGTGGCCAGTACAGATGGTTACTGTGGCCACCGAAGAGAGGCAGCCTGTGTGGTGATTGCTTCCAGGCAACAGGATGTAGGGGGCCTGTGGGAATGCAGGAAGCATCAAAGTGTGTATTAGTGGATGAGGTCAGTGGCAAGGCAAAGGGGACACAGGGAATGCAGGGTTAGACCCCTCCAGCCCATTCACCTCAGCCCTGGCAGTCACCTCTGAACAGCCTTGCCCATTAACTGCATGTCCCTTGGGGTCATGGTGGCTGGGACAAATGTTCTGAACCTTCCTGGGAATTCTGCTGAAGTCTGGAGATTGTTAGAATTCTTTTTTGAGGTTTTATATTTCCAAGTAATAAAGATCATAAAGACAGTGTATTGCCTGTAGAACTGTGATGCTTGTAAACCATGGACACCTGAGTACTTTTTGTTCCCTTGCTCCTGGCATGACTCTACCTCACCTTGCTTTGGTTGTGGCACTCCTTTCATGAACACTGCGGTTACAGTACCTGTTTACACTCCCACTTTTTATTGCATCCACGAGTACTCATGAAATGTCCCCTCACAGCAAAGCAGGCTCCCAGGATTCCAGATGCACGAGGGGGAATCTTGCCAACAAGAGGAGGCAGGTGATCCCTCCCTTCTGCTCAGCACTGGGGAAACATAGCTGGGGTTTTATGTCCAGCCCTGGGCTCTCCAGTACGGGGGAGACACAGACATACTGGAGATAGTCTAGAGAAGAGCTGTGGAGATGACAGAGGGGCTGGGGCACCTTTGCCATGAGGAAAGGCTGAGTGAGCTGGGACTGTTCAGCCTGGAGAAGAGAAGGCTCAGGGGGATCTCATCAAGGTATACAGATACCTGAAGGGAGGGTGCACAAAGGATGGAGCTGGGCTCTTCTCACCGGTGCCCAGTGATAGAACCAGAGATAGTGAGCACAAAGTGAAACACAGGGGGTTTCTTCCAAACACGTATTTTACTGTGAGGGTGACTGAGCACTGGTACAGGCTGCCCAGAGTTGTTGTGGAGTCTCTCTCCTTGGAGATTCTCAGAAGTCATCCAGACGTGCTGTTAGGACGTCAGCTCTAGGCAGCCCTGCTTGAGAAGAGGGTTGGATCAGATACCTCCAGAGGTCCCTTCCAACCTCAGCCATTCTGCAATTCTGTGTCAGGAAAAAAACTGCATCATGGTTATTTGCTCTGAGAATAAGAGTTAGCTCTGACTTGGAGCCAGAGAAAAGCTGCCGGCACGGGCTGAAGCCAGCAGAGGGCAATATGGCTGCATAAACTAACAGAGCTGCAAGGGTGTGTTAGAGAGGAGCATTCTATTTCTTTGAAATACCGAATGTTTTCTTGCATTAAACATTGAAATTTTACATACGTACCTATGCACACATGTTTATTTGTACACATCAAGATTATCAATCTAGACAGACTATTACACTGGATCTGACTTGGGAAAACAGAACTAAAAAACCTACCACATTCCATTCAAGGATTGGATGGTGGCCATCAGTGTCTTGTACCTTACAAAGCTGTAATTAAGAAAATACATTTTCGGATTATTCCTCCTCTCTTTGGTAAATCCTTTTGGTAAACTCCTCTCTTTGTGAGAGGCAGGACAAAGAGACAGAGGTGGCATTTTTTTTGCGTCCTTGTTTGAAGCAGGGCACTGTACTGCTTTCCAGACTGCTCAGTTTACTGCTCTGCATAGAAAAGCTTCCTATCACACAAGCAGTAAAGCAAATTCAGAAGTGCAGAGAAAGCTACAGTAAGTCAATGATCCCTGCTTGAGGTTCTGCATAAATATGTGGGATAAATAGGAAAGAAGGTAAGTGAAACTGGGCCAGATGCAAAATAGCAGCATACCTCAGATACATTGAAAAGGCAGGACAAAGCGTATCAGGAGACCTGGTATGTGCTCTGTTGTGCAGGTATTTCACAAAGATCTGTGGCTCCCAGATGCTAGCAGGAGAGTTAAGTGGTCAGGACATTCCTCTGCCATTTGGAGCTCTAAAGGAGCACACGTAAGCAAGAAGGGGTTGGGGAGCTTGAAGCATTTTCGAGCCAAAGAAAAGATCAGAGTCGCAGACCCTACTAAGGGCACCAGAGCTGGTGCTAGGGACAGGACACATTTGGGTTCTCTCACACCGCCTGGTGAGCGCAGAAAAGGGCGCTGGTCCAAGCTGAACATACTGAAGACCTTGCCACGTACCATGGATTAAACACCCAGCACCCTGCTCCTGGCAGTGGCTTGTGTGTGAGGTGGAATCCAGCTGCCTCACCTGAGGGAGTGATACTTCTTTGCATTTAAATGTTAGGCACCTAGAGAAGCCATCCTCCTAAGCAAGTATCCAAATTCCCTGCGTGGTCAGCAGGTGTCTTTGAAAATAAGCACCCAGGAGATTCTATCTGCCTGTCTTACATGCATGCAGCAAGGCCAAGGCAGTCTTCTTTGGGGCCTTCGAGGATTACTGCCTCTGCTTTTACTGCACAGAGAAAGTGAGCAATCACTGCGGGACTTACTGCAGCTGTCAGGGTTGGACATCTGGTTTAGCAGGTCTAATAGAAAACTTGTCTTCTGGGCTCCTATGGGACACTCAGAAAGACTGGCAAATTGAGAGGGTCATTCCAAGGTGTGTGTCAAGGATTGCCCTCCAATGGCCAACTGTAGGGCTGCCATATGCTGAGCAGAGAAGGGACACAGGTGACCTACACTAAACATCTAATTTTGATACAGTCAAAGTTGATGGGAAAAAAGCTCACCCCATTACTGAAGGAGGGCCTCCAGAGACCTGGAGAACTTGAGCATCTCAGGCTGTTCGATTGGGTCCTGCCCTTGGCATCCCTGGGACACAACTGTGTTGCTGCCCCTCAAAGGATGCAGAGATGAACCTCTCTTTAGTCATCAGTTTGCTTAACTTGATATATCAAGTTTGTGCTGCAGAAAGACAGTGGGAGGTCTGTGTCTGATGTCCTTCCCTCCAATTTCCTTCCATCTGACCTCCTTCTGGGTAGCAATTATTTTGCAATAGCTGTGAGTCGCTTTGCATATCAGTAACTAGTTGTACCTTGTAAAATTCTGTTGCCTGCACATTACACTTGTGAAAATCTGTGACTTAATTAGAAAGGAGATTATGGATGAGGCCAATGAGGTATATGAAATCCTGGTTTGTTCATGGGAAAAAGTGAGTGTTCTTTCTAGCAGGTTATGGAAAAAATGATTCACTGCAGGATAAAATTGCCCAGTGCCCATAATTCAAGGTCTTTGCAATGAGACTTAGAACGATATATGATTGTTGTTTCCCTTTTTCTGTGCTCAATATAGTTCTTTATAGGCATTCATACTAGAGCTGATCATAAAGTGCCAGTTAATTTTCACATGTAAAGCAAAAAACACTTTCGTTTGTTTTAAGCTCCCAGTTACATTTTCAGCTTTGCAATAAAAATCAAACCAAAAACTACAAATATTTTCTATTTCTTAGACACCTGTAAAATCAATTTCTTCTATTGTTGGAAAACATGTAAATGTAAACTGAGGTGGAAAGTTTCCACACAAATTTTCATGTTGACTAAAATCTCAACTTGTCCTCAAACAAGGCCATTAAAAATGCAGCAACTGTGCTGTATGTAATTTTCTTCAATTCCAAAAGCTCTGTCAGACACACAATTCACTCACAGACACCCCTCAAGAGATATGTATGACATCAAAGAAATGGTACACTTCTCCTCTGGGGATAGGTTTTCTCATGCTCTGCTCTCCTAACTCAGGACCTGACCTTTATACCACCTAAGCAAGCAGGGGAAGTGTGGCGAACAGGAAATTTTGCACCAGTGACATTTTCTTTGCTCCTACAGAAAATCTCTGAAGAAATAAATTCCCATTGGTATGTCATCTTGGCTTTATGAAAGTCAAAGTTCTCCCTGAAGCATAATGACATTGTGCAGCTTGGAAGTTTCTCAGTGATAACAGGGTGATAAACACAGTGTAATTCCTGCACCGTATTTCACTGCAGTGTTGAGGTTGTAGACACTGTACAGCACTTGGATGGAAGAATGTCCTGATGCAGCACAGCAAATCAACCAACATCGTGAAAATCAAAGTGCACGCCCCATATTGATCTGCAGTTTGCCCTTTAAGAACTGTAATTGATAAAGCTTAGTTACATTAACATTACTGTTTGCTTGTGATCCTGTGTGCCAATTAGTTAACATAGGACGTTAGAACAAGGCTATGCTCCTGGGAGGCACCAACCCCGTGCCACTGTGTGCGTTGAGTTCCAGCTGGGGGGAAAGTGATCTTGCTCTGGAGAAATGGGGCTGGTGGACACCAAGCTGACCATGAGCCAGCAGTGTGCCCTGGCAGCAGGGAAGGCCAACATCTGCATGAGCCAGCAGGACAAGAGGGGATGACTTCCCTCTGTTCAGTGCTTGTAGGTCTGCATCTAGAGGTCTGCATTCAGTACTGGCTCCCCAAAGCAAGAAAATACAGGGATAATGGGAACAGGCACAAGTTGGAGCATGGATGCTGTGCCCTTTTTCTGGGCACCTGCCCAGCCATCCACAAGACTATATAACCTACTCTTTAGGAGTCCCAAGGAAATTTTAGAATGCTGTTGGCTCCCTATTCCTCCACTCTAGTATCATCATCATTAGAAAATTTCACATCTACTTTGGATCTACCCTGGGCTGGTTACTCTGTCAAAAAGAACATTTTATCAGTTGGGTACAATTTGTTCTTACAAAATGTCTGTTCAACTTTGCTTATCTCTTTATTGTCTTAAAGGTGCTAAAATTTACATAGAAGTGTTAAATTAGTTTCGTATTCCCTTGGTTCTCTTTCTCTTTCAGTTAAAAAGAAAGTAAATCCTTCCACACTCAGCAAGACTGAGTCCAGGTCTCTGAAAAGAGTCAGAGGTTGCTTTTCTGAGTCCAGGATGTATTTCATCAAGTCCTGCCAAACTAGGAGCCTTTACCTGCAGTTTATAAGCAGAAACTTTGTTACACACATTTTTGTTAAGATATACAGGATAGAGAAAGAAGAGGTTAAATAATATTCAGACAATATAGCATGATTTATGACCATTCTCTACCCTAAGGGTTGGTGTTTCAGCAATGAAGAAATGTAAGTTTCAGGTAGTAAAACAATATCAAGCAAGATGTTGCCTGAAACTACTTGTGCATAAGTGTAAGAAAAGGAAGGATAGAAAAAGAAAGATACAGGAAAAAAAAAAAGAGGTTTAAACTAAATCAAACTAGCATGACTTGCTTCACAAAGTGAACAAGGGCAGAGGCAAGTGGTATCTCTGCTTTAACACGTAGTATGTTGTAGTGGTTTAGGCTAGGAAAGAGTTTCTTCATAGTAGCTTGTATGGGGCTATGTTCTGGATTTGTGCTCAAAACAGTGCTGATAACGCAAGGATGTTTTCTTTATTGGTGAGCTGTGCTTGTACAGTGTCAAGGCCCTTTCTGTTTCTTGGAACACCCCACCAGCAAGGAGGCTGGGAGTGCACAAGGAGTTGGGAAGGACACGGCTGGGACAGCTGACCCCAACTGACCAAAGGAAGCCTCCATATCATATGAGGCTGTGTTCAGCAATAAAAGCTGGGGGAAGAAGGAAAAAGTGGGACGTTTGGAGTGATTGTGTTTGTCTTCCCCAGTAACTGCTACATGTGATGGAGTCCTGCTTTTCTGGGAATGGCTGAACATCTGCATGCCCACAGGAAGAATTAATTCCTTTCTTTCCTTTGCTTGTATGCGCAGCTTTTTCTTCACCTATTAATCTATCTCAACCCAGAAGCTTTCACACTTCTATGCTTCCAGCATACCACTGGATGGAGGAGTTATCAAGCGGCTGAGTGGGGCTTAGCTGCTGGCTGGGTTCAGGCTACAAGATACTGCAAATAGGAGTGGATTTGTACAGCAAAGTGGTTGGTGCTGAGGATCTGAAATCCACATTTCTGTGTTCTTTATTTTGGATGAACTGTACCTAACTGTTGAACTCCCCCTTGCAGCTGTTCCTGGATGCACAGCTGGAGCACATCTTCCCATTCATTCCCATCCCTGGAAATCTGGTTCATGCAGTTTGAGGCTGTTCATGCAACCCAAAGCAGAAAAATGGGAAATGATCAAGAGATTTGTCGCAAAAGTGGACTTGCTTTCTGAATCAACACACTGATGTAGACGTTCCCAATGAGAATGCAGGACGAGGCTGCAGGTGCTCAAATAAAATAAATCCATAGCTGAAAGTTAGAAATGGCACTGAAAGAGAAGAGGTAGAGAGAGACTCAAAATCATGTACTGGCTGACAACCTACACTTTCAAAAAGTGCAAACATGGCAGAGAAGATGATTCTGATAGATTACTCATACTGATGCCACAGAAGGAAGGTACAACGATAATAATATAATTATTCTGAACTGGACACAGGACTATCTTTAGAGGTTTACTAGATACCTAATGTTAATTAATATTCCTCCTCAGCCAGCTTGAATAATGATTGAACCCAAAGATGTGAACTTCACCTTCCCTTCTGTTCTGTATCTTAACACAGGTTCTTGTTAACTGCCATTAACACATTATCACAGAGATGAGGTAGGAGCTGACTGGAAAGTTGGGGGCTTTTTTGCCTCTGTTTAGGGTCTCCAACTTTCAGTGCAAGACAGCAGCCAGTGCTGGGATGGCAGGAGAGAGAAGAAGGTAGGTCCCAGCCCTACAGAAGGGGAAGGCCCTGGGAATGCAGCCTGGGGTACTGCACGTGCCTGCCCACAGCCAGGCTGCACTCCTGACCTCTTAGTTCACCCCACTCCCACCCAACATGTTGTGCACTGGGTCTTTCACTCTATACTGTGTTCTAGAAAGCACTTCCTATGCTTGAATTCAGTCACTTTTCCCAATCCTGAACTGGACACCTGTTCAAATATGCTTCTACTGCCAGTACTCCTGGATCCAGATGCTCAGGAGACTGAACAGACCTTCTGTGCTGCCCCTGTGACTTCTCCAGTAGGGAAGTCTCTCTGTATCCAGGTTCATGGGTTTGCCAGCAGCTTTTCAGCACTGGAGGAAGGCTAAAGCATAGTCAGAAGTAAGCCAGGGAAACAGTAAAATGAAAAAAATACAAAAATAATAATAATTAAAAAAAAATAGATACAAGATCCCAGCAACTACAGACCAGAAAAGAGAATGTGGAATAGTTTATATGCAACCAGGTGCAAGTCACACTGGAGTGTTTTCTGTTGTCAGCCTCTAAATTAACCAGTTTCATCCAGTTCAGGTATGCCTACGTGAGTCAGAGTGAAGTGCTGCCACACTCCTAAACATAGCCTCAGGGTGATAGAAATGCCTGGATAAGCTCAGCAAGGCTCAGCTTCTTTAGGAAGAGAATATCTGTGGGTCTTCAAGGATCTTTGAGGTTAATTTCAAGTAGAATCCAAGAAGCAGTACCCAGAAAGGTAATGCTCCTGTGCCAGCTGCTGGGCAGATTCGTCCTCGCTGCCCTGCTGAGATACGAGATGCTTCAATATCCCAATGGCCCCAAGCAGTAGCCTAAAGTACACTGTCAGATGGTGTGAGGGCTCGAGATCTAGTGTTTCTTCAGGCTTAAGGAATCTATTCCCGAGATTTTTTCTCTCTCTAATGCCCTTATAAACGTGGCAATATTCAGACATTAATTCAGCATGGGTTAAAACATGGGTTAAAATCAATCTACCTTCTCTACCTGTTTATTCTAGAGGGATGTTTTCATGGCTTACTGGAGGTATTACGACAACCATTTCTCTTGCTGCAGCAGCCTCTAAGGTGACTTGCCTCTTTTTGCAGTTAGAACTAAATTTAGAGTAACTATGCTGTAGCTCAGTGCCAGATTGCCCGTGCCCACGGCATAGTTACATACATGGCATGTACATAGTTACTCTGCTTCACTCTAAAATTACTTCTCTCTCTCCAGTGGAAGCTGAGAGCTTGAAAACCCTGAAAGGCACTGAGGCAGGGGAAGGCCTGGGGTTATGGGCTGTGCACTGTGCTGCCACCACAAACCCCATGTACGGTGCTTTTGCGGGAAGCCTTGTAGCAGAGATCCGTTTCAAACTTTTGCTTTGTTATTGCTGCTCCAACCTGATTTATGCTGTAAAACTGTGATCTGACTACGCTAAGGGGAGAGCTAGTAGATTTACTTGGAAAATTGCAAAGCAAACTCACTGTGTCTGTCTTCACTGGTAATTGCCAATTTTCCACTATTTCCCCTATTCTTACTCTTCCTTTTCCAGCTGTTCCTCAGTCAAGCTACACATTAGCACCTCTGCTGCAAGGCACAAAACAGACATGCAATGCACAGCAGAGATGTCAGGGTGCTGGAGGGGAGAGCAGGACCTCCCTGTGGGCACCCATGGCCCCTTGGACCACCCCAGCTTCCCTGGCTGAGCTGATCTAGGAGCCCACTTTCAGCTCAGCAAAAACTGTCAGAATTCACAGTGCTCTGTCACAACCCAAAATAGACACATGTTGGAAATTCTTCTTCTGGTCCTGAAGCCCTCTAAATTTTTCAAAATTCCCAGTAGTGGCACCTAACATTACACACCAAGGATAGGAGTCAAATCCCTGGACTTTGAATGTCTGCAAAGGCAGCACCTGCATCTGTGAGACTCCTGTGGAGTGGCTTTGCAGACAGTTGGAGCGACAGGTACTCACAAGGCGCCTCCAGTAGACAGCACCATGGGAAGATGTGCTCTTCACAGCCTGGAACCTTTTCATAAGATATCTCTTTTGTAAAGACAGCTGACTGAGACCAGATCAGCTATGGGCATCCACATCAGCTTTCGTCCATGAGCCACCCAATCCATCTCTCTTCTTTTGATCTGGAAGAGGTGAGGCTCCAATGGGGCACAGACATGAGATCCTGCAGTTACTATCTATATCCAGTACATCTGCACATAAAACATCCAAATTCTGTCATGTCCTAATTTGAGATGCTTTATTTTGCAATCTTAACAGTTTGCTTTAACTAGTGTTTGTTTCTGGGCGCTTTCACAAAGGGATGATAAGAAATCAGGAGATCAAATACCTGGCTTCTTCTTGGTTTCTCCTCGGCATGTCTGCAGCCTTGAGGCTCACAGCATGGAGCAAGTGGGGTAAGTTGGATTGTGGACACTTCACACATAAAATCTGGCAAAAAAGGAAGGCACTTTTCCTTTGTCATACTCTTAGAAATACCTGAACCATTTAGTTTGCAACCATCTCAGAGTTTATCCTGAAGCAGATTTTATGCATTGGATTTTATTACAAAGACCTGCAGCACAGCATGGAGCAGTGCAGCTGTGAAGTGTGGCAGTCAATACTTGCTTGCTAAATTCCTGTTTGACTACTGGCCTCAATGACATTGTAGGGCAGGAACATCACCTTGAGTTGGGCACTCAGAGAAAAAGGACTCCCTTTTTGGCTTTGAATTTTGTTCTCTCTAGTTGTTTAATTTACATTTTTTTGTTTCTACTATTGAGAGCCCAGGAGATCAGGAACTGCTCCTCAAAGTGTCCTTTGCGCAGAGATACATGAACCTTTTGTCTGGCTGCATTCTTAACATATTTGTGGAGCACAGTCATATTAATGTCTAACAAGCTAATAACCAATACCTGCAATGCCCCTCACAGGCCTCCCAAACAATGTCAGCCACAGTTCTTGCAGTTCTGGTATTCTTGCTGGTGGCCTAGTCAATAACTAAAATGGATTAAAGAGACATTGTTGGGAAATGATTAAGGAAGACATGTGACAGGACATCCTTGTGAACAGCAGCACACAAACAATAGGACCTGAACTCCCAGGTCACCCAGGTAAGGCACAACCCACACAAGGACACGGCTGCCAGCCCTGTGCCAGCTAATTGGTCACTGAGAAAATCAGTGTGGATTCCTGAGGGACACAGTGGTGATTTTGAGCTGGTTGGTAGCAAGGAAGATGGAAAATCATGTCAGTAATGCAGCTCCACCATGGCTATGACACCACAGCAACAGTTCTTAGGCCAGCAAGAGCCAGCAACATCCCCATTCCTCTTTTCACTGCTTGCTTCCCTGCCTGAAGGCAGGAGCAGATTTCTAGGGCAAGGCTTTTCAATCCACAGATTTTAAGACCTAGAAGAGTCTCAAGGATCTGCCACACACTGAGAGCAGAAGTAAGAGAAAATCAGAAGGCTTCTCCCAGTCAAGGTAATTTTAATTCCAGAACAATGAAGAATGTCAATTGCCATGAGCTGGTGTCTGCCTCTAACAAGAGCTGCACTGGTCTGTCAGAGGACAAGATATCCTTGCAAAGGAAGTTTCAAAAATATCTATCAATACAACATCCTTTGATACAGCACTGAGTAAATTTTACATGTGTCAGTTTATTTTAAGTAAAGCAAATATCGGATGTTTGTCTACTAAGGAAAGAGTCACACTAACAGTCATGAAGCAATTCAAGAATCTTGAGTGAAAGGTCCTAAAAAGTGACAAGTGTTCTTACATCATTAATACATTAATAGTGAGATACCTCAGGTAATGTTTAACTGTAGAATGAGGCAGTAGTAATAAAATGGCACTTAAATAAGCATTAATTATCCTTCTAGTCAAGTTACTTTTCCTCTAATTGAAGTATTATCTGCAAAAATTGGAGTGATTAAATAAGGGGCATATTTACTGGGTCTTGCTTACACAACCTGCCTAAATCCCAAAGCCTTACCACGGCTTCTGGGATAAGACTCGGAAGACTGAGTTTAAATATTAACAAAATGCTCTGTGGTGCATAAGACAGTTAAGGCTGAGCACAATGTGCTGCAATTGGGTTACACCAGTTTGGAAAAATCTTGCCTTTCAATGGCCTCATGTATACACAACAAAGTTTTGTTTTCCAATGTGTAAGCAGTTAGCAAGAGAAGACATCTGCTGCCCTGAAGAAACTTTTTTTAAGCTCATAAGGCTAAATGAAGCCAAGAATCCTCTCATTCCAGCCCAGAACTAGTGCTCAGCTATTTCTGCTGTCCTGTGGGTTGACAGGAAGAGGGAAAAGGCTGGGAGCAGGGTGGTGGGGACATCTTGCTCCTCTTCCTCAGCAAGGCTGATTGCTGAGCCCTCCAAAGGAGGTTTGCAGGAGGGTCACCCTTCCACAGGAGCACACAGGCAGCCCTCTGTGCCAGGGTGAGACCTCAGCTGGGGGTGCAAGGGAAGAGGTCAGGCCATCCTCCCTGGCCCTGGCCCCCGTGCTCTTCTTGCACGTGAAGGTATTGCAGGACCTTGCAGGGACTGATGCCAGGCTGGGGCTCTGTACTCAACTCCCACACATGTGCCTGGCTGCAGGTATAGAAAACCCCTCAGGAGCACACAGCCAAGTCCTTCCATAGGTTCATTTGTATTTTCTTGCATCCTATCAGTCTCCCCAGCAAGCTGGCCCTCCTGTTTACTTCAGCCATTTCACCCATCTGCAGTTGGGCATTTCCACCTGTACTCTCCTAAATGTGCCCTGACTGTCTCCTTTGCCTCACCCTAATAATTTCCATCAATTGCTGGTATGTCTCACTGTAGAGAGTTGGAGTTTAGTCATTGGAACAAAACCCTGTTCCTTAGAATTAACTAATACTTACCTTCAGGTGGAAGAAAATTGTTCTAGAAACTTAAGGAACGTCTTAAAGTACATGAGGAAGGAAGAGTGGTTCTTGTGGAGGTGGGAGTCCTTTTGGCAAAGCCTCACTTCACACCCAAGAGATGAGGCAGGATGCTTTTCAGGCTTGCCAGCACTAACAGCAGGAGGCCTCTTCCCACTGTGGGCTGCTCAGGGCCCATCAGGACCCAGGGTGGTCTGGGTGGTACAGCCTTTCCAACCCAAATTGCAGCATCACAGCACTTTAGAATATCATGAGCGTCTGCAAAATTTTGTGTGTATCATTTGTTTATATGTGCTCCTGTGTTAGAAGCTATTACCAATGGGACCAGCAGTGCTACACCACACCTTGCATCCGTAAGTCAGGCAACAGTCCCTGCCTTCCTTGTCCTGACGGTGAATCCTGCCGATCCAAAACCAACTGTAATCTGACTCCCCAGGGCTGTTTAAATCAGGCTCTGAGAACGCAATTGAGTAAATAAAGGGCTGCATTGGCTAATGGAGCAGAATGACTCAACCGAATGAAGGAATAGGCATTTGTGTGGCTGTTTTCCTAGGAGAGAGGGTATTTGATTGGGGTTGTCCTGATTATGACTTAGGCTGCAACCATCTGATCTTTATCAGATGTACTTAGATACATGGTTTTTATTTTAGGCCCATCCCGAGTTATAAATTAAAAACCTTTCCAGAAGACCTTGGAAAATATTACGTCATGCAAGTGCAGCCAATAGGTAAAATATAATTAACTTTTGATCATAAAGGCAGATAATAAAAACAATACTAATGTTTGGAAGCATTTTTCATGAAAGCCACTGTGATATGAAAGCATACTACAGTATTTATAATGATAAAGCTTTAAGAGTTATTTGTAATTACTTTCGTAAACTTACAATGTCTTTGTAAGGGATATGACAGGAATATCCTCAGACTTGATGGTACTTTGTAATATTGTTTCAGGACGGACCTCTAAGCCCCAGAAACACAAAAGTTTATGGCATTGTGACGAGCAAGTATTAAATTTCCATTGACAACTAGACTGGACCATTCAAATACTCTCACTCCAAACACTGGAGTGTGTGACCTTTTTTTTCGTACAAACATCTTGAGAAATGAGACAGGCAAGACATTTTCAAGATATGAAGGAGAGTTTGATAAGGACTGCTTACTTGTCTGTCCTTTTTTGGCAAAAGCACCTCCCCAGAGCTCCAGCTACAGGTTTCCACCCAGCAGACTCTGCCCCAGCCAGGATAACAACATGATTGTGCTTGTGGAGGCTGCTAGATGCTGCTGGTTCCCAGCTCAAGGAGCCTTTGCCTCCTCGCTCTTCAAGAAGAGCCCTGCTGGAGCTCCTGCTCTTATTTTATCCTCTTTTTGTTTACTCTAAATTACCTTCCTCATAGACTTTGATAATTGGCTGGTAAGAATGCGCAGCTCCCCTTTCCCCTCCTCCAATCCCCCAAATGCTTGTTTTCAAGGGACTTGTGCCCAGGATTATGGTTGTTTTCCCCAGTCCCAGTGCTGCCCTTCAGACCGACCAGTTTCTTATTGCCTTATTTTGAAGTGTTTTTGCACGAAGCTCAGCATGGGTGAGATTTCCTCTTTATTTTCACCCAAAGGACTTTTTTGTTTCATTCCTGTAGCCCAGCACTCAGAGCCCTGTTGATGGTTCACTGGGCATTATGCCAGCTATTGAGAAAGAAGCTCATTTCCTGGAGCAACTATCTTTTCCGAGATGGCCTTTATCCTAAACTGATTAGTTGCAGTATTTTTAGTTTGTTTGACCTGGCATGATTACAGCGTGAAGCAGCCTGTTGGGAAGCCAAGGGGAGCACCAGCCCTGGCAGCAGGTGCTGTGGCCAGGATCTCTTCCCCAGAGGCTGCTGCAAAAGAAGGTGCCACCACCCAAGCGCTGGAGGGTTTTCCCACTGCTGTTACTGCCTGCTGTTTGCAAAACTGCTTTGCACTTTGGCTTCGGGATTTGTGGCCTTGCCTATTTTTGTCCCAGCTGGAGGAAGTGCAGCTCTTTTTATTAATAATGTTGTAGGTAAAAACTACAGTAGGGGCTTCTCTGGGGACCAGAGACAACTGTGGGCCTGATTACAGTTCTAGGTGGCCACATTTCCTTGAGATTTGGCACCATGAGCAAATAAACCTCCTTATTTACTGAAAAAAAAAAAAAACAGCTAAAAAAATAAATAGGCTGAAACCATTGGCTGTATGCAAGTAACAGCTAAGCCCCATGAGCACCGAGGCTTCCCCTCATACAAGCAGAGGCCAAAGTATGAGCTACAGGCATTGTGTGGGGCAAGAAAAGAACTGGGGGTCAGGGCTGGGCTGAATGAGAGATGTGGATGAGCCCAGGAGCCCCAGAGCTGGTGTGTTTGGGACAGTGAGCACAGAAATACAGACATTGCTTGAACAAGTGATAAATGAAAATTCATTCAAATGCTGCATTTGTGGTTGTTTGTTTTGTTGTGTTGGTTTTTTCCCCTGCATCTCTCAGTTGTCATACTTGTAAACCTCCTCGAATTAGCACTGTTAATAAGGAATGCTGCAGCTGGGATTGTATTATATATAACCACTTTCCTACTTCTGCCTTCTGAGCAGACAGCGTGCCAGGTCAGGCCATCTGCTGATCTGCATAAAGATTTCATCATCTTCCTGTGTCAATCTGCAAACAAGCAGATAGGAAGAATATTCAGGCATGTGAATGCAACAGGGGGTACTGTGGGGCTTTTCAACAGCATGAGAGAGATCTCATTTGTAGATTGAGAGTAAGAGAGACAAACAGAAATATGTTTAACTTCTTCTTACAACTGAACTCAGCTCTTGAATTTTACCCTTAATTTGCCCTACTTGTATTTATTATAATAGTATTTAAAAATATATATTTAAGATTTTATTTACTGCTTAATGTATTTTGATATGGTTTTAAAGAATGTGGTACCTGTATGATATAGGGAAGCAAACTTTAAAGAAGTGAAAGTTTGCAAGCACTAATCTGGAAATTAATGTGAACTACTGATCTTCAGCATGTGGTCTTTGAACCTAATATTTTACTTCTAAGGATCTTTGTGACATGAGTAAGAAAAACAGACTTCTCTATGATAGACTTCAATGTATGGTTGAAAGATCTGTATGGAAATGTTTATGAGCCCACAGATGGAAGAAGTTAAGTAGGTTAACAGTAAATTGAAAAATAACAAGAATTTCAAAGAATGTTGGTGGCAAACCATTGCAATGTAGGAACTGGGATTGCTTAACAACTACCAAAATATTCAGGAGCATGAGGCTCCTTAAATTATCTAAAACTATCCTGATGTAAGATCAAAAGACAAAATACTCCTTATCCCATGGCAACTTGTTTTGTACAATTCTAGGGGAAGAGCAGGCTGTTAATAACAATGAGTTCAGCTTAAAATTCCCAAATCCAGATGTGATTTCAAAAGGGCCATGCACACCTGGATAGCTCTGGAGCCAACACTTGGCGATGAGGTGGGGGATTGTAGACCCCAGACCTGTGGAGCCTTGGAGCCTGCAGGTAGGTGAATCCCTCTGCTAGATGAACACAGCAATGTTGCTCCGTAAGCAAAACCCCAGATCATTTCATTTTGCACATTCTTGCAAAACAAGCTGACACTGATAGGAATGCAGGAACTGATAAGAGACCTGGTGAGATATTGGGAAAGACGTTTTTCCGTGTCTCTGTTACCTGAGGGAAACTCCAGGCATAATTCACACGGTTTAGGGAATGGCACAATCTAAAGTATCTGGAGATAGTGGAGTATTTTATTGCAGTGGTATCTGCAAAGGTACATCACACAGGGGACCTCGAGCACAAACATAAATGATTACAAGGAGATGTCTCTGACAGTGTTTGGATTTATTCTAACGTTCCACCAGCTACCTAGAAATATATTATTTGTTTGGGTTATTTTTAACAGTTTATTTTAAGGTTATTTCAAAATAGATTAGCAAGTAAAAGTGTGCTCAGCTGGACTTTAGGAAAGAAACTGGGAACAGTGGCCAGGGCTCACCTGCGAAATACAGTGCTGACACCCATTCGTGGAAGTTCCTTGTCATATTCTGCCAGGCAGCATTTTGGCCATTTATAATTAGTTTGGTTTTGCTTCTTCTTTCATGACAGTTTGGCTTTTTTCCAATTAACATAAATATTACGGAATTAATTGAAATTCAGCTGTTGTGGTCTTCAAGGATCATTATCTTGACCCTGGCTTCCCAGAGATGGGATATGCCTAGAGGAGGAATATACATAGACACTGTATGCAAGCCTGAGGTGGATAGGGCACTCTGCAATGCTTCTCCTTTGGCCTGGTGGAACAGAAAATATTTTTACATTCTCACATGGCTGAAAACCCCTTGCAAATGGGGGTCTCCCAAGCATCTCAGGGCAGGTGTCCCTGTAGCCAGCAGACAGGACATCAGGGTGGAGTGGCAAGGCTGAGCCTCCCATTCCAGCACAGCACAAACAAGGCAATCTACGTGTCTGCTTTATTTCAGATATCTGAACATTCATTACAGTCTGTGTTAAACATAACTCAATGCTCATGTAGCAGTCCCTGTTACCAGTATCTGGCTATGACACTGCAGATTCCCTGACTCACCCACCGCCAGCTCTGTGACTGTGCATCCGCCCATCCCTGTGATTCCCAGCCTGATTGAGTCTCAATGTATTACTAGATTCAGCAACTGTAAAAGTAGAGTCAGCTGCTGAATCGACAAGTCTGATTGGTCGGTTGTCTCTGATGTGAGAGAATGCTTAATTAATTTTCTTCATGAAATTAAAAGAGATAGACAGCTTTAAATTAAAACAAATTACTCACATCTTAAGCAAAATATGGAAAGTTCATAAGAGGGAGAATAACATTGGATTAAAATATGATACTTTTGTATTGAAGAATCAAGCACTGTTTTTAATGTTGGCAGAGAAGGATGTCAAAACTTTCCTTGTTCTGAAAAGCAATGTGCAGGATTTTGTGTTCGTGCTCTTCATTATGGGGTAACGGAATCCTATAAACATCCAGTACTGAGGCCATGATTGCTGGCTTTCAGGGCACAATAACTGTAAAGTCCATAAAAAAGAGAGTAAAATTACAGAAGTGTAATAAAAGAAGTGTGAGTATGAAGTGAGAGGTATGTGAATATGGCGCCTATCTTTCATTGGAAATTTCCAGCTCCACTTCACCATAAACTGCAATAGCAGCACTGGGTGCTCCTGCTTATGATGTGCTCTATACAAAGGAGTGATAACTTTCAATGACTCCCATCCTAGCAGGGTGTCAGCTCTTCCTGAGGCACTAAGCAAAATTCAGACCCTCTTTTTCTACAGGTCTCAATAAACCTGAGCAATCAAGAAATATCACTTTTAATGGAACTGATCTCTTCCCACCCAACCTCACTGCCCTTTCCATTCTTATGTTGTTTGCCTGAAATTTGCATCTTGACTAAACTTGCTTACCCATCCTCATCCTAGTTTTAGGCATCACCACTGAATTTGACCCAGTAGAGTGGCTGATTTGAGTTGGGCTTCAGGGTGCTAGTAAAATAAACTTTCTGTAAAAAACCTAAGGTACTAGAGACTATAAGAAGTGGAAAATGAAATGACATTATGGTTCCTTCTGGCATCAGTGTCCTGAGTCTGTGAGTACAAGGGACACCTCTGCTTTCCATGAAGACCTCTCAGTGCCAACCATTTTTCCATTTCTTTCTTGGATGTCCCCAGTGGGGGCTTCAAAACTTACTGAGGATGCCATTCAAAAGCTGGATCCCTGTCTTTCCTCCAAAAGAGGAGAGAGGGACTGGCACTGACCAGAGGTGCATGCCCAAACTGCCTGCTGCACTTACCACTGAGCAAAATACATTCCTTTTACATGCTAGGCTGCTCAAGTAGAACAGAGCGTCATTTTTTAAATGGTTGGAAGAACTTGAGTTTGAGGTGTTTTGCACCTCTAGCATCACAGCAGATGGTATTGTGAACAATCTTTGCTTTAAGGTTTTGGGCAAAACCTGGCCAGAAGTTAGAATGTTGCCAGAAAGCTACACCGGAGAACAGAAGCTTTATACAGCACATGGTGGAGGAAAACATTGGGAAACACTAGAAATCTGTATGGGCTGATGCTGTTATCCACGTTCTCAGCCAGCTAATCTCCCAGTATCGATACTGGTGTTTATTTAACACTGAAGAAAGACCTGGAGCTCTTCACAAGACAAATTCTGCATCTCCAGCAGAACTGTTTTCTTCTTTCTCTGTGAAAAAAATAGCTTCTTTTTGCAGTAAGTCACTGAATTTGTCACTGCTTTATCTCCCTCCAGTCACTTGTTCTTCCCTCTCCATCCTCGACAGAGTGGGAGGCAGCACACAGAAAGCCCTTCAGAGCTCAGCTCACCAAGGGGCTTTCAAGAGCTGTGAGTGTTTTTCAGCTCCCATGAAAACAAAAGGAAGCTGAGAGTGCTTGAGACTTGGCAAAGGATCAGGCTGTGACTGATTTACATCTCTGAACTCTCTGTGTTTATGGGGCTGCCTGAGAGACAGAGCAATCAGGAATTTTCATTTCCTCCTCCTCTGCTCTGCCCAGGCAGAAAAGGCCACACTTTCCTGGTGAGTTAGAGTTCAGCTGTTTTTGAGCATCTGGTATAACGACATCAAAGGTTTGCACAGCTGAACTTCTGCAGCGACCAGCCTCCTGTGTGACCCTTGTGCACTAAACCCCTTCTGCACCATCAGGGGCAAATTGTGTTCTCAACAGCACTGCTGCAAAAAGAAAAGCCAAAGTGTTTATTGCCTCTGTCACTCCACATAGCACCTTATTTCTTCAGTGAATTAGTGGAAATAATCCAAGAGAAAAAGCACTTACAGGTGGATGTGATGAAGCCAAGGACAAGGACCCTGCTGACTTCTTTAGAGCCAAGGGTCCCTCCTGCATTTAAACTTGGTCCTCAAAAAGCTGTTCTACTGGTTTATGTTGCAGCTTCTTGTGATGGATCCCGAACAAAAAGAATTAAAAATTTTAAAGCACTTCTATGATCACACTATGTGAGGAGGGAAACCAAAAGCTGTTAAACTGTTTTATGGGTTTTTTTATAGTTGATGGCTCTACAGCTTTTAAAATGTTTGTTATTTTAATGGTAATAAGTAAAAAACAAAGCTGTGTCAGTTTCACAAACTTCAGTTAATCCCTTAAACCAACAGCAGGTACCAAAACAGGGTCTCGCTGATGCAGAGAAGGTACTCACAACAGTTTGGGAAGTGACCTGGGATCTCTACTGACTAGACAAGCTTATGGTCTTGGTTAGAAGTGTAGCTCTAACTTTCAAAAGAACCTGGGGTCTCTAACGATTCTCAGGGGGCTAAAGCACAAAAAAGAAATCGTGCTGAGTGGTCTAATAGAGGTCTCACCTTGTGAGATTGGATATTGGGGTCCTGCTTGCTTCATAATTTCTTCATCTAATAATTGACTGAAATATGCACAAACCACCTGAGGACAGAATCCCAGGCTCCTCCTGCCTCTTCTCCTCCTAGACCCATGTGTGTGACTGACCCTGCAGAGCACTAAGGATGCCCATCCTCATGCTGTGACTTTTCACCAGATGAAGAAAACTTTCTTCAGGGGCAGAGTCTGCAACTTCAAATCCCCAGATGCTAAGTCAAGCTCTGACTTCCAGAGCAGAGGAGTACCTGAAGGGTAGCCTGGTAAACCGTGGTCTTCTTGATAACATGGGTATCAACAGCTGAAGCATTGCTAGGTGTTCATGTCAGTGTGACCTAAGCGAAGGGTTGAAGGGATGGTTTTCATCAGAGCACTTTGATGCTGGAGTGTCCTCAGCACCTCAGCTCTGAAGGTTCGCTGCTGTCATGAGCACAGGCACCTGGAACTGAAGTTGCAACCTGAGGCCTCAAAATGCCATTTCATGTATCTCCTTAGGTGGTTTTAGGCAACTCAGGGAAATGTTTATCAAAGGTTCGCTTAGGCCTAGGAGGATGATCCCCCCTGGTTGCTCAATGGGCAGTGGAGGGAAGCAGGAACCTGCAGTTCAGTCCAACCCACCCATGCCACGTTCGTGCCCCAGCACGTGGCCACACACATGGCCTGTGCCTTTCCACTGTCTGTCATGGGGTGCCACAGCTGTCAGCTCCACCAAGTCACAGCTGCCCTTTGGAAATCTCTGCAAATCTCTGCATTATTTTTGGCAATAATCTGAGAATCCAGAAATTGCTTCTGATAAGACAGTTTAGGGACTATTAAAGATGTTTTGGAGGAAGGTCTGGGGAGGCACACTGCTCAGAGCTGGAATGCCCAGCAGCCCATCTCCCTCATCAATGACTTAGGCTTCTTCAGAAATGAAGGGTACCACAGCTGAGCTCTGTCCAACACTTCCCAGTTCAGCTCAGCAACAACACAGGATTGCAACAGGCAGTCCTTCTTATTCATCTCTATTTTCCCATATGATCTCTGCAGACCAATCAGAAACAGTTCACCAAACAGAGTTAAGCAATATCACAGAGAACTTTAAGAAATTACTTCTTATCACCCCTCCTGAGGATAGGCTCAATGGTCAAGGCCACAGTTAAATCTTCCTTTTCTTGTAAAAGTTAACTGAAGTTAGTTATTAAAGTGCTGCCAGTATTTAGGGGGGTTCTGAAGTGAAGAAGAGCACAAGATACCTGCACCACCTGTGAAAATTTCAGGGATATCTTTATCCAAAAAATCTTTGTGTAGTTCCTTCTGAAGAGCTTCCTGGAAGATATACCAGGTACAACTTTAAATTGTCCTTTTATGTATGGGATATGTGAAGTAATGCTTATAAATGAAATGCTTCTAGTCATGTGTTTTATTTTTTTGTAATATGTAAAAGTTTCCTTTGTGGAATTTCTTTGTATTTTTCAATTGTTTATATTGCAGAGAAGTTCAATTTGTGAGTGGGTATACATAGATTTAAAAGTAGGATGGACCATGTTAATATTTATTTATTCAATTAAAATTACGTATTTTTGTGTACTGCTTAGTCATTATTTAGGATAAATCAATAAAGGGAAAAAAGTATCCCTTTGTTAATCCTCTCAACAAAATGGCACACATGAAAATATGCATTTCCAAGATTTCACAGAGCTGAGGGATTAGCAGTGGAGTTGGAGTTTTTTTACATATGAGAAATGGCAGTGCTGTTAACTGCTGGCCATGAGAACAGGATCAGAGGCTGTATGGAATAAAACTGAACTAGAATGTTGTCTCTGGGGTTCAGTTCAGATCTAGTCTTGGTCAATAGTGACTGAAAGTTGTAACCACTCAGTAGCTGTGCAGTGTAAGCTTGGTCTGTGCTGGCGTTCCTCACGTGTGGGTAGACACATTATAGAAGTCATCAGAAGAATTGGTCTTGTCCCCCAAGGAGCCCAAGGCACTCTAGAGAGGCAGTGTGGGTTACTGGAGTACAGACTTCTCTTTTAGGGAATTTGTGAAGGACATTGGCCTTCACCATGCTGGTACTTTTCACAATATCCTCCTTTTCTTTAAACCATCTAAAATAAGTAATGTCTCCGGCTGATAAAAACGCTCCCTATACTGAGGGCATCCTATCTTTTTTAAGATATATGGGAAGAAAATGAGAGCAAGAGGAAGGCAACACTGGCTGCAGTCATTGTATCTGACAGCTGCTGACAGAGCCTTGGAAGAGGGAGTGAGACAGGAGAAGCTTGCCTAGCAGCAGTCACCTACCTGCAGCAAGGTGCTGCTCCGTATGGTCCTGTTTACCTGCCAGGGAACAGGCTGAAGACACCTTCCACCGCACTGCAGGTGCTTGGGCTGGCTTGGTTAAACCCCACTGAGGCACAGCACTGTGGTGTTTAATGCAGACTTCACCTTGGCGAGGCTCCTGGTCTCCTCCTGCAGCTCTAAGCCATCGGCCCAAAGCTCACGCGCAAGGGAGTCTGTAAATTGGGGGTCCAATCAGGAGGTAAAAAACACATGCAAAACACTTACACCTTCAATAAGGCCAGCACTAATAACCAGGGGATGTTTAGAGAGTTATAAAGAAGCTGTTGTATGCTCCCTGAGATTGGGGCAATAAATTTGGCTGAAGAAAGAAGAATGGCTGGGCAAGGGGCAGGAGGGACAACTGAAGTACTCTCAAAAGCTACAGCAGCTGCAGCACTGAGGAAAATCTGAAATGAAAGAGTCACCCATACACTTTTTTTTATTTTTATGGCTTACTTACGAACTTTTTGAAGGGTACAAATAGTACATCTCGTGCCCTATAATGTAATGAACAAAAACTATTCCACAGGACTTTCAACAATATTCCTCTTTGTGACATGAAGTCTAAAAGGTGGACACATAGACCAGGAAACACAGCAATTTTAAAACCTTTGATAGATAAAACAACTTTTTGCAAATCTGAGTAACCACAATTTATCAGGGAATGAACTGAACTAACTAATTTTTTCATTGAAATTTTATCAGCCTCAGTTTTGGAGCTCTGATCCCAACAGAGGGAGAGACAGTAGTGTAAAATTACAGATCAGAGTATGATTTTAACTGGCTTTGGATTGGTGTTTTGAATGAGCTTAGATTTTGAGCATTTGCCTGCTGGAATCATTGCCTGCCAGTTTTTGGAAAATATTACAGATCTAATTTTTTATGTTAAAACAGGGAGTAAAAATGTTTAACCCCTCGCCAAAACAGTGAATCCTTTGTGCAAGAGTAGTATGTCAACAAAATATCTAAGAAATTCATTGACATTGTTTGAGCTTCTACACACGTCTATGAATATCCACAGAATGAACAAGGAAACAAAAATGAAATCACTTAAAATAGGTCAATAATAGGCTCTGAGCTGTAGCAAAGTTTCAAGATGGGATTCACATTTTAATGCCAAAATTGTCATAGATTAAAAGCTTTTCATCTGTTCATAACTATGCAAACAGCTTTGTGCCACATTAAAATCTGTGCTGCGATATCTCCAAATATTGAGTACTCACAGGTCTGAATTAAAAATGCACATAGGGTATTTCAGCAAGAGTCAGATGACAGACCTGGGCAAGGAACTGGTGCTGGTTGGGCATCTGTCAAGAGACCACCAGCCAGCACCAAGGCACCATGGAGCATTTTCATTAAGGGAGAGAAAATAAATAAAAAAACTTCTATTATCAGTGTCCCAAAAGACTACTTGCTTCCTACAGTGCATCTTCATCTCTGAACAAATCTTGATCTCCATGAACAAAATAGAACAGGATAGAACAGATGAGTTCCAGTTGGAAGGATCCTACAACGATCATCTAGTTCAACTGTGGCTACGAAGAATAAGCTCCACAGCTTCTGTCTGGGAGTAGTACTATATTAAATATTTAATGGTGGCTTCAACTGAGAGAAATATTTTTAGACAGTACAGGTTTTAGGTGAATTTAATGTGGGAAGAATGTGTGGCATAATGAAAAAGGTAACAGCCAGTGAGCAGCACAGTGATGGCATCAATTAATTGGTGCAAAATACCCAGTGGTATTGACTGAAGTGAATGATGAGCAGATTCATTCTCGTGTGTAATGTGGGCTCCAGGGGTAATTTCTGGAGTGACCCAGGACAGTTTCTCTTCAGCACAAACATGCAAATGTGGGCTGGGACAAGGAAGAAAATAGCATTCAGGTAAGACATTGCAACAGCTGTTTGTGGACATGAAGCAGAGGAGAAGCAGTCCAGACAATCTATGGAAATAAATCTTACAAATAACAAGCAGCAATATAATGCTTTTTTACTACCGAGCCTGATCTCCTTGTCACACACATCCAACCCCATATATTCAGGCTTGTCTCTGAATCCAAGAGAGGACGGCTGAGCCCTGCCTGGGCTCTGCCTTTCCCCTCATGAGTGGGTTGCAGTGAGCTCCCAGCCCTGCCAGCAGTGCCACAAAGAGGAACTGCTTGGGATCTGCTTGTTTGTTCTTTAGGAAATTAATCTCCTTTGAGGGAGGAAGTTTTTGGTTTTACACAGCTGACTCAGATATAAATTAACTCAAAAACCATCTTGTCCACTTTTTGGCTGAATCTTTAGAAAGAAATACTTCATGCTCCAGTGAAACACTGCTCTGCAGTGGGAGGAGGAGCAGGGCAGGAGATCACCTTGGCAAAATGAAGTGGGTGTCTCAACCATCCTTCTTTTGATCTTCAAAGGTGGTAACGCTCAGTTGGGAGCTCACTCAGCTATGCTATGGCTACCCGCCCCACAGTACATAAAGAGCTAACCCCGTTCTTCATTTCAGGTTTTTAAGTGCCTGGGGCAGAGAGGAGCACACACAAGCCACCATCCTAGCCTAACGTTTCATGAGAAATGGTCGAACCTGTGGGTAACCATTATGTTATAGCCAGACCTGTATATTCGGAGAACGCATTCGATGAAGAGCATGAGAAATTGCACAGATACCATAAAACCTTTTGGGATCATCTGAAACTCTATTTTAGGTAAGGAGATTTTTTTCTTTTTCTAGATAGATCTAAGAAACAGTCCTGGCTGGTCTTGGACAGCATGAACTCCATCTTGACAATGTCCATCTCCCACTCCAACATAGCAAGCGAAAATTCATTAACTAAATACCATGTCAGATTTTTCTAATGGATTTTGACTGCTGTTACCCTTAGAAATCTTCCTACAGTTGTATCTAAGGTAGCTTCTCTTCTTCTGGGCCCTTGGCAGCACAGACTCTAGGAGGACCTTACTGCACCCTTTCAGTACTTAAAAGGGTCTTATAAGAAAGACATACTCAGGCTTTTTTCCATGGCCTGTTGCAGCAGGACGAGGGATGATGGTTTTAAACTAAAAGAGGGTAGATTTGGACTGGACATAAGGAAGAAATTTTTTATGATGAGGGTGGTGAGGCATTGGCACATGTTGCCCAGAGAGATGGTGTGGCGCTGTTTGCGGCAGTAAGGAGCCAAGAACCACGCCAAGCAGTGTAGAAAGCAGAAGTGTGTCAGATTTTATTTTGATTCTAACTTTTATACAGAGATATATACATAATAGTGATTGGACAGCGTCGTCCCACCCCCCAGGGTGATTGGCTGAAGCCCTACAGCTCCAGTTAGCAAAACATAAGATTAGAAAGAGAGTAAAAATGTTCCAGTTTATCTTTGTTTTCCTACACGGTTCGTGAGAAGGAGAAAATTCTTAGGACTGCACGTCCACAATGGTGCATGCCCTGTCCCTGGAAATGTTCAAGGTCAGATTGGGTGGGGCTCTGAGAAACCTGACCCAGTGGGTGGCATGCGTGCTTACTGGGATGAGGGGTTGGGTTAGATGGCCATAGAGGTTGCTTTCCAATCCGAGCCATTCTATGGTTCTATGAGAATTTGGGTTGGAAAGGACCTCTGAAGGCCACTGGATATACCTTGAAGCACAGATGGCAGCGCAGGTTGATCAGGGCTGTGTCTGGGTGAGATTTTGACTTCTGGCGGCCAGAACCTGAATCCTTCCCCTTTTCTCACCCCTCTGAAACAGGCTGCAAATCAGCTGAGCTGTTCACTGACAAGATTTTGTCCCCTTGTGCCTTTGCAGCTGCTCCCCACAAAGGGTCAAAAAAACTGCTTTGCGTTTGTTTCCAGTCGTTTCCTGGCTGCCAGCGTACCACTTCAGGGAGTGGGTCCTGAGTGACATCGTCTCTGGCATCAACACGGGGCTCGTGGCTGTGCTGCAAGGTGCCTTTGGGAAATGTGTGTCCTGACATAGCCTGCTAAGCCAGGTGCCAAGGCACTGCTGGCTTCAGCCTGCCACACACATGTTCATTGGGTCTCTGTCTTTACAGGTCTGGCCTTTGCTTTGCTGGTGAACGTCCCCCCCGGTTATGGACTCTATGCAGCATTTTTCCCTATCCTGGTCTATTTTATCTTTGGCACATCAAGACATATCGCAGTGGGTAAGTTCAGGCACACCACTTACCCTCCTCACTGAGATGAGGAAGTACATGCTGCCTCTTCAGACCTTTTAACAAGTGCCTTGTGCTTCTCAGGTCCCTTCCCCGTCCTGAGCCTCATGGTGGGAGGAGTCGTCACCAGGCTGGTCCCCGATGACAGCACTGGAAATGGCAATTCCACAAATATCTCAACAATAGACAATGAGAGGGTGATGGTGGCTGCATCTGTAACCTTCCTTTCTGGGGTTATTCAGGTTGGTAAATGTATGTGTGTGTGCACCTATGTGAATAGATGGAGGGTGGCCTGACTTTCCTCTCTGGTTTCTGCTGTTGTAGTCACTAAAATACCCCTCTTCCACTTTCCGTGTAACTGACCCTGGCTCACTGATTAGGAGACATCTGTTCCCTCCAGTGACCAGGCATTCACATGTGCTGTGAAGTCGTTGGTTTTGCACAGGCCTGTGCCCACAGCCTACACAGCTGCAACCTATACCTACAGCAAAAAACAATCTGCTGGATAGGAAAAAAGTAGCTGTGAAAGTAATGTGAATGATGCAGATGCACCAAGGGGAGTAAAAGCTCTGCTTTGCAATAGTAAAATATTTAGATTTGTTTTTTAAAGAAAACCAATTTATCCTTCCTCCCTACTAAAGAATTCCCACAGTTCCTCCCTTCCTAATGTACTAAAATATTTGTGCTTCATGAAACACTTGTGCCATGTGAAAGTATAGGAACTGAAAATCCTGAAAATAAGGATGCATATTTTAGCTATAAAATAAAAAGAATGGGTTTTATCTGCTCTAGCAATTACTCTTACTAGTATTACACCCTCTGTTGCTAAATCTCAACTTTTACTGCAAGTCTGGTGATAGTATATTCCTCAATCTCTGGATGGATGGGGTTAGGTGAAAATCTTTGCTTTCATTAAATATGGCTGGCTTTCTTTCAAAGATTGCTTAAAACCACGAATGAATCCCACTGACCTATGCTCATTTTGTGTTTCAGTTGTTTCTGGGAATTTTCCGGTTTGGATTCATCGTTATTTATCTATCACAATCCTTAATCAGTGGTTTCACGACTGCTGCAGCTGTCCATGTTTTGGTATCTCAACTGAAATTCATGTTTCAGCTACCTGTCCCCGGATTTAATAAACCATTTGGCATCATCTATGTAAGTGCTAGGGGTGCATTATTTGCTAATGCTATTGATGTACCTGTGATGTATTTCTGACTGCGTATCACAAGGCAGTAATAACAACACAGCATAAAAACTGCAAAGCAGGAGGAAAAACGAGAGAAAAACAGGAGAGATACGTTATTAGTATTTGACCAGTCTTTAAATTTATTACCAAGCACCAAGTTACACCCCATTGGGCTAATTAGATAATATTTACTATTTTGTATTGGCATATTTCAATTAAGCATTCAACTCTGCCTTAAGGATTTAATTATTCTTTTTTGTTGGACTGACATTATACGTATTTAATTTGCATGTGACTCTGTGGAGGCTGTTGGATGAGAAAGAAGGGAGAAGAGGGGCAGGAAGGAAGGAGTGGAGAGAGGCACCTGCCCAGCAATGCCATTGCTCACATTTCCTATCACGGACATTCTTGTTGTTCCATCTCTCCCTCAGGGGAAAATCAGGAGGAGAGGGTCACAAGTTAGTGGAAAGAGTCTTTTGCAGATGCTTCCATCATTTGGAAGACACACATACATTCAGGGGGGCTTGCAGTCCACAGGGAATAAATCCCAACCAGCACAATCCTTAGAGCCGTTCAGATACAGGTTCTTCTGGAAGGGGTAATGCTACTGTGCCAGGGCACGACTATTTGTAAAGCACCACATGTTTCTTCCTGATTCTGCAGACTCTGGAGAGCGTTTTCAGCCAGATCACGGAAACAAACGTTGCTGACCTTGTCACATCCCTGGTTGTCTTGCTTATCGTGTTTGTGGTAAAAGAAGTGAACGATCGATACAAGGAAAAGTTACCAGCTCCTATCCCGATCGAACTCATTGTGGTGAGTCACTTCCTTTGATTTTGCAATTGCTCCATGTTACGACATGGTAAACAGAGTTTTATCTGTTTCTTCTCCTGTTATCCATTAAATGATGTGTTATCATTTTACCTGTAAGGAAAAATTTACAGCATTTGGGAGCTGTTGTGAGATGTTTTACCTGTACATAGCTGTTCTTAACTGAACATACCTGTGATGTTATGAACTATGAATTTTTTTCCTTGGACAAAATTGGCTTTGACACCAGCCAGCTGCAGTCTCAGCTGAGGCCTCTCTGCACCACACCTGCAAGCAGCCACTGAAGTCCTGGACATCTATGGCCACACACAAAATTATTTTGCCCTCCAGCAGCAGAAGGTTTTGCCCACTGTGAGCAGCAGAGGGGTGGAAGAAGCCTCACAGGGGCCGCAAGCCCCTAAAATTCTGGAGGGTGTTGTTTAGACTCAAGCAGCACTTGTTTTCCCCCAGAGTCATTACAGAACCTTGTTAGAACATACCTGGTTTACTGGGTGGGATGATCTCTGTTGTTAGTAAGATATTCTGTTATAATCTGTGTGATTTATGAATGTAACCCCATACCTGTAAGGTCATTCAAGAATGACATCTGAAGAGCAGAGGGATGTGAAAACTTGGGGCATAATTCTGCCACTAGTGATGAGGCTGGACGGTGTGTAAGAGAAGGAGAGTAATGGTGTTTAACAGATTTTTCACACTCTTGCTTTAATGTGCCTAATGGAGGTGTGGTTTATTATCTTCAGACAGTCTTAGCAGCACTGATTTCCTATTTTGTCAACTTTGAAGAAAAATTTAATGTAGCTGTCGTCGGAAAACTAGAGGAAGGGTAAGTTATTTACTTACAATTCACCAGTGGAGCAAAACGTTCTCTCTAGTTCGGCAGTGTTAAATGAGTTCAGCTGTGTTTCTGATTAAAATTATCTGCTTCATCTTCTTTCAGTAGGTAAATAAACATTTTTCTCTGAATGATATGACACACTTTCAATACACAAAAGTTACTCACTGGAGCACGTCTCCTACTCATCAAGAAGTACACTGAGACATGAAATAATTGTGTCCTTCACTTTCTGAGACAGCTGGTGAGCAGGAGGTTGATGTTTGTCCTTTTTATTGAACTACTCACTCCTGAACTCCTCCATTTCCCTCGCAGTACACGCACAGTTCAGCAGCCACTACCAGCCCTGGGAAGCCACCAGGACCCCGCACAATCCTCCTGCCTGGTCCCATGACTGGCCACCAGCATCTCCTCAGGCACCATTATCCTCCAGAAGCGTCAACATCTGCCCCTCCAGGACTATATCTACATAAATATTATTTCTCCACATATAAAGTATATATCTATATATAGACTTCATCCAGCTATGCCAGAACTTTGGCATAAAGAATCAGGAGGCACATGTTAAGTTAAAAAGAGGAAGGAGGACGTTTACTAGGACAGCAGAGTGAGTCTGGGGTGGTCCCTGTAGCCCCAGGGGTGTTAGTAGATGAAGTTTGCAGAGGAACAGCTCTTTCTGCTCAAGTGTCCTTTCTTCAGATTTCAGTTCACTGAAAAAAAAGAAGGGGAAAAAAATCCAGAGGGGAATTCTCCCTAGGATCTGCAAAAGACCCTTAGGCATCTCCTTAATGAGTAGAGTTTTTTGTCTTTCAGGTTTCAGAAGCCGGTTGCACCTGATGTAGGCATCCTCCGGAACTGTATTGGTGATGGCATTTCCATTGCAATCGTTGGGTTTGCAGTAGCCTTCTCTGTGGCTAAAGTGTATTCCATCAAGCATGACTACCCAATAGATGGAAACCAGGTAGACAAATAACACAGAGATCAATATACTGCATTTATCAATGGGAAATAAGTAGGAAAGTTTTGCCTTGTGAATAACTGTCATGAACCAGCTCTTAAAAACAATCTCTTTATTTTTATTTCAGGAACTAATTGCTTTTGGGCTGGGTAATATAGTTGGTGGATCATTCAAGGGATTTGCCTCCAGCACTGCTCTGTCAAGATCAGGTGTGCAGGAGAGCACAGGAGGCAAAACACAGGTATAGAAGACAACAGGTCACGATGGCATTTATTGAAAGACAGCTCTTTTTTTCTTAGCTAACCATAATGCCTGTGGGCACTTACTCATTGTGGAATTGTTCTCTTACGCAGATTGCTGGGATTATCTCATCTATCATTGTTTTGGTTGTGATCTTGGCCATTGGGTTTCTCCTGGCACCATTACAGAAGGTATTCACTGGTTTCATCTAATGCTTCCTCCTGCTTCCCAAAGACAGGGCTGCTCTATGAGCACACTGTGAGTGTTCACAGGCTTCAGTGGGAGCCAAACAGGGTTTGAAAAGCTTGGTTCTTCTTCCCGCATTATGCCAGAGAGGATCACTGTATCTGGTCCCTCAAAGGGAACACAAGTACCCCAACACCGAAAACGACAGCACCAACTTTCAGGTGCCAAAAATAAGTGGGATTTACAGCCTCAAGTCAGACACCTGCACTGCACCGTGACTGGGGACGTACCAGCAGCAGTGATATACTGGGAGCAGCACTTTGGCCTTTCAACTGCACTTTGGCCCTGTTTGTATGATCTTTTAATTCCTAATGCTCAACAATTTCTTTGCTTGCTTAAACATGGAACTTGTGTTTTGGTCTTTTTAACAGTCAGTCCTTGCATCTTTGGCTCTTGGCAATTTGAAAGGAATGCTCATGCAGTTCAAGGAAGTAGGCATCCTATGGAGAAAAGACAAGTATGACTGTGTAAGTTGAGTTTCACAAATATCAGAAGTTAAGTGCTCTGAAAAAGTAATCCATATATAAATTTTCTTTTTTTTAATCTCCGTTTTATTTCACTAAACAGAAAGTACAATAGTGGCTTGCCTTTTTTACTGGTATACCCCTTGCTTATGTTTTCCATTTTGTCCCACCTATTTTGAGTTAATTCTCACTCTTAACTTCATTTTCACCCATTTCATTAAAATCTAGTAAAATAGTGCATTATATAAAGTCAGATAGAGAAGGCAGTTACAGAAAATACCTAAGTGATAGAAAATATCCAAATATCTACTGCATTGACTAAGCATTCAGGGACACTTTCTCACAATCAGACAATGTGTTATGTGGAAGATACACAACAAAAAACAGACTAAAACTGGGACTTGAAGAGTTTACTCCAAATGATAAAGCTCATGGCTAGAGGGCAGGACTGGTTACCACTAACGCTCAGAAAATTTAGGCTCACAGATGGTGCCAGGCCTCAGTTTCCAGGCCTCAGTTTTCCCAGCTATCAGACCATTATTTGCCCCATGAAAATGCTTTGAGCTCTGTAGCTTAAAGTTATTCAGTATTATCTAGTCATTTCTCAGTTGTGTACACTCACAGCACCTATATTTGCACCTCTCAGCTTTACCAGAATTCTGATTTACTTCTAATCTTGCCTTTCTGCTGGATTTTCATTGAGCATTTAGTTAACCACCTATCCCATTTCAAGACTTTACTGTCTAGAAATTGTCATCCCTAGGAGCACTAGAGGAAGGTGCTGGTGCTTGTTGGTGACTCTGGCCCTGTTTTGCTAGAAAAAAAACCTCACCAAAAGCAGATGGACATCCTGGACCAGATCTGAGATCTGTTCCTGCTCCCACCCTGAGCTCATGACCCAGGTTCTTGACATGCTCCTAATGTTGCCATGCACTGGCTCGTTACAGGTTGTGTGGGTGGTGACTTTCTTAGCCGCCGTCTTTCTTGGCCTGGACATTGGACTAGCAGCAGCTGTGGCATTCCAGCTGCTGACAGTGGTGATCCGCTCCCAGATGTGAGTACTTGTTGAATGCAATGATATCCCAGGGCCTCCTGTCACAAGTGATCTCCCTGTGTACAGAGAAGGGCAAGCCCCTTCCGTGCCTTGGTCTGTCCAGCAGCTGTGCGTGGAAAAATGATTTACGGGTGTAAGCCTTTGGATGTGGGGCTTGCTTCAGTGTGTCACCCCAGCTGAGATGGTTTTATTTGCTTCTTCCCATCCTTCAAGTTTCGATGTGGGACACCAGTAATTGTGTGTATGTTTGTTCACAGTCCAAGCTGCACTGTTTTGGCCAATGTTGGGAGAAGTAACATCTACAGAAACAGGAAGGATTACACCGACGTAAGAAATGCCTCATTTCTTTTATCACCTGCTGCACTTGTGCTTCTATAGCAAACTTTGCTACTGTCACTTTTGCTCCATTTTACAGATCTATGAGCCAGAGGGAGTGAAGATTTTCAGATGCTCCTCTCCGATCTTCTTTGCTAATATTGAATTCTTCAGAGAGAAACTCATCGCTGCTGTAAGTGTCTGGGGCTGTTCTGAACATATGAATTGCATGACACATTAAGGTAGATACAGTTTCCCAATAATTACTGTATGTGCAGTCATTCCACAGTTCAAGGGTGAATTTTCATTAATTATTCAGATATTGTTGCCATGACTGTAATATAACATGTATGCATACGCCTCTGAGAAAGACAACAGCCTGACTCATGCTGAACTTTCACCACAGCAATGTTTATACCATATTTATACTTATACCATAACAATACGTATTTTAAGAAGAAAGTAGTGGAAACATAGACAATATAAAGGGAAGAAAGTAGTGAAAGCATAGATAATATAAAGGGAAATTATTTTATTTTATTTTATTTTATTTTATTTTATTTTATTTTATTTTATTTTATTTTATTTTATTTTATTTTCACTTATATTATTTATACCCAATAAATTCTAGTTTACTCATTTTGCCCCAAGAACGTAACCACAACAGTCAGAAGAATGCCAAATGGAATAGTTCTATCAAAGAGGTCTTAATGTCTTTCAAAACAAACAGCCAGTCTTTCCACAACCAGCTCAGAGATCCAGGACCCCTGAGCCCTCACTCTGTGAATGAGACCCACCGTCCCCAGCCTGAACACAACTTGCACCATAACCTCCCCTTCCTGCTGCTCTTAGTGGGGTGTTGATAAGCAGTGACTCCCCTGAGCTCTGGTAATGAGCAGCTCATTCTTCACATGAGGGACTGAAACTGGCAGACGAATGGGGGAATGTGACATATCTGGTTCTCCATGTGCTTAGCTTTCACCTCCGAAGAGACTGAAGATTTTTTTTATGTGAGTGCAGATGTTCACACCACTCTTTCTCTACAATTACAGGTGCTTCTAACACCTCTCTCCTCTACACACTAGATGGATGAGGCAGAAGACTTGCAGGAATTTAGTATTTGAGCTTAATTTTATTATTAGCTTAATTTACCTGCCATCTAATTTTGTTAAAACCAGCTCAGAGGTTCAAGAGACATATGGAGCCAACATGATAAAATCGGGCTTTCTTCTTCAGGCAAAACAGTGGGTGAATGCCCCACGCTGCAGTCAGGTGGCACAAAGCAGATACAAACTCTGAGCTCTCTATTTTGGTCACCTGGGTGACCACCTCATAATGCAGATGAGTAGGACATGCCAGCACTGTGCCAGCCTGCTGGAGCTACTGGCCTGTGCTAAGCATTGTCACTGCTGTAACGCCGTCCACGCTGGTGTCCTAAGGCAGCACAAATAGGCCCTACCTCATTTGTAGCCATTCCTGTAGACGTCCTTCCAACCTAGAAAGAGCCCTTGTTTGAATTCGTGAAAAGTGGTAGACAACATCAAGTTCAAACTACAGTCATCATGACTGTAAGGAAAAACCACATGAGATGCTTTGTCCTTCCCCTGGTGTCACAGAGGTATTTCTTTTTTTAATTATTCAAAGTGCTGTTTTTGCAGGTTGGCTTCAACCCACTGAGAATCCTGAGGAAACGCAATAATGCTCTGAGGAAGATTAGGAAGATGCTGAAGAAAGGAGAGCTGCAAGTGACACCGGTATGTAAGGCAACCCCCTGAGGCTGTGGGGGGGAGTTAAGCAACCAAACTCCCTGGCTTTACATGGCAGAAAAGGGCCTCACAGCCTCCCTTCTTAATTAGATATACTATTCCCCAAGTTGCCACTTCATGACATAAACACATTTAAAAAACAAGATTTTAGATGGCCTTCACAGTTAGAGACCTAAAGATTTACCATGGTCAGAGCTTGTACATGTCCACTGGAGCTTTGTTTGGCAACAAATAGCAGGATCAGATCCCACAGAGGTGAATATCTTTCTGCATTAATAGTAGGATAAAGCTGGTTTTCTCCCATCTCAGATCCTGCATGCCTTTCATTGACTTGTTCCAAAATCACTGAATTAAAGTGTATCGGACAACTGACTTCAGGAAACAATAAAAAGCCATCATTAAGTGATTATGATGATGATTAAATAATTTCCATACTTCTCCAGACAAGGGAGAGACAGAATTTTCCATGTGGGTTCTGCTCTGTCTCATGGGAAGATTGGTTTTGCATTGCCACTACTCTTTCCCTAGCATAAGAAGTACCACCACCTTGGCTGGGTATTAAAGAAGAGGACTAATTACGACACTTTTCTATGTCAACACAGAACGGCTTGATTTGCATGGCTAACCCTACATTTGAGCCAGATGAAGAATTAGACAACAACAAGATAGAGGAGCTGGACCAGCCCACCACCATGACAGACTTGCCCATTCAGATCAACTGGGGCACTGACCTCCCCCCTGGCATCACTGTGCCCCAGGTCAACATCCACAGCATCATTCTGGATTTCTCATCAGTGTCCTTCCTCGATTTTTCTGCCATGACAGTCCTCCAAAAGGTAATCACAATTCACAAGACAAACAGTGATCATATGAAAGAAAAACTTACAAATGCAGTTAAACTTGAAGGATACATATGAGGGAAGGGATGGCGCCCAGAGGGACCTGGACAGGAGTGGACCCATCTGAACCTCATGAAGTTCAGCAAGGCCAAGTGCAAGGTGCTGCACGTAGATCAGGACAATCCCCAGTATCAATACAGGCTGGGGAATAAATGAATTGAGAGCAGTCCCGCAGAGGAGGAGATGGGGACACTGGTGGATGAAAAATTGGACATGACCCAGCAATGTGCACTCACAGGCCAAAAAGCCAATCATATCTTGGGCTGCATAAAAAGAAGTGTGACCAGCAGGTCAAGAGAGGTGATTCTTCCCCACTCTCATGAGAGATTCTACTTCAGTCTCATGAGACCTCACCGAGTACTGTGTCTACTTATGGGGTCCCCAGCACAGGAAAGACACGGACATCTTAGAACAGGTCCAGATGAGAGTCGTGGCAAGGATCAGAGGGCTGGAGCATCTCTCCTATGAGGAAAGGCTGAGAGAGTTGGAGTTGTTCAGCGTAGAGAAGAGAAGGCTACGAGGAGATCTCTGTGTGGCTTTTCCATACTTAAATGGAGCTTATAAAAAATCGTGCAGAGAGACTTCTAACAAGGGTATACAGTGACAGGACAAGGGGCAATGGCTTTAAACTCAAAGAGGGCAGGTCTAGATTAGAAGAAATCTTTTGCTGTGAGGGTGGTGAAATACTGGAACAGGTTGCCCAGAGAAGCTGTGGATGCTCCGTCCCTGAAACTGTTCAATGGCAAGTTGGATGACACTCTGAGCAATCTGCTCCAGGTGTAAAGTGTCCCTGTCCATGGCAGGGTTTGGAGCAAGATGATCTCTCAGGTCCCTTCCAACCAAAATCATTCTATGATTCTATTCTGTGTTACTAGTCTGCTTCTTAAAGGCATTGCTATATGGACTGGAAGGCCAGCGGCAAACTTTTGAGTTTATGTGAATTTGAATGTACATTTTCTATAGCAAATATTTAGGAAATGGTTTAAATAATCAATATAAATTGTCTTGGAATTAAAGTGTTGGCCGTGGTACCCTTTCTTCACCTGGTAAGATTTTGGGAAGCTTTACAGAAATGTAGATATGAAATATGGCTTTAAACACCCAGCTGGAGTTGGAACATTGGAGTTCCATTTCTGCTCCTGCTCTTGCTTCCCCAGATGACCTTGAACAAAACAAAAGGCACAACATTTTCAAACAGTAGCAGCTACAGCTAACTGTCTAGAGACACAGACGGTGTGTAAATCCATTTCCATAGGAACTAAAGACCCACCGTGACAGTGGGAACCATAGTTCTGCTCAAGTTTCCAGTTACAAAAACCTTCCCAGAAGACTGTGAAGTAATTTTTTTAGTTTCATCATGTATCATGTAGATACAGTAAACCCATACGACTTATGAAAGATCACCTACTTCTCTGTGAGCTAAACATTTTCAATACTGCCCCTTTTCAAAAGGCTTGGCTATCCCTGTCTGCAGCCAGGTGAAGAGACTGTCCTGCCTCTGTGCGCGACAGAGTTTGAGTCTAGAGCCACTTACCATCATAGATCTTAAATATCATAGAGTGGTTGGTATATTTGCTGTGGCTAATCACTGTAATGGTAATCAGCAAACCCAGCAGTATCTAAATGGTGCCTCCTTCTGGTTTAACAGACTTTGAAAGAATTTGTCCGGCTCGACATTGACGTTTACATTGCTGGGGCACACGGTGAGTACTTGCCTTGGCATTGGCATCACCACAGATGCCTCGTCCCTCTGCCTCCCCTGTTGACCACTGAGTATGGCTGTGGAGGATCACCCAGTTTTACCTTCCAGCCTTGGATAGCAAACAGGTCCCGCTAAGTGGAGGTGTTGTCCCTCCCATGCTGTCCTCAAAAGGCTGGGACCATGCGTGATGGCTCCTTTTACCTATGGCCACTGCTGTGCTGTACAGCTCTGGGCTGCAGCACCCACTATCAGGCACCCTGGGCTGGGCATTAAATCAGAAAAGGGGCTCAAATTCCCTCCTGCTTGGCATAGAGCAGGGAACTACTGATGGGCATTTATGTTCCATCCTCTTGATATCCATAAAGCCATCTGGTCTAATAAGTGAAACAGTGCCTTATACCAGCAAGTCCTGTGTTCACTCAGTGGGCATGCTCAGCATACACAATTTCTTCCTTTTTAAGGCCTGCAGGTCACTTTGTGCTTTGATTTTGTTCCCTCACAGATGGCCTCCTGGACAAACTGGAGAGAAGTGCATTTTTTGATGAAGAGATTAAGCCATCCATGTTTTTCATTACAATTCATGATGCGGTTTTACACATTTTGCTGAAGAAGGACATAGCCAGCTCCCCGAAATTAAAGCTTGCTGAGGTAACATTAGAGTCTTCATCTTTCATTACTTTAGTGCCTGTCTAGTGTTGCCATGCTCCCAGCAGTGCTCTGCACAGCTATAGCTGTGTGTGCTACACTGTCTCTATTTTCAAAAGGCCAGTCATTAAAACTCAGCTGATCTCCAATCAAATCAAAGAGCAAGAGTGGCTCCTGGTTCAGGTGTGTGGAAAACCACTAGCAAAAGGAGTGAATAATTCCCACTGGTGGCCGGCCTGGCTGTGGGCTTCACTTGAAGTCACCTCCTTGGGAAGAACATGGTGTGGGTGAAATCCCAGCCCATCCACCAGCAGTCCTCTGTGGTCACTCATCTGGCAGAGACTGCTCCATTTGCTGCAGTGCCTCTTGAAAGGCAGACTTTATGCTGCTTGCATGTAGGCTTCCCAGCCCTGTCTACCTTCAAAAGGAGTGCTAAAGTAGTGTAGATAAATTAGTACTGCCAGATTTGGTGATGGCCTTTCTGGGAGTGTTCTTAAATCAAGAGCAAGAAAGGATCCTGCATATAATAAGCGTGTTTAAATGTACCACACCTAGAATGCTGCTCATGTGGAAACTGCCTAATCCCACTTAGCTGAACTGGTCCAGATCTTCTGCACTGACCCAGAGATGTAGTGGGGGTCATAAAAGCCTAACAAGTGAGAGCTTCCTTTCTTCTATGTCAACTTCCCAAGCATGTTCCAGAGATTTAAAAAGCAAAATCTTCTTTAATGTGAAAAAGGAGAAACAGAAAAACAGAAGCAATCCATTTCCTAACCCACAACTTCTTGTGCTCGTTGCAGGAGAAAGGTAGAAGCAGTGACTATGTCATCATCCCCACGAACGGACTGCGCAGCCGGGAATGCACAGTAAGGCTCTGGCTATGGCCCTCCTGCCCTAGAAAACACAGCCCAAAAAGCTGCTCATGGGAACGGCTAGGGCACATAACAAAAGCATCTTCATCCCTGAGCTCTTGTGTCAGCCCAGGGCAGAAATCCACCAGACAGTTTATTGATGGGATTTGACTTAAGGCAAAGCCTTACGGGAGTAAGAGGGATGGGGCTCGGCTCTCGAGCCCTGCGGTGTGCACTGAGCAGAGGGAAGCAGGCAAAAGCTGCCTCGCCAGGCTGCATCACCTGGTCTCCTCGCCTGTCCACCACAGCTCCTCCATGGCAGAGCCACTGGTAGAGTGCCCCTGTGGCAGAGAAGTCAACGTTAATCCAGTTTATCTAAATGTCTCAGGCAGAAGGGGAGTCTGGAGACAGAGATAAGAAAGGGACACATGCAGCCTTTCATGACAGGTTTAGAGAGAAGGGCGGTATCCAGCACAGGGCAACCCTGTAAGGAGGAAATGTCAGACCCCAGTCTTATCACCCAAATGCTTTAGGGAAACAAATACTTACACATCATTTACTAGATGACACCTACCCTGGCTGTTCTTTACAGAATGTGGAATTTATTTTTTTTTTATTCCCTACAGATTTCAACAGAAACAAAATTTTAGACTTAACTTCCTAAGTATAATATCCTCCAGCAACACAATGTCACAGAAAATGAATGTGGATGCTGTGATGAGCATGAAGACAGAAGGATACTTTTAAATACCTTAAGAAGGACTTACTACATATGGTTATGTTCCAGGTTTTGGAATGGGCTTGTTAGTCTTTATGTGTCTCTGTATATACAAATGTATTTATGTATATATATGGAGGCTAAAATCACACAGATTTTCTTATTTCATACCACAGTTTGTAGACAACCTGTACAGTTACTTGAGAATCTATAAATATTTGAAATCTTGTACTGTATAACACAGAATAATAGTTAGGACTGATATTTTATCTTCAGCATGTATATAACTTGTATAAAGTTTTCTTGATGGTTTGTAAGATATTTAGTAGACTGAGTTATTAAACTTCCTCTCAGCTTACTACCACAAGCATGAGCACAGTGTACCTAGTGACTGATGTATCTAATTATGAAGATTGTTCAGGAAAGACACAGGATTTTCAGATCAAAACATGATTCATTGATTTGGATTGGGCTTGTGTGAAGTGCAGAAGGGAGGGTAGGTTTATAGTGAACCATTGTACATAGGTATATAGTGAACCACCATGGTTTCAGTGACTCTGTGTGGCTGCGTTTGTCCGTGCCCCACCAGGGTAGCTCATGGGCAGTGAGACCCAGCCTGGGCACAGACGCTGGCCCCAGAACCTGGCCGGAGGAGCCGTGGGTGCAGAGCTGCCAGGTGGGCAGGCTGAACTGCCTGGATCTGTGGACAGATGGGCAGAGGGCTTCAGCTTAGAGTCTACTCTGATACCCTGCACAACCCAGTCTGCACAGCTGCCGTCAATTAACCCCTGCTGGAAGTCTAAGTCTTGAAGATGAGCTACATCACAACTTTCAGAGAAGAACACCCAATGCCCAAAGTGACACAACTTTTAATTTCACGTAACAAGTGCTAAAGGTATGAAAATCTTCAGCCTAGAGGAAAATGGAACCATTCCTGGAGTCTGAAAGAAACAGCACTCTGAAATCACAAGAGTTTTTAGTTTTCAAAGCCTAGTTTTGACTTTCAGTCAAGCTGGGGTGACCAGAACTGTGCATTTGGACTTGAAGAAGGGCTGAAGGGAAGGAGAAAGTGTTCCGTGCAAACCAGAACTACAATTTTTATCTTCAGAGTATGCAGGTGTTAAAAACAAAATTTCTTAAATATTTTCATCTTTTTTTTTTTATTATTTTTTAATCTGGAGTTATCTGATGAACTCTGCTCATGAAACCAAGCTGGAAGTCAGTATTAAAATTGAGATTTTGAATATAGAAAGAATTAGGTGAGCTTGAAGACAGAAGTAGACAAGTTCAGCTTTCAGGAAACACTCATGGATTTGCAGACGAATAACAAGCTGTGGGTTCTGTGGGTGATCATGTGCCTGACCTGGTGTGGGAGACGTGGCCCGTGGTGGCATCACAGAGATGCTGCTCCCTGCAGACACCAGACGGATGGCGAGCAGCTGTACCAACCCACTGCTCTTCAAGTGTGCCACAGCAGATTCACTGTCAAGTATGTGTCATGTGCCAGATAATCAGCACAGCAGTACCTGAAGACAGGTACAATTAGCACACTACCAAATTGCTCCCCAATGCAGTCTTCCAAAAAACATAGAGTATAACACAATAGATCTTTCCAGAACAAGAAAGATCACCACAACATAAGAAAGGTATTAGAGAGTGTCCAAAGGAGGGCAATGAAGATGGTGAAGGGCCTTGAGGGGAAGCTGTATGAGCGGTGGCTGAGGTCACTTGGTCTGTTCAGCCTGGAGGAGGCTGAGGGGAGACCTCATTGCAGTTAGATTCCTTGTGAGGGAAGAGGAGGAGCAGGCACTGATCTCTGCTCTGTGGTGACCAGGGACAGGGCCTGAGGGAATGGCCTGAAGTTGTGTTAGGGGAGGTTTAGGTTGGATATTAGAAAAAGGTTCTTCACCCTGAGGGTGACTGGGCACTGGAACAGGGTCCCAAGGGAAGAGGTCATAGCACCAGCCTGACAGAGTTCAAGGAGTGTTTGGACAATGCTCTTGGACAAACGGTGTGACTCCTGGGAATGATGCTGTGCAGGGAAAGGAGTAGGACTTGATGATCCTTGTGGGTCTCTTCCAACTCAGCATATTCTGTGATTCTGTGACACTAATGCTACCGTGCAATGCGCAGGGGAAATTTCACTATAAATACTCTGAACTTCAGGACTGAGCTCTCCAGTCCAAGAAAGATGAAATGTTATTGAAGAAAGTTGCTATGAGGATCTTTGTAAAATGGAGAGCCTGTATCTCAGGACTGGCAAAAAGAGAAATAGATACAGGGGTTTAACCTAGGAGAGAGGAAAAGTTATGCAAGATAAAAAAATAATATTGTCCTGTAAGGGGAAAAAAAATGAACTGGCCAAACTTAAACATGAACAGGATACTAAAGATGGTTCCTCATTTTACAATGGTGAGATCCTTTCCAGCTAGAACAAGAGAGCAAAAAATTAAATTACTTTTAAGATGAGACTTAAACGTGTTTATGAAAATCATGATACCACATCATACCAGTGTAATCTGAACTGTCTAATTCAAGCTGTTCTTTTCAGTCCTCTGCTTGTATGCACCTATACAGACCCAGGCAAAGATCCCTATCAAAAGCAATATATGAAGTGCAGTATGTGGTGGAATACCCCCACACAAAACCATATGGGATTTGTTGACAGGCTTCAGGTTAATAAAAAGTATTATTTTCTAAACTGCACTTCTCAGAACAATTCATTTTGATACTAATTACTCTTCTGACACAGCACAGTGCCACAGAGGATAAATCCCCCTTCCAAAACTATTCACCATTTCTTAAATGGACATGGTACGTAGACAGCCTTGGCCAGAGAGCTTTGCACTCTCATGTCACACATCCCTACCAGCTACTTCCCATGCTCTTAAATCATCCTACTCCTTATTTTTCAATGTTGACACCACCAGCAATTGTATTTCTGGTGCTTTACGAGATATTCCCTCCAGGTACTGGTTATTTCTGCAGCTCTCTGTTATTCCAATACTAACATTTTTCTGGGCAGTTTACCCTCATGCAGATTACAACACAAACGTCTTGTTGTGGGATACTGTGGTGATGCAGATTTACTGCTTTATTTTTGAGACAGGAACCTTCAGAAACCTGGCTACTTAGGTTTCTAAACATCCTGCTTTGGGTGCTGTTGCTACTCAGTTAGAGCACTATCATATACTGCGTTTTAGTATTTTACTCAAGAATTAAGCAAAAAGGCAAATTCCGTACCTGCTTTTTGGAGAGCTGACAAGGTATCATGTTAATTCCTCATCTATATCCTGAGTGTATCTCTCTTTAGCACAGTGCAGATGCTTTGCAACTAAATAACAAGCTTACAGCCAGCAAGAAGTACGGAAAATGGAAAACCCACAGAGCCAGTGATGCTCAAGCCTACTCTCAAGTCTGGTTATCACTTTGTGGTGCAGTGTAAAATATAGAAACAAAAAATGAAAAATGTTTGTTCAAAGTTTCAGGCCCCACAGAGAGAGGATTATAACATGCAAACCTGTATTTTTTTCAATCGCAAACTGAGTTCCTATTTAGGAAGAAGTATCCTTAAGCACTTCTTTACTGAAATGCTACTCACAGTTCTCTATTCTTCGTCCCCGTGCTGAATGTGGGGAATTTGTTTTCTCAGTCTTTATGCATTGCTCCCTTCTGCTTCCTAAGAAGATGCCTGAAAGTTTACCTGACCCAGAAATGGCAAAGAACAAGTTGAGGAACAATCATCAGCACTTATGTGACTTTATTAGTGGAGGAAATAATTCACCATAAATTATCTAGGAGGTGTGTTCAAGCGTTGGTTTTCACAAATAAAACTGAAGAATACTCTTGACAATTGACACATATTTACTTCTATTTAGTTACTAATTTGGTTTTTTTTTCTAAGCAGTTATGCTGATGTCTTTTGTGAAACATTACTACATAAAAATGGAAACACTCCTGCCCGCCTGCGGGCATTGTCACTCTTCCCATTACCAGAAGTGTATTACAATGAGTCCTACTGGCACTCGAGAATCACTTGAACTGTATTACCAAAATTACTCACTAAAGTTTCATGACTGAGCTAATTTACTAGCTTCCTGCTGCTATTCCACCCACATATTTCTGGATGTATGCTGCATTTTTTAGTATTTTAATCTCTTGCTTCATGAGCTGAGTCTACACTGAAAATAAATTTAAAAACACAAGAAAAACCACCAACAAATTAATGCCTCATACTCAAGAGAATAAGGAGATCCCATTTAGAGTAGGAAGTTTCTAAAGTTGGTGTCTCATGGCTAAGTCTAGACTAAAAGGGGATTTAAACATCATTATTTTCACTCACGTTGGGCAAACAAAATGCAGCCAGTTCAGTTTGCAAACTGGTCAGTGTGAATCAGTAGTGTGAGCAGAATATACCCGAACACAGTGCAAAAGCTCACAATTGTGAAGGCACAATCACTGTATCAAGATCATTTATGAATTGCTAAGAATTGTTTTTAACACCATAAAATAAATAATGAAGGTAAATACAACTTGTATAGTACCGATATTTACTTTAGAAATGTAATCAGGATGAAAATTAATCCAAACCTTGCACATTTCTCTGCTGCATTGGACTCTGTGTCATACATATGAAAAGTTCAAACTTATTTCCCATACATTCAATATTCCATTGCAGCTCCAATCCACTGCGCTCCTCCAGTTTCCCAGGCTTGACAGGACCTCCTGCTGTGAACCTGTGCCTGCTTTTGCCAGCAGCCCAGCATTGCACACAGAGAGAAACAACTCAGAGTAAGACCCAAGTTTTACAGAGCAGAAAACAGTTTAAGAAGAGAGAGGTGTGTTCAGACTTGATCCACAGGGAAGGCATATCCACAAATATGTTTGTGAGAACACCTGACTTCCACTAAGGGGAAGACAGTTTTTCTCCCTTGCTATGTGTGGAAATTTAAAAGTGGAGTTAGGTAATAGTGTTTTAGAAATAGGAATACTTCCACTTCAGTTTTTAACAAACAGATTTTCACATCTTTGAGAGCAGGAAGTGAAAAGAAGTGGAAAATCCACCCAGTAAGGTTTTATAATTCTCTTGGATCAGATTTTAAAAAAATAATTCACAGTTTTAATTTTTCTTTTTTAAAAGGTATGAAAAATATCACTTATCACATGTAGGTGACCAGTCTTTATGTTAATAGTATTAAAAAACCCCCACCACAAAGTATAGTTCACACAATTGGTTATAAAGTATGCATGGCTGCAGGCAACCCTTTAGGGAAAGTTAGAGATGCGATCAAGGATAAAGTGTAAGGAGACAAGCATCTAAAGCACAGATGTCTTCAGGCCATCTGCTGGTGTCCTTTCATTCTTTCCACGGTGAACACAAACCATCATCGAACTCTTTTTCATTGCTTATGTGACATTGTTAGACGAACCTGCAATGGCTGACAAATTTAAATGTCAGAGTTCTCTTTAAAACCTGAGATCTGCTTGGCAATGCCCCAGGATGGAGATCACTGCCACAGACAAGGATATTTATTCAAAATAAACGTAATTAATTAAATTCAAATGTTTGTTTTTACAGTAAGACTTCAGAAGGAATCCAAAGTAATCAAAAGCACATCTCACCATTTCTAACAGTATAAATTACACTATTAAATACAACATATTAGTTTTGTAACCTTTCAGTAAAGTGACCAGGTATTTAAAAAAAAACAACAACCCGACCAACAGCTCAAGGGAAAAACCATGCTAAAACATACACCAAACCCATAAACAAATTGAAAAGACAGTTAACACAGGGTTTCAACTTTTTTAAACTTTGTAAATATGAAACTTTGAGGAAGCATTTTTAAACTTTGTAAATATGAAAACATCAACGGTGCCCTTAGTTACATAGGTATACTCCAGATTTAATGATTAAAAAAATATATTTAAGTCTTTCTCTTACAAGACGACATAGAAATTTGACTCAAGTCCAAGTCCTGCCTACATAGGATGACTTTTCAGTTAAGCTCTCTGTCATAGACCTTTAGTCCATGGTCACTAACCAGCTCAAGGGATCCCACTGATTTTTGGGGTAATACATCATTGTCCGTATGATATATGTCACCTTTGTTTCAAATACAGAGAAAAAAATTCTCACACATTGTCTATGGCGACAGTGATAGAGATACATTCATATTTTGTGCTTCTTGATAGAGCAAAACCTGCTGTTTTCCCTTAATCAATTCATCTGCCTCAGCATTTTCAGGAAAGCACTTTATCAGTAACTTCAATAATAGCTTTGGACCCACAAATATTTTGAACTCTTCATCTGGGTCAAGAGACGGGAGAATATGTAACAGAAGTTTGCAACCTGACTTACTTCAAAAACCCAGCAGGGCGGGAAGAGTTGCCTCATTTCCTCATCACCTGTGACTGACAGGTAGTAGCTCATTCCAGAATGTCCGATTTCCCCGAGCACAGAGCACTGGTGAGGTGGATGCACGGCCCTCCCTCGGGAAGCCACGTGCCCGAGCACAGCGAGCCAGCCCCTGGAGCCCTGCTGGAGTCCCTGTAACGCAGCTGTGTTGGGCCTGAGCTTGGCTTGGCAGAGTCACGGGAGAAGAATCAGATGTGCAGATTTCCTCCCAGAAGTCACGTGCTGTAACATAAATGTGCCTCCTCCCAGTCAACTTCACCGTGACAGAAGGGGTCCTCAAATGTTCCTCGTGTGTTTGTTAGCCACTGAAAGAAAAGAATGCTGGCAGAGCCATTTTTGCCTTCACATGTATAGAAACAGTAAATTTTCAACCAACCCACTTCATAGCACACTATCACAATCAGCTTCTTTTTCTTCACCACTGTATTTTATTTAAAATTACTTAGTTTTCAGAGCAACCAAACCAAGTAACTCTCTCTTAGAAAGAAGTATGTTACCACTAAGCAGATTTTCAAGCAGTTGACACTTACTGGCTATTTGTATACCCCAGAATTTATTTGTATCCTATCTCTGAAGAAGTATTTACTTGAAAGGCAGTGTAAAAGATTTGACCGTGGTCACAAGGAAATCAATGACAGTCATGAACAGAGTAAATCTAAAGAGCCCTTGCTCTAACAATTAAAAATATGAAGTTTAGACATAAAAATACAAAATTTGGAATGTTGCACTGCCATAGCTGTTTCATAAATTTAACACTTATAATTCCGGAAAAGAATGTTTACAAAATAAAAAGTAACACTAAGGCTTTAAGATGGCTCAGATTATTTGAGAACAGTAGGAAACTACAAACTTTAGAAAAAACCCAAAGGACTTAATCTAAAAGCACCACTTCCAGAAATGTGGCATTTGGAAAAACAACGGTTCAGTGCAAATACTGATCAGAAATACACTCCAACCAACAGACAGTACTGTCTTGTTAGTGTCTGCTTCTGCTACCAGCTGCGCTAAAAAGAAACTTTCTCATTTCATATTATGTTTCTCTTTAAAAGTACTCTTATAAAACATAAATTTTGGACAAAAACAGACCTAAAAGCCTGCTTATATTGCTACTTTTTGAGAAAAGCACAACACCTAATGACTGTCTGTTCTCAATTAAACCTGTATCACAAAATCAAAGCAGATAAATAATGTGTACCTTTTTACTTCTTTCAACTACACATGGGATTTCAGACCACTTCTTTCATATTATCAAAATGGGAAGTTTTCCTACTGTACGCATTATATAAAGTGAGAGAGGCAAACATGACTTCCCTACCTAAAAGAAGCTGCTTTCCACAGGTGTGGCAAGCCAGTTTACAGCCACTCGTACACAAACACAGCCATAGGCAAACACAGTAGTTTGAATTCAACTCCAGTGAGTAGCTTACATGTAAACAGAACCTTCTGAATTAAAACTAGCTTTAAAACAAACTCCAAAAACCCAAACAAAAAAACTCCACAATACATGGTTTCATGTCATGCCCAAAGCTGTATCTTTGATAGATTCGTCTTGATGCATATAGAAAAAACCAGAAAAGCTGGAATGTGGTAAATGCAGAATTCTGCATGTCTGATTTCTAGTGCCAAGTAACGGTAAATGGTGGTAGGACTAATATTAAAGTTCCTTTAATATTTCACTACACTGCCATTTGGAAGGTATTAGTGTTGGTGTCCCAGAACTATGTGTATGTTAACTTCATATAAAAACTCACCACATTTACAACCATATTTCAATTTAATTATTGTACACAGGTTAACAAAAACACCGGATTTAACAAAAACAATATTCAGAATGGTACAACACGCTTTCATCTTCTCCGGGAAATAATATTACAATTGATCATCTTAGGACAATTTAGCCACACTAGCAACAGAAGTTCTGTTAAAATGCAACTGTGGTCTACTAAGCCACTTATTTTAGCACTACAGAGTATTTGAAGTTAAGAGTCCTACGGCCAAGGCTTAAAAATCATTTAAGATTCAAACCTCAAAATGTCTTACAGTCAAAATGACAGTATTCTTAAAAAAAACACAACAAAATAACCCCAAAACAATTAATTAAAAGGCTTCTGTATTTAGTTTTATCCTCTTCATGGCATTCTCTATTCATATAGTTGCTTGTATCATTGGTAATAGGGTCTGTATCTGGCTTGATCAGGGTGATGTGGTCCAGGAAGGGGGGCCTGAGCAGGAGGCCCTTGCATCCGTGGAGGTGGAGGCGGTCCCCTTGGAGCTGGCCATATCCCTGGACTCATTCCCCCAGGCTGTGTGAAAGGGGGACTAAGAGTTCCTTGATCTTCACTGAACTGCGGTAAAGAGTTGGGATTATAGTGGTGGGGAGGGGGTGCATTTACATTTACAGGTGGGCCTCCATGCTGAGGCGGGGGAGGTCCCGGAGGAGGATGGTTCAGGTAGGGTGGCATCTGGGCAATGATGTGTCCGGGCGGCGGGGTTATGGGCGGAGGGGCAGAGGTCATTGGAGGCGGCGGAGCCTGGCTGTACACCATGTGCGGGGTGCCTGCTGCCTGCGGAGGGTGCTGCAGCGGGTGGCTGATGGGCGGCGGCGGCGGCGGGGGCGGCGCATAGTGCTGCTGGGGAGGCATAATGTGATGAGGGTGTGACACCACGGGCTGACCCTGGTACTCAGGATGGTGGTGAGCAGGCGCAGGCGCTGGTGGAGGCGGTTCTCGAGCACCTGAATTGGAATCATCCTGAATGGGGACAGTTATTAAGTTGCTGTGTTTCCTCGTTGAGATTCGGAAGGTGTCCTGACTGACCGGGCGGGGCGGCGGCGGAGCCATGGACATCTCTGCGGGAGGAGCACGGATGTCTTCGTGGGGCGGGTTATAGTGCTCGTGTGGCACATGCTGCAAAGGAGGCGGTGGCATCATGATGTGCTGCTTTGGCGGAATGTGGCTCATATGATGTTTCTCAGGGGGCATTATGAAACGCTCAGGAATTTCGGCCGGCGGAGGGGCAATAGGAGGATGCACGGGTTCAATGGGAGGACGAGTAACAGGCTTCCCAGCTCTCATGTGACGGTGGTTGATGTGAGCTTGTAAGTCCCTCTGTGACAGGTAAGTTCTCTTGCATCCTTGAACAATGCTACACATGAAGAGAGACCCTCGTACACACTGCTCAATTCGCTGCACAGGTTCGTTACAGCTAAATAAAAAGAGAATATTGATTTATTGTCATCACAGAGAACCCAAAATGCATTTTTCCTTGTTAACATAATTAGCCAAATTAGAAGTGACAATTTTGCCCCACTGTAGCAATGAAAGAGACTCTTCACTGATTTTGAAGTTTACTTAGTTTTTAAATCTCCAAATGTAACAATGAAAGAACATAACAATTTCATGAGGTAGAATTTTTTAAGTAGCATCTCTCTCTCACACAAATTTCTTCTGTGCATTAAGACTTAACACAGGTCATTATCACTAAGTAAATTAAACTGCTGTTTATTCCTTTTCAAATTAGAGCAATAACAGGTTACCTACCCAAAACCAACAAAGTAAACACTGATCTCTTACAATCCCAAAATATGGAATATGAACTAGAAAGTACAGAGTACTCTACTGCCTCTGCTAAATGTACATAAATAAGAGCCATATTAAAACAGTATCTGAAATAAGACATTTAAGTTACTTTCTTACATTTCCTTTAATAACAAATCTTGAGATAACTTACCCTGGACACATCTTATCTCCCTTTTTTTCATGTAGTATAGCACAGTCATAACAGAAAACATGCTTGCAAGGTATCTAGAGATAAAAAATTGCTGTTAAAACATTGTGTATAAATATCTATGTCATTCTGCAGAATACAGTTTCTCCCTTCAGTGCAGAGTTTATAATAATTAAAGTAACTAAGTTACCTATGAAGTGAACAAGCACAGCAGTGGTTAACAATTTACAGCATCTTTGCACAGAAACCTTCTTGAACAGTTTATGCTGAGTTTGGGGTTTTTTTGGGGTAGTGTTGTTTGGGGTTGAGTGTTGATAAAAAACACTGGCGGAAGTTTGAGCCTTGCACTAATACCAACACTGAACCTTCACAGAAGCTGCATATGCAATCTGATTACACTTGTCTTGCTGGCAAGGAAGGAAAGTTTTAAAAGCATTAACTGTCATTAAGTCAGATGCTGAAGCCTGTTATATCACACTTCAAAATCTAAATTAATCTTAGGGATTTTTAAAGGTACATAAAAGTGAACAGTGTTTCCTAACTTCACTGCAAGTTTGATGTTGCTGCAAGTGGCAGTAAAGAGAGCAGACTCACACCAAGCTGTAGAAAGTAGAAGTGTGACAGACTTTATTTTGATTCTAACTTTTATATAGAGATATCTACATAATGGTGATTGGACAGTGTCATCCCACCCCTCAGGGGGATTGGCTGAAGCCTTACAGCTTCAGTTAGCAAAACATAAGATTAGAAAGAGAGAAAAATGTCCCAGTTTATCTTGTTTTCCTACAAAGTTCGTGAGAAGGAGAAAATTCTTCGGACTGCACGTCCACAGTTTTCAATTGAGATAAAAAGCTTATTTTCAAACCTAAGTGCTATAATGTCAAAATCCCAGAACTTGAAGGTATTTCCTTCATGATGGTGTTCTGGTTTTTTTTTAACATTTTCAGGCTTACTTTATTAAATCAGGGGGTAAAGCAAAATCAGACAGGTGGAACAAAAACACTTGAGCAGTGAAGGCCTCCAGTTCCATCTTGGTACTATTCTGCTGTTGATTCAGATGCCTGTTGAAATCAGTAATCTCTAGAAGCCTCATACAGACACAGTAAAACCTAATTTTATCTAAAGGGAAACCATGGCTGCATCTTCCACTGGTAATTCCACTCACCATGCGTCCATACATTTTGATGGGCAATCCACACTTATCACAGAAATGGACCGGTGTATCATCCTTCTCCCCCAGCAAGTTTATCTGGCAGGACAGAGAAGGAGGTGAGAAAACAAACCCCAACATCACTAAAGGTACTCATTTCAATTATCATCAACATCCCCATTATGTCTGAATTAGCTGAAAAGGAAGCAAGAACACCACAAAGAGAAGAAAGTAGAGGACATATTTCTAGTCAGACAAAAATAACTGAAAAACTTTAAATTAACAAAGTATCTACATGGACTACCTACAGCTTGGTATGAAGCACAGGCAAAGATTCGTGACTTTACCTTATAGTCCCAAAAGATGGGTCCAGGAAATCTCCTCTGATTGCCAAACATTTCACCTCCTTTACATTCGTATCGCTCCTCTTTGTTATAATCAAATTCTTCTGTAGAAAGGAGAAAGAGAAGAAAGACACGAGCCAACCACAACACTTTCAAAATTGACTCCAGCTGCTATTAAGAGCATGGGTCATTTATACTGAAATCATCAAATAATGCCACAGCACTTTCAATCTGCTGAGCCCATTCTACAGAAAGGTAGAGCCAAAATAATAAGACAGCCTGTTCTGGAAGTGGGCACTACTGAAGCCCTACAGTGCAGCAGTACTTTGAGATTTGAAACTTGTTTTGCATTTGGACAGAACCCTGGACTCTTAAGTCTCTAAGACTGAATAAAGTCTCAAACAATGCTGTAGAATAATACGCTTCCCTACTACAGGGAATTTATATTAATTTACCTTCATCACCAGCTTGTGTTTTTGAAGGCATCCTGTTCATATTTCTTGGAGTTCGAGGTGCAGGTTTGGTTTTATTGGTCTGTTTTGAAATAAGCTTTATAGGGATTCTTCTACGGACATCAAGACCACCCAATGATCCTGAACTATTTGTTCCTTGCAAATCATTGTCTATGAAAGAAAATAAAAAAAACCTTATCTAATTTTTCATTTATCTAATAGTCTCTAAAGAGGCTGAATATTAACAGAAAAGCTTTAAGAAAAATAATTTTTAAAGCTTTCTTAAGACTCATACAACATATCAAGATTTAATCACTAGAAAATAGGTATCTTCATATACAATTTATTCCAGAAGTCAAGTCACAAAACTGTATTGGGAACAGCCATGATTTCAGGAAATCTAGTTTAAAAATAAAGCTATTTAAATAACCTAGCTAGTCACACACTTTTCCACAACAGAAACATTTATCGTATAGCTCTTCTCACAGTGTGAAGAGCACTAAAGAGTCAATTCTTTGTACAACCTTGACTACACAGAATTTCTTACGTGAAAAGATAATTTTTATGATTTATGTATATTGTTTATTAAAGTAGAAAGGAAACTAGTTTATATATTAACTCAACATCTTGACATATCACTTAGAAGTTTATGATAAAGTATCACAAAAATAGTGGTATTTAGGAATATGTAATTGTATCCTTCCTAAACTGAAAATTATTTTTCCCGGCTACATACAGAATTCTCCTTAACCAGATTTAAATCTAAGTACCAGGGTGAACAAAGCAAGAAATAGCCTGACACATACATCAGCAGGTACAGGCTCCAAGAGATAACACAGACCAGGTAATGCAACAAGCAACACCAGAGAGGAGGCATAACTCCCTCATCCTCCAGCAAGTTTATCTTGACCACCCCACAGCATCTCATTCACACAAAACTGAAGTTATGTCCTCCACAAATCTTCCCAGCTCACTTGGATTTTAACTGAAAATGCCACAGGTGTTTCAAAGCAGGGCATGCTCAGCCTGGAAGGGCTGAGCCCCGAGCAGTTACAAGCACTCCAGCCCAGGAATGACTGCGGAGGCCCCAAAGGACTGCAGCGCGGGAGCACCTGGACACTGACATTAGGGCCCATTAGTGTAATGCTGCACAATGCCTCACCAACTACTGTCCCTCAAAGCCTATAACCAACACACAAAGCAAGAAGTCGAAGGAAAAACAAGAAAAAATAGGATTATTCTCAGTTTTTCAGCAGCTACCACCAAAGCTAGGAAATATGTCAATTTCAAACCGGGACTGTGCCCTGACAGTCCTGTACCTCCAAATCGAAAGCCCTCAATTTCCTCGGATAGATCAAAGTCCTCTTAGCACTATGGTTGAGAGTTTCACTCTAAAAGGCAGTATGCAAAGAGGCGAAAGCAATAAAGCTTGTTTTTACTTCTGGTCATTTGTTATGTCTTTCGGTTCTCCAGATGAACCTGCAAACACTAAACTATGTCAACAGGCTTCCCCAGGGAGTGCTGGACCAAGATATCAGAGGTAAAGCTGCTTGTTTTCCACACGCTGGGAAATTCTGTTTTCTACCAGAATACACAAAACCACAGCACCATAAACCACAAACAGTCTCTGCAGCAACTCAGTCCATTTGCTAACAGGGATAACTAAAATAAACTTTAAAAATCAAAAACTTGTGTATTAGTTGGTCCACTGAACTGCCAATAGGTGCTGTTGCTTTTCCTCCTTATACCCTTGCAAGCCAGGAATATCTACCTGAGTTAGCTGCTCAACTAACCCAAACTAGCAAGTTTAGTAGTCACTCATGCTTCACGGAAGGATAATAAATTCCAGTCTGCATGAGCATAACTTGCAGGATTATGTCCAGAAAAAACCACAACAAAAATACCAAACTTGCTAAGACTACTTAAAGAAGCTCTCATCAGAGGTGATGCAACCTACTGAAATGTCACCTTCATCAACTTAAGTTTTATTTTTGCATTTCACGCTTTATTAAAATTCAGAAATACAGCTCAAATACTTTATATAGATAAAAGTCATAACGCAATCTTATGCGGAAAGGAAAAAATTCTCCAAAACCACCCCAGCAAAAAGCCCACCTCCATTCATTTATTCACTGCACTACGCCAGCGCATTAACTAGCACAGGATCACAGCTACGCCAGCGCGCTCACCGACGAACGACATTTAAACCACGAAACCAAATTTAAGCACACGAGGAAGTTTCCTCTCGGGCCACAACCACGGAACCAGGAAAACACATTATGGGCACCAATGCCGGGAAACGCCGCGGGCAAACGAGCGTCTCTCCCCCACTCCGGCACGCCACAGCCTGCACCCGGCGCTGCCGGNCCGGCCCGGCCCCGGCGAACGGAGAACGGGGAAGCGGGGCCGCCTCACACCGCGGCGGGAGGGGAGCGGGGGAAGCGGGGCCGGAGGAAGCGGAGCCGCCTCACAGGTGCAGAGCCGCGACTAGTTAGGATTGCGACTGGCAGGCGTCCCGCCTTGGTTTTGGGGGGAAGGATGAAGTGAAAACATAAGCGGGGTCTCTGAGTTCAGGGGCCGCGGAGTCCCCGTCCGGCCGCCTGTGCGGTGTAGCCTGCAAACACGCTGGAAAGATGTGACACTGCATCGCGCTCTCGGCTGCTGATGGTCAGCCTTAAATTTCGGCGTGGAAATGGCAAATTCCTGACACGCTGTAGAAGTGATGGAACAGAGAATCTCCGGAGCACTCAGAAGCTTCACAGTAATAGAGCGCACTAGCTCAGGAGAGGACTTAATGTTATTTTTAGCATTTTGTAATTCCTTTGTAATTCAGTGCGATGCTGAGTGTTTGTATGGCACTCAAGAAAGGAAAGAAATTAAAATATAACGAAGTCATAGGTTCTAAGTAGAAAATGGCCTCAAGCAGTCCTTCCACAACCCTAAAGTAGGTGTAACTCTACTCCATGCATTTCAGATTGGTGATTGTCTCACTAAAAGCCTCCTGGATTGGGATCTTGTGCCCCTACAGACAATGTCTCTCATTATCTTTATAGCCTTAGCATTTAAAAGCTGCCATTAAAGTCTAACATTTCTTGTCTTACCCGCACAAGGCAGAGGGAACAGGTTTTCCCTTTTGTCTTTGTTGGTCCTCAGAACAGACCCAAGGGAAGCATGACACTGATCCCTTCATAATACACTTTATCTCCTTATAATAAGAATTCACAAAGAGAACACGTAAAAAAATGCAAAACCAAACAAGAAACTCACAAATATACAGATGCAAGGAGCACGTTTTCAGTACGCACAATTTTATTTTCTAGTTAATGGGTACAATTACTTTTCAAATGCAGCTTTTTAAAAGTGTAAAAAAACTTAAAATACATCTCCAAATTTAATACCTGACATGCAGAGACAGAACAGTAATGCTCAAAATGCATACAAAAATACCACTTCTTTATCCTACTGGAAAAAGATAAGCACACCTAGTTACACAACTTAATGATATTTGAATTAGTACAGAACTAGAGAATTTCAGCTTCATTGCAAAATCCATTATTTTGGTATCCTTAATTTTGATGGATACATAGAAATTTAAGCACATAACCACTGAGAAAGGCTTTTGAATGCATTCTGCATATTACCTCTTACCCTTCTATGCTACTATAGGCTTTGAGAGAAATGCTGTTTTTCAGAAAATGTTTAATATTTTGCGCCTGTCAAATTAAGAACAACCATGCCTGGAAGAAATACACAGGCTGAGAATAAGTGCATTTTATGATATTTTATCACAATTAATCCCAGATCAAATGTCATATTTGGAAAGGAACTGGAAGACTGTTAAGTATTTCACTGCTTTTTAAATACCTGTATAGACAAGAACTAGAGGAAGTTCAAAAAATAATGTAAGCCAACATCTCTGTCAAGTAAGAATCTGTACTCAAACTTCACAGTGCAGATGTTGTCTTGAGAAAAAAAAATTCACTGCTACCATTTTTTTTACCATCTTTTCCATAGAATGTGTCCTGCATAACAATTAGCTGAAAGCTCACCAGGTAGAATATTTTACTTTTTACATAAAATGTACATCTGTTTTAGGAAAGCAATACAGCTTCTAAAAAATATGTCACTGGCCTTGTGCACTGGCAACTGTTCCAGTAGTCAGGTTAATAGGAGTTGAGGCCATGGCCCGATGGGGACTTCAAGCCAGTAAGGTGGGCTGAAGTGCCACCTCCTGTGAGAGGCTGGCAAGGGGACAGAAGGAGGACAGGCAGAGTTAAAAGCATGAATTGTCAAATCACAGCCTGGGCTGAAGCATTAGTGCCAATAGAAAATAATGGTTCCATCTGAAGAGGTGCAGAGTGGTCTGATTTGCCTCTTGAACACTTGTCCCATTCTCAGCTGGTGGAGATGCCCATCCCACAGACAGATGGCCTATGTCCATTGTGAATACAGTCCTGCTGTTTGCTGGCTTGGACTGGAGCACCAACATCACCTAAATTCAAGCGTCTGTACTGAGAAACTTCACTGCTGTCAAGGCTGAGGTCTGTGCCTCAACTAGAGGATACAGATGCCAGTTTGGTGCTGTTACCTGTTGTGTAAGATACTGTCCAACTGGCCAAAGTTTATAGGATTTTTTTTTCACTGATTTTGACAGAGTTCACTCAGGTCCTGAGGCCAGAATAATTTATTTAGTACTTAGCTTTTCCACTAGTGTTACCTGCAGCAGAAATCTTCTCTGTGCAGTGTGATGTGGGAAAATTTCTCTGATGTAATCAACTAAGGAGAATTAAATATACTGAAGCTAATTGTCCACATTGTTAAACTTAAAGGCATTTTACACCTGAACATTTCTTACACTTTAGTTTTTATCTGTTTCCTCACAATGCAGGGTTTCTTCCCATTTAAAAAATAATGTAGTGCTAAAAAATTTAAGGTAGCAGTCTGTTTTCCATCAAAATATGTTTTGTCATGAAAATTAAAAACATTAGTTAAGGATTAAAGTTTTGCTGCTCAAATCTTTACCTTTTGTAAATTATTGCACTTGTGCATTATGAACTTTCATATGTAAAAGAACAGCAGCAGTTTGATGTAGAATATCAAAAGAAAAAATCTCTATAAAAATATAACTATTCATTAAACAAAAAAAATACACCTATATTCCATTTAAGAAAAACCAAACCTCAATACTGGGTCACATTCTGACTTTCTTGCTTGCACTCAGTATCAGCCTGTTTTACAGATTCCATTAAGTACCCAGGGACTAAGGTTTTCCTTAATTTATGTCATGATCTGCCTCTTGATGAGGATTATGTAACCTAGGCAAAATAATCTCCTGTCTGTCCTTCATTTAAGGGACAATCATTAATAGTAGTGCAAGACTTGCTACAATGGGATTAATACAGAACTAATGAACCCATATCTAAGGGTCTTTAGAAACTTTTCCTATTTGAAATATTACAGTAGTTCAGTGTTATTTCCTGTTCATGTGACAGTTTCACCTGTCACCTCTTTCAGTGATCTAACTACCTGCAGCAATTTAAGGAATTGCTTGAAAAAAATGATCATGATACATTTTTCAAGGCTTGTCAGCACATATTCTCACACTAGTGTTCTAGAATTCAAAGCCTTGGCCAGCTAGAACTCCTGCCCTTTCACTAGGCATTGTACAAAAATTGAACAAAAGGCTTGTCATCCAAAGATCTTGGTCTCTTCCACTCTTCTGGGCACACCACAGAGCAGCTTTTCATCCTTTACACACTATAAAAGTGTAGTGCAACTTCTGCCTGACTAGTCCCAAAACTGAGTACAACTTTCACAATAGTCTTCCGATTTCTTTTTTTTATTAATATGTATCATAGTAGAAAGTGCTTGCAGAATCAAAGTCCAGAAAATTTCTGGGATAAGGTTAGCTAAAATTTGGAGAGTTATAGAGATATGTATCATTCAGACAAACAATCAGGGTTTTCTTCAAGTGCAAAGATTGGTTTCATAGCAGAAAATGCTGATATAGATAGTACTGGTGCGTGAATATTGCTGTGCGCTCACAGGCAGGACAGTACCAGCAGTCCTTCAGGAAGCAAGTCGGCGCATAGCCTAGAGAAATGGGATTTGAAAGGTGGAGAGAAACAGGCTGTGGTTAGTTCTGAGTGTACACCACCTGGGAAAATTACACATTTGTGTAAACTAAAAACTCAGTGAAAGTACAAAGAAAGTAACTTCTGTAAAATGTGCAGATTGTGCAAGAAGCTGTCTTCTGTGTTAAAAGGAGGAATGAAAGGGGAAGGTTGATCATCATTTTGGACTCTGATGCCTCAAGTCTTCTTTTAGGCACCCAGCTTGTGTTTAGATCTATTTATAAGCCTGTGTAAGGCAAAAGTAGTCCTAAAGCAAGAGAGATGAGGAGATACTTAAGCAGATATAACCTACTACCATCTCAAGAAAAAATGTGACTTCCTCCACTTATCACTGACATTTGGTATCCAAAGAAGGTATTTATTTATGGAGAAGGTCCCCGTTGAGGGCCATACTCTCACAGCACGACTCAAGGCTACAGGCAGGGGGATAGACACATTCAGTTCTAAAGTGCATACCTCTTCCTGCACGTCAAGTTCATCATCAGGCCGGCTGGCTTCTGTGAACTCTATGGGTTCTTTAGACTCCTGCATGAGTGAAATCTTGGTAGAAAGAAATTAAGAAACATGATGAGTTACATGTTGTCCATATCACTGAAATTGACTTTTTTACTCTGAAGTACCTTAAAATAACTTCCACAACTTAGAAGAGTCTTGTTGTTTACTGTTCCTTGACAAAGATTAGGATTTAGTTCAGCTGAGAGGAACTTATAAATTGCAGAGCTTTTGGGCCTGTCTCTGCTCGCATGACTAGTTATGGCTTTGTAAAAATAATAAAAACATGATCTGTCTCTAAACTGCTGTATAGCATTATGCAAATGTTAATCTCCACTATAAAACATTAGTTTGAAAAAGTTATGAAAAATAAGGGTCCTATTCTAGTTATTTATCAGTAATATTAATTTTAATTGCTATTTATTTAAAAATACTGTAGTAGTGATTGCTAGGAAAGGAGTTGTGGTGAAAAGAAAGGAGGACATTATTTGACCATTTTCCTCATGAGGGCCCTTTAAATGCTTTAAATGCTACAGAGTGTAGCAAATCTCTAAATGTTACAGAGTGTTCTGGTTATCTGAAAAAACCACAGAATACGAGGAAATGCACAGAGAAGGGCCGTAGGAATGAACACTAGTGTGGAACAGCTTCCGTACACATCCACACCAAGTAGAATGAGAGTACAGCTTTGATCAGAGGTGTATGGAGTGTTGAGAAAGGGAGCAAGGAATGATTATTCATTGCAGCTAACAATCCAGAAGTCCAGCAGGCTTAAGCCAAGCAGAAAATATTTGTCATATAATCTAAAATTAGAGAACTCATCTCCACAGGATAGTGTCATAGGTTCCAGAAGAAGTATGATGGACACACTGAAGAAAACTCCATCTGTAGCAATTAAATATAATGTTCCAAATGCAACCTCCAGCTGATGAGGTTCTTAAGATGCCAGTAGTCAGAAATTAGAAAATGTGTCTTAGGATGAAAGTGTTTTCCATATGCACTGTTTCTCATGTTCTTTTCACTAACAAGTTCCTGGAGTTGACAGACCTTTCCTTTGATCTAGAAAAATACTCAGGTACTACAGAAGCTGCCCAATTTACTACACTCCCACTTTTTTTGTACTACAGTTCTAGGTCTAGTTTTCAAATATACCATGGAAACTTCAAGAATGAGTGCTAGATAATAGAAGGAAGGGAAATGTACTGCTGGATATCCTTACCTTCTCAAATATGGGATCCTGGTTGTCACTGTATGTCATTTGATTCCTTATGTAGAGCACAGCATCATGGACAGTCAAGAAAAATATGTCTTTTCTGACAGTGTCATCAAAGAAGGCACTCCGTTCCAGCTGAGATATAAGGTTGTCTGAATAAAAGAAAGTCATAACAGGTTTATACAATATGAAGTAATTTAAGAAATAAATGTCAAAATGCATATTTGCAACTATCAGAAATCAAATGAATCCATCAATGATAGTTTAGTCTTGGCTTTTACTTTCCATATTTCCTTTACACCCCACCATTCTTTGTGTCCCAATGGAGCCAACAATGTTTATCAGTGTTACAGTTCATATATTTATTAGTGTAGATGCTACCACAGACACCTCTAGAGATCCCTTCTCACCTTCATTTTATTCTTTTCATGAGTGAAAGTAGAAATACTTGGATATTTACCTTGATATGAAGCAAAGTATACTCTCACATCAATTCTCTCAAACTCTTTAATTATCTAAAAAAAAAAAAGTTTACAACAAGTTTACATCAATAAATAAAGTCTGTAAGGATAAAATACATTTGTCTGTATGTCTGTGTAATGTATAGGCGCACACACTTCCTTTTTTTCTGATTGTCTTCATTCCACATAGTACATTTTGTTTATTCATCGTAAGTAAGGTACTGCTATACTTTGCTATACCTAAAGATCCAGTAGTTAAGTACCTGGTTGCTGAAGTGGCCTATCTTCAACTATGTAAGAGGAACTACCCATTTTACACACAAAGCATCGCTGCCAAATAAGGTTGTCATTCTATTCTCAAAATACTAATAATCATCTCTCCAAGCAAGACCACGTGGGCCTGAGCAAGCTCTATTTCCCCCATGTGTATGTGTGATATGATACACTCATTCATTGGCATGTGCAGATTTTTTTACACAGATTTTTCCCTCATGCAGTGCACCAGATGGACCTATTCTTAGATGAAAAAGCTACATATGGAGAGAGTCATATCAACAGGCCCCGTATTCCCACACAACTAGGCAGGAGGCTGAAGCAAGGCACTCACTGCTCCTGTATTTCACTTAGTTAAAAGGCAGGAGACTGGAATCTACCCCTGGCTCCCTGGTGGCAGGCAAGTCTCTTAGATTGGTGTTTTCAGAGGTGAATATTAATTCTATTCCTGTTATTGATAAACTAGAGTCATGGTAAAGATCTGGTGTTATAGATAGGCTAAGTAGTCCCAACTGCAAAATTAAGTTAGTGAAAGCATCAATCTGAACATACAAAATATCAGAAAATACTAAAGACTGGACAATCTGGTCCTACGCACTTGTAACTGGGCACCAAAAAATAATGGAAATACTTGGCCTTAATCTTTACACCTCATTTCCTTCTTCCTAAACCGGGAATATTATCTCCTTATTATGTGCTGTGAGGCTGAAGATTAATTAATGAATGTTGATGAAGCACTTGACACTAGCCACAGAAAATACGATAAAGAAATGAATCATTCTTCCTTCATAATTAAAATAATATGGAATTAATAAATAAATCTTGTGGCTAAAGGCTGAACAGGGATGGTAAGATGAAATTTTTACTACCTCTGTGTTGAGTGAGCATCATCCTGTGCCCAGATTAAAGCAGGAGGCATGTGGAAAGAAAACATATAACTAAAATATTTCATAACATATGCATATAAGGGGACCACATTTTGCAGTTAAATTTTTTGAGTACTTGACTATGCAACCTTCATACTGTTCTTTTAATGCATTTTTTCCTACTTAAAATACACACACCACCAATATTCTACCTTTTGCTGGTATTTTTCATATTTACATTTTGATGCAATTTTCAACAACAGACTTTTTAAAACTCAGAAATTAACTTCAGCTAATAGGTCTTGATTTACATACTACTGCCTAGTTTCATTTTCACAGAACATCAGAAAAAAATGCCCTTACCGTTTTTATTGATCTCACAGCTACAATATCCAAGAAGGTTACTGCTCCAAAATCAAGAATGAGACTGTGGATGGGCACCTTGGGGATGTTTACTTTGACTGGGAGTTCTGAGTTCCAGTCCACCTGGATCTCTACTTCTTTGGTGGGAACTTGAAGATCCTGGTTGTCTTCAGGTTCCTCATCAGTCTCAAAAGCTTCATTATTAATACCAGGCTCACTGATGATGCCATTCTAATGTGCAGATAATATATGGAATATAAACTTTAATAATGGGGAAGGTTTTGGAGTTACAGGAAATACTACCCTGTGGTACCTTCTGTTGAAGGAGTTGACAAGACAGACGCTTGTGACCAGTACCCGCTGCTCCCAATCCTGGTACTGTGGTTGGCATAACTAATGCCATTTTATAAGGCAAGAAGCCATTCTCTATGGCTGAGCAGGTTGTGTATTTGTTCCCTTTTCCCTTATTCTCAGGCCTTGAAGGTCCTGTGAACCAATTAGACAAATCAAACCGATTCCTTCTTCCTCTCCCTACCAGCCTCAAGATTCCTGGGCACCAGGCTGATCTCTCCCTTCCTTGCTGGCCTTGAAGGTCCCAGGCACGTGGGCAGCCAGGTGTAGTTGGTGACCCCCTCAGAGAAAAGGGAAGCATAACAGTGCACAGAGCACTGTCTATGACAAGTCCTGTGTGGGAAACTTGGACCAAAACTGCTGCTGACAGTGAGACCTGGGACACCCCCAGGGGCCAGGGATGCCTCCACTGTCTTCTGTTTTCTCTAAGTATTGGTGACTCATCTTCTTTCATGTCGTTTTTAAATCTAGATTATGATTGTTATATTGATACATTGAACCGTGTATTAAGATCTGACCTGACCTGCAGAGGGTCCAGGTAATTAGAAATTCTAAGTTAAGTTAGAGTCTAGGTGATTAAAACTCCAAGTTAAGTTGTATTATAAATTCTGTATTATGCTACTTATAAACTATATTACCATGTAGTAAGTCACACTTTTCATCTCTATTTTAAAGATGAGTACAGATTAATTCATAATTAAGCTTAACTAAAAGACTCCAGCAGTAATCCTTTGAGAAAAATATAAATAAATAATTTTTAAAAGGCCTACCTTAGTAGCTTTTAATTTTCCCTTCTTGATTAGCTTTTGTATTTTCCTCAGTGCTTTGAGTCTCTTATTATATACCTTGACTGCATCAAATCCCACCTACAGAAAAAGGACCAAAATTATTTAACTTAACCCAGATATAATTCTGAGGAAATCTCAAGGATAGTTACGAAGCTTCCAAACCCATCACTTATCACGTACCGTGGATTTGAGGCTGCTTTTCAGTCCATCAATGTTAGCATAAAAAATTGGACTTGAAAACTTGAGAATCTTCACACCTTCTGGTTCTATAACCTGTTGCCAAAGAATATAAGGTTAAACAGCAACAGCCATATTTTGACTAATAAGCAGCAGTTTAACTGTTTGAACAGTGCAACTACATATCCAATTTTAAAAAAATTGCATGGATTTGTTGACGATTGAGGGGATTCCATTTTTAGAACCTTACAGCCCCAGCATGCAAGATGGACCAACCATCTGGATGAAGATGATGCTGAAATTTGTTATCTTTGAAGACCCCACTTCCAAATTCAAGTTGTGTACAATATGCAAGGCACAACCTTCTCTTACACTGACTTGTAGACTGAAGGAAAACAACTCAGTAATGACTTACATTTTTGTAGTCCTTGACCTTCTTGTAGATGTCTGTGCCAGGAATGTTTCCAAAGCCTCCCCATGAAGGACTAACAGAAATAAAAATACAGTGAAGGTAAATGTCATACATGGGCACTCATAGAATTGAAGGGATTGCTGTATACAAAGTGTCTTTGACTCCTGTAGTTTGCTTTCTAATGCCAAACTAACGGACTTGTGAAAGTGTTGCAGCTATTTTGCATCACTGTAGTGAAAGGGCCTTTATAAAAAAAAGGTACTTTGGTCTCAGCCTACTTAATGCACCATTTTGATTCAAGAGCTGAGTAAACAACTTGTTCAGTTGGTTTCCCAAACCAGAAGAATATTTTAAAAGCAGATTAGTTCGCTTGAAATTTAAAAAATGGTTTTTTACTGAGTAATAGAGTGGCCGACATGATATGAAATACTGATAAAATAATGCAGCTTCTCTTTTATCAGTGTAATTAAATGATAGCACACAAAGAGTGTCTTGTTCTAAAAGAAACAGATTTTTTTCATTTCAAAATTTTTGTAAACCCAAGCAGATATTCTGCCGCAAATCATCTTGCTTTTCAGCATATTCTCTTCTTTATTCGTAATATAAAACAAAGAATTATTTCTGATACTGTATTACTTACAACTGAACTCTCAGCACAACTGTCAGCAATCCAAACAAAAGGCCAGCAAGTAATCCCAAATCTAGTCCCAGAATGATGGATGCTATACATGTAAAAACCCAGATCATCTGTAGAGGAAATAACAAATACGTAAAGTATTTTGATTTTAACATATGACTCCTGGTCATGCTAAAGAAACACTAGACCAGATAATATGAGTAGCATATTTAACTCTGGAACTGATTGTAGCACACTAGCAATTAGCTGACTTCCATACAAAAGTCTCCTGCTTCCTCCAAGATGCTTTCATCCGTCATTATCTTATTAGGCATAGTTAGCTTTCTAGGAAATAAGGGGGTTTTCAACATAATATTTTTTTAGGATCTGATTCCATTGGTGAAATTAAAGGAGATACAGTTAAATGTTGCATTTACTTATTTCTGATGATGGCAATCTTTGTTAACCTTTCTTAAAAACTGGAAAGAATTTTATTTTACCAAGATGTAAAATACTGTAAGATGCCCCCCATGCAGACATATAGGGAAGGAAGAGGATTCCTCAGTGACATCTAAGAATCAGAAAGAACTGTTGCAAAGAGAGGAATTTCATACTAACAGGTTGATGACACTTATCTAAGATCTCCACTGAATATTCAGGCAGAACAGTTGAAGTGCACTCCTCAGTTCTTTCCTACATCACTGCCCATGCAGTAGACTCAATTTTTTAAAAAGCTGAGTGCTCGCACTTCTCACTGAAGTCAGTGGGATCTTCTGTCTATAAACCAGCAAATGATTGACTAAAATATTTGAGATCTAAGACAGGTACTGCCCAATGACACTAACTGTAAAATCTAAGCACAGTAAGGACTGCATGGAAAGAATGTATTCCATGCAATCTTTTCCTGCCCTAAGAGCCACAGTGAAGGTCTGTTCCACAGAATAAACAGTGGGTGATGTGAGCAAGTGTCCTGAGATATGGTTATAGTGGTTCATAAGAGAAGTCTGTTCATACATCCTTTAGCATGCCAAATGAGTCCACATTCTAGCTTGGATAAATCTTGCTACAACAAGAAAACATATTTTCTGAGGACTATCTGAGATTATTCAGGCAAATGGGATGTTCATGTGGTAATGACATAAGTATATGTACATGAATTAAGGAAAGGTCAGCTTTTCTGACTCATTTAACAGAGCAAAAGATAAAATCAGAATGGTAAAGGTGACAACAGGCCAAGCCATATCAACACAAAATTGCTGTAAACTATGGAAACTGATATGAAGGAGTTACCACTGCACACAAATACCCTGATTGGCACCCTTACTGCAGGGTTTAGGGAATAAAGAAGATAGGCAGAATACTGACCTAAAAATGGTGAATTTTTAACTCACCTCATGGCATTTGCATTTTGAGGATGTACATAAAAGTTTTCTGATGTTAACTACTCAAAATCCTGTTTATGTGGTAGTTAAGAGAAACTTGGATGGCATTAAAAGGTAAAAAACCCCCAAACTGGACAAAAACATTCAAGAGGGAAAAAAAAAATTAGGTTACTTACAGCATCCACTTTATTCTGTCTCCACAGGCGGGGAACATCAAACACTTGCATGAACATCCCTTTCAAGTTAGCTATGACTACAGCTGCCAACACAGACTGTGAAGAAAAATAATGAAAAAGTGGTATTCAGAAGCAAAGATGCATATTAAGATAGTGCTCAACATTACACACTATAAACCACAGCCCAGTCTGGAATCAGTCACCACAGTTTAAAGAGGGGTGTTAATCTTGCCCATCATAGTTGAGCATTTGGATCTGATGTGGCTGTGCTGCAGAGGAAGAGTACAGTACCTTTTGTAAGGGCTCTAGCAATTTCCCCAGGGCAACAATAGAAATCAAAACGATCCCAGCTGAGATTATACCAGCAACCTGCAAAGAGCAGTGTCGATACGAAATGAACTTACTACAACTATATAGTCTGTTTCTAGGATTACAAAGACAAAGGTACAAACAGTTGCACATCACATTTCTTTAGGAACAGGGAGACTTGCCAAAGTGTCATTGTGTTCAGGCATATATGGGCAACCATTATGCACTTCAGCTAACACAGAGGGAATTCAATTAAGCAGGAAGTCTAAACAAACACAAGGTAGTAGTTCTTGAAGGGGTTATGTTACATAGACAGCTGAATGGAGCAGTCTGTGTGTCAGCTGGAAAAGGAGCTGCTGGATAACCTGTCGTTTTTCACTGTTAAAAACCGCACAACTGTAGAATGGTAAAACAAAGTAGTTTACTCAACATGACAAAGATGGTCCATGGCTGATGGTGAATGGCAAATGGCAGAGCTGCTCAGGCCAGCACATGGGAGCTTAAAGATATCATGGCCAGCTGGGAGAGATTTCCTCCCGCATCCTTCTGTGACAAACTCAGTCCTTTAATTGGAAATGAAATTCTGGGGAGATAGAGTTAAAAGATTTCTGACCCCTAAGGTAACTCATGCTGTGTAAAACTTGATTGCCCTCTTCTGGCAGAGCTACAAAAATGATTCACTACTAGAGCCGAGCTGCTAAGACACCTGTGGCTTTCCACGTGCCAGCAATGCAATCGTTTTAGGACTATTTTCATCCCATGGTGAAATCTGTGCACTGCACAATATTAAATTTACCTGGGCACTGTACTTGTAAGAAGAGGTCATTACCTGAGTCTTTCCACCAGTACTCTCTTGGACTGCAGTCCGTGAAAGAGCAGTAGTTGCAACGAAACAAGAAAAGGCACCTGAAAAAATGTTGCTGAACCCAAAGGCAATGAATTCCTGAAAGATAATTGGATGATGCTGTAAATACAGATGCCTGAAGACAGTTTTTAAATGGAGAATGACAATAGCTTCTGCAGTAGTTGATAAAGTAGGTAGCACAATAATATTAAGAAGAGTATGAATTAGTAATAGCTGTTAAATGTTTACACAAATGCCTCTTGTGCCAGTGCAGCTACCTCTGTTTGGAATCCAACACAAAGAAGTTGGTAGACTCTCCCTGACCTGGACATACTCATCTGAGTACAAAGGTATTTAAAGCTTACTTCCATCAATGTTATCAAACCTAGCATTTCTAAGAATTACACTGGAATAATTGCATCAAGAAATGGGTACTAGAATAAATTGAACTCCCAGGTATCATCAGCTAAACAAATTATTTTGATCAGTACAATAGTCTGAGTTTAGACAAGCCTTTAACTAATGCAAAGCACTGTATTATTAGTAGAACTATTAAGGAACTTTGCAATAAAACACAGTTTCACTGAAAACTTCTAGTTTGTTGAGCCAGAAGTTTTTCACTCTAAGCATCCCAATGAACTCACGCTGAGTCTCAGGCAGCATTCTCATAGATTTGCCCCAGGGTCACAGATGCTGGCACCTACTGATTGTTCTACTGGTTGTTCTGCTCAAGTGACAAGGACCCTGGGAGCTTTATGTCCTGGGATCTGGGCCATTCCTCTGCTGGGAAATAAAGAATTTGGGAGCTGTCTGAAACCAACCCCATATAATTGACAGAAACATTGTTTTCACCAAGCTGACACAGGCACAGGAGTTTTTCACTCACTGCAAACTTCTTAAAATATAATTTAAGATTTGATTTTGACTGTCACCCTTCTTTTCTACAAAATTAAATTTCCTGTAAGTTTTCATTTAGCTCCAACTACAAGAGCAGGAAGTAATTTTCTTTAACAGAACAGACCTAAATGATTCATGCCTATTCCCATGTAACCACTGTGATCTGTGAGAAAATATTGGAAGTATAGTTCCTAGTGTTCCTAGGTGTTAATAATCTGGATCTGTGAAGACAATACAGACACTGGTAGATAACAGTATCAACTTGTCCTTCGAAATTATTTTACTACCTGCTTTTATGATGTTAACTTCTCCAGAACAAGTAAATTATTTGCCCATCATTCTGGGCTGCATTTAACCTTTGCTACCTGTAAAATTCATAACATAGTACTGAAAGGAAGGCACTTTGCTTTTATAAACTAATTCTTCTACTACAATATTTAATCAGTATCTTTGAAGCACACCACTGCTGGCAGAATAATATATTCAACAGAACAGTATAAACAGCACTTCTAGGATTATGTATTATTCTTTCAGATTTATTAAACTGAAACTTGGTGCATTTTGGTCAACTTTAAGACCAAGTGTTACCAGATATGACTTTTGAGGATTGCAAACTGACAAACAGAAGCATAATTTTCTTATATACTGCAAAACAGTGTTTCTAAAGACAAACTTCATGCAATTCATTAGTATTAAAATAAAGGACTCATTAAACAAAGTATTCAGCTTATCTATTTGTTGTAGTGAGGGCATTCTCAAATATGCTCAAAGGATAAAATTCAAAATTAGCACAGATGTAGGATGAGGAAGCTTTCTGACATTTTAATTCCACACCCCGGGCAAGTAACATAACCCCTGGTGAAGACATTGAACAAATGCAGGAATCCTGTAAGAGCTTGTGGTGCACAGCTCATGTCACATTCTAGCAATGTGCCCCTAGAAACCAATGCTTAAAGCAGTTCAGCTATTTAGTGCACACAGCTCCTCCAGCACGTTCATATGCTGGTAGGCATTAACTTTTGTGAAGCTGCAGGACTGATCTATTGGGTTGCAAGTATAGTTATATTGATGCAACTGGTGTCGTGCTGAGAAGTAGAGTAATTTATTAACTGCAAAGTTCAACTGATTCAAATCTTGCATGAAGACTAAGCCTAAATAAAGCTGTCCAGAACAACTTCTTAGCTTGACATTGCCTTCATCTGCGCAAGAAACACACCTCAAAATACGCCTTACAAGTGGAAATGGAAAGTAGGTTGCTAAAGCTGGCCATGTCAACTTGGCATCACCAGAAAATTCTCCTTTACAGTGCTTAGCCCTTTCAGAGCTACTGCAGTCACTAAACCAATACAGAAGGAAGGAATTAGTATGAAAAGCCCATACTGAAGATGGATCTGTCTCATCTCCATTTCAGCTAATTCTTTTTTTCAAGAGTTGAAAGAATTTCTCCTGTCAGAATTCAGTGCTTGTCTGAAAAATGTGTGTGAGTAGTGTTTCTTTCATTTGGCTACATAAGTCAGCATGTTTTACATTCACTACATCTATAAACTATTTTGGTCATACATACCTGGTTTCCATCAATAGCATAGTCATACTTGGTTGCATAGACCTTCCCCACAGATACGGCAATAGCGTAAGCAACAATAGCGATGGAAAAGGAGGCTGCTATCATCTGGGAAAACAGGCTGACATTTGGAGGCTCAGGAGGCAAAAATCTAGCATTTAGAAAATATATTAGTGTTACCAACTTTGATTGAATTCTGTTCTTACCAGAACTGTCAAGGAGTTTGAGGCGGAGGCATACAGGTTGCTTATAATATGAAGTGTAATGTTTCAAGTTAATAAAAAGGTGGAAACAGCCCATTGACATACAGAACACGCTTATCTAGCTCACCCCAGCCCAAATCCTGATGCTATTAGTCAGCAACAAAGCTCCCATTGTTCTCAGCATGACTGAGATTTGGCCTAATGATAGCAAAGTGAAAAACTACATTTTTTGAAGCATTGAATAAAGGATGTATTGAATAGTATGATGAATTACATAAATATGTTAATGACACTTCATACTATTGTTAACATACTTCTTCAGTAGGACCTCAAAAGCATTTTATCCCCTACTGTGTTTCCACAAATTTTAATTAATTAAGCCCTGAACACCAAATGGAATGTGAAGGTTACTACTGTGAAGTGCTCTGAATCTTTCAAGTGAAAGTCTCTACCAGTGTAATCCTCAACATCCTGTCTCCTATGAGTATGGAAGTGACAAGGTTGATTGGGATAACAGTAGTGGCATGAATATGAACCACAGTGGGATAACTCGGGATTACAGAAATTAAATCCACATAGAATTTCTTTATTAAAAATCCTTATTTTTTTAAAACCATTTTCCATAGTCCTATAGTCACTTCATGAGCAGCAAACAATTAATTTTCAGATGGACTTCATGAATTAGATAGACATTCCTAAGCCCATTTTACAGAAGGAAAGCTAGGCAACATATTGAGGTGGCGTAATTAATAGACCCAGAAGTAAAACTCAGAAAATCTCCAAATCTGAGTTCTAAACTCAGGTTACAGCTCTCAATGTTTCCTTTATGCATTTTCTCTTACTACTGTCATTTTTAGCCAATTAAAATAATACCTTTTTCCCACAAAAAAAAGACACTCACCCTCTTGGAATGCTCTTAACAATGCCTGCATTGTATTTTTTTTCCAAGTCGGCAGCATATGAAATGCCAGTGGCTACTATTGTCTGTAATAAAATAAAACAACAGTTTTAAGACTTAAAAAGAGTTCCTGTATTCCTATAGCTAGAGCCATCAATTTTATCTGTTTTCAGCTTTTGTTATGCCCCTTTGCTTACCACAATAACTTCTATTGGTATAGGTATAGGTATCTTGTGTTTGAACCGATCGTTTATTTCTTTAACTACCATGCAGACAAAAATGGTGAGGAGTCCAGCAATAAGATCTGCAATGTTGGTGGTACCAATTTTTTCAAATGTTTCAACAAGAGTCTGAAAAATAAAAATGACAACATAAAACATGCCCATGTACACTCAAAGGATGTGCAAATACTCATGAGATGATTCAGACACATGGGGTTTTAGAGAAGGCCAAGTAACTTCTTCATTCGGGCCTGGAGAAGCCTGAGGATAATGTGTTGTCAAGGTGCTACAAAATCAGTAAATGGATTTAATAGCGAATTTAATGGAAAAAGCATAACTGCAAGAACTGTCCACATAGGGGGCTTCTGGTTCCCAATTTTTAGTCAATTAATACTAAGTAAAAAGACCTAACTCTCTACCTGTGTTTTACCTCTACCTGTATCGGAGCAAGGAAAGGAAGGTCTGTAGCTTCTTCACTTCGACAAATAGCAAGGGAGATCCTCATTTTTCTAAAGAGAGCTAGCAGATCCACGGAGAAAGCTCTGGTTCACTACACACCCAGTACATGTGGCCTGTGCATGACATGGTTCCTATTTCCACTGCTGACATACAGAGAATGAGTGTGAACACACAGGTCCTACCAGGCTGTGGAGAATCCTGCACTTCCGAAAAGCAGTCACTAAACCTCGCTCTACAGTAAATTAACCCTCCCAGCAGAGTTCAGTCTCAGCACTCACAACTGGGCTGCAATAGGCAGCTCCCTTCTCTACCATTCCTGTGCCCTTGTTTGATCCTATTGTTTATTACAAGTAATTGTACAGCGAAAACATGAAGGGATGATTACAGATAAGTCACAAATACTCCTCTGTCCTCCTCCTCCTAAGCATCAGGGTAGTTCTCACTTGCCTCCCATCTCCAAGAAAATTTAATTATCCCATGCATAGTGAAGCAGCTATAACAGAACGATCTGGTAGAAAAGGGGTTAGAAACAGACTTCTTGCATCCTGGTTAGCTCTTATGTTTGGTTTAAACACAAGAGGAGGTTTGCAGCAGCAGCAGCAGCACTCCCACCCTTCTGAACAGACTTTGGTTTGGAAATGCAACATCTAAGTGCTTAATCGGATATGTTTTCTAAGTTAAAGAAGAAGCCTTCCTGAAACACTGAATCAGATGCCCTTCCTTCGTTGACTGAAGCCATTTCTTGCCCATTCTACTGTTCACCCATAAAATCCCATAAAAATAGCTGACCACCTCTTGCACTGCTTCACTTCACAGGGGAACAGTAACTTCCTAACTTTGGTTGTGGATTCCGCTAATGTTGGATGCTTGGTGTTGCAGTTTGTTAAACAACACTATTGAAGCAAGTCCAAAACTTGCTGAAGCAGACACAGCAAATCACTGGTTGAGCAGACCAGAAATAACAATTTCTTTGCTCTACATGCACCTGCAAACACATTGACCTGGCTCACCTGTAAGAACATAGAAGCTTTGAACCTTAACCTAAAAAGTCAGCATGCCTCCCAGGCTTGCTGGAGCTGGAAGAACCATGTAGTCCTTTTAAAAAGTGTATTATACTGAATACCATCCATTCCATAAACATAAAAAAAAGGATGGAAAAATATGCTGGATTAAAAAGTCCATTAACTCTGCCAGGTCTGTTGTAAGGTCTATTATACAGTACTTTGTCTCATCTAACTTTCCTTGTTCTGAGGGGAAGAGTTCTCATTAATTCTGAAAAGGCCCATAAGATAATACTTTTTTACCCCCACAGATAGTCCTCCAGATTTATTTTTTAATTTTCACCTTGCTGTTTACAGTTATATTTATCCTATTATTGTTAATCTAGATGTCTGTTGTATTTTTGCTAGTCTGGTTGCCAGAACTGGCATGTAAAATCTCCAGATACATTTCTTTTTCCTAGAACAGCCTCTTTTAGAAATCTGCTATTCTAATATGAAGTGCTATGGAAGATCTAAAATACTGTGAATCTGGATAGTTTCATGCTGAAGTCAGTGACACAACTCTGAATAACTTTCCTGGGAAAGGATACTATTCTGTATTACAAGACCTCTGGGAATTCAGTATTTCTGTAATGCAGCCGGAACATTTCTCCATTTGAGCATTTTCTATAAAACCAACAAATCGAGTTGTGACAGTAACACTCAGCCTCACATTTGCTAACCTATAGGTACCTGGCCAAAGGGTGGGAATCTGTATCCTGTAGGTATTCACATGCATGGCCACAGGGTGAAATGGAGAACGACGCCCTTCACCACAATGACCTGCTGGTTTAAGTGTAAAGAGCCTTGGGACTGGCCAGCTTTGGGAGATGACCTGACTGTTAATAAATGACCAAATGTCCTTCACAATAAGTGAGAAAGCAAGGGATGGGACAAACTGTAGTCTCCAGAAGTGGAAAAACTCTTTTGCTGGATAATTGCATTTAAACTTTATGTGAAAAAGTGCTCTGTCTGAAAAAAGACTTCAAGATGGCAGTTAGACTTTCTGTCTGGGAAACCACAAAAGCAGCTATAAATGAACAGCTGCAGATCTTCATGAAAGTGAGAACTAAATGAATGCCCTATACTTACCACCATATACACGAACCATCCCTGTGTGAAATGGAAGCAGAAGATAAGCAATTATATAAAAACATCTGTCATAAACCCAAAGCAGATTAGAAGGGCATACTTACATATATTATGGAAAGGACACCATTATAATTTTTAGTTGAAACATTCAGAACTATTTTCAATTGTGACACAAGTACTTGAAAAGCAGCTGCAGTTGTGAATCCCCCAACTAGTGGATCTGCAAGGTACCTCACAATGAAACCAATCTGGAGGACTCCAAATACAACCTGGAAAAATCATGAAGAATAACAGCTTGTTTCTCAACAAAAAGGTAGACTTTTATTTTGAGATTTCTCATGCATTGTTTTTTGTCTTTTTTGACGCAGAATCTTAGGACCATATTTCCCCCATTTCAGCCTAGCGTAGCTTAGCATCGTCCATCCAAGAAAATAAAGGAGACCTGAAGAAATGTGTGAAAGGAAGCTCCAGGACATGCACCATTAGTACTCAGTTTCATGCAGGTCTCCTGGTCTGCAATCACAGGGCTATTCTGTTCTCTGTGCTCCCGGTCATGCTGTCACAGACTCTGCATAGGATAAGAAGCTCTTAAAAGTTTGCGATAACTTTCCTTCATTTTTGTGTTTTACTACAGGAAAATGTCTGACTGCCCTAGTAGGCATTTTCCTGCCATTAACGTTAAAGCAGCGTTAACCTTGTGTCTTCAAGTAAACTCTTTTACCTGTAAAATTCCAACCAGGAATGTGAGAGTACTTGCAATCAGCACTCTCTGTGCATCTCTGGATTCAGTGTCTATAAGTGCTGCAGTGCCATTAGTTCCTGTAGCATTACTGCCTTCTATGAGAAAATTCTCGTCAGGGGCCATGCTCAATACAACAGATCCCACCATCAAACTGACTACTGGGAATGGACCTGAAATGACAAACAGACCACACTAAAGTTTAATACACAATGAAAAAAAGCATTTGTCAGACTAGGCAAGAAACTCTAGGTCAGAAAAACCATGTAGTATTTTAATTGGGGTACATTGGTAGTATTAGGGGGCCAAGAGCCGCAGGCACTGCATATATGACACAAAAATACTGCACCTTCTTTAAATACTGCTCCTTCTTTAAATAACTTACGTTGTATATACAGATACAGGTGGAATTTCATGCTTTGCTTGAGCCAATTTGGGGCTGTACCAAGGCCAAAAGGGGCAACATGTTCAACATGCTCCAACCACCTCCCTTGTATCAGCATCACAACCAGACAACACAGATCACTGATCCAGGTGAAAGCAATGATTGTTTCTTTAAGTTTTGCATTTTATTTGTTTGTTTGCATTTTTTTGGTTGTTTTTTTGTTTTTTGTTTTTTTTTTTTTTTTGTCCTGGTTAGTTTTTAGCTGATCCAGAGTGCCACATGGTCAGGGATCCCAACACCACGGTTGTGGTGGGAACACGATCCAATGGGTAGGACCACATCTTTTGGCAGTATTGTGCTATTATATTGGCTAAAGATGACTGAAACTATACTTTGGGCAAGATACAGAGAAAGTGATCATTGTGTCAGCAAAACACAATTTAAAAGTAATCATATTTGTTGCAGTTATTTACTAAACTTACACAGAAAAGGAAAATGTCACAAAATGTCTTAAAGAAGGTTAAGTTAATTTTACAGATACCTTAGAGGACACTTCATGAATAAGAGAATTGGGAAAAGCATAAAGAAGGAGTGTTTGGTAATCTATAAAGTAGGAATGCCACCATAAGTAGACATAACAAGTCAGATCTGCATAGCAAATGTGAGCTGCTTGATAGGACAGGAAGAGGCTAACAAAGTTGAGAAGACATACAGAGACATTTGATGCAGCAGAGAAGAAAGCTGATGAAAAAGTGTAGTATCATGCCAAAGCTCTGGGAGGGGAAAACAATGTGTTCTTGGTAGATATGAACAAGGAAAGAATAGATTTTGTTAGAATGAAGAAAAAGCAACTTCAGTGTTCAAGCTGTAAAAGGAATTTTGAATGTGAGAACTGTCAGGAAACAAACCTCGTATTTTAAAGAAAGTATTCAGAAAGAATCAACAAGGTTTACCCATAGCCTTGATGTGAGGACCTAGAGTGAAGCTGGAGTGGATACACAGGTTGTGGGTCTCCATGACAGGCAAGAAGAAGATACTGTCCACAGTAATCAAAAAAGGATGTAGCAAGTAAGGCTTGTAGAGAAGACTAAAAGAGCTGTGTTTTAGCCATCTTGAGCTTTAGCTGATAGACAAAATGTCTGTCATTCATACTGCCTACTGAGGCCGTGATCTTGTCATTTCTTGCATAGAGTGTAACCAAAGACAAGATTTAAACTTCAGCACAAATTCAAGCAAAAAGCAGGGGCACAACTGAAGTTAGTTATTATGCACAATTGCCTGTATAAAGAAGAAATAAGCCTTAATTTCCCCAGATCTATCAATATTAATATTCACCATAGCTGATTTGTTTCAGAAAGTAGTTATATTGTATGAAATATGCATGTCTGCAATAAGGATTAACACTTTGTAATAGATAATTCACTGTAACTTGAACACATGCAGTTACCAACTGAGATGTGCCTTGATGTTCCCAGGAAAAAGTATGTCAGGATGGGGAAAAAAGCAGAATAGAGACCATATCCAACAGGGACTGCAACCAGCAAAGCATATGCCAAACCTGAAATGACAGATCATCAAAATATCACGTTTAAAATCGCTCAGCAATCTACTATCTTGTCTAGAACAGACTTTCAGAAAGATTTACTGCTTTTGTCCAGATGCGATTTAGAATATGTTTTGTCTGTAAATTGGTTGCAGACACACATGTGAGTATCAGTGACTGTAAATGACTGTATATCCCATGCTGGTAGTTGGATGAGTAAGTACTGAAAGATGTTCCTGTATTTGCATAGGTAGCTCAATACACAGGCTGAGATAGGAAACTCAAGTGGAGAACGTCGTTCCAAGAGTGTGTGCCTCTTCAGAGAAGAGGAGGATATGTGAAGACAGAAATTTCAAGCACAAGACTCTGAATTATTGCACTACAAATATGCTTCAGTATCTTCAGCTCTTGTGAAAATAGGGCCACTTCTTTTCCCAGTAGCAGCTCAAAAACTAATCTACCAGTAGTAAGTCACATAAATTTGAGAGTCTTTGTTCTTCTTCCTTTGCATACTCGTGCAAGCTGTCAAATCCAGCAAACAATAAAAAAAGTTGTCTTCAGAATCATATCCCAGTTAGCCTGAGTATAGTATTGTCCTTCAAAGATTCTCCAAAACCTGTCAGGGCTCAAACAACTGAAGTCCTGGTCATACTACTGTGACTGATGGGAGGACTGCAAGCAACACACATAGTTGCTGGGAATTAGGGACTTCAGGGACTTCAAGATACCAGAAGCCTCTTTTTTGCTAATATTTTGGCCATTTTTTCCTGTAATGCATGTTTTAAAATTTCAGGGTTTTTTTTTTTCAGTTTTAGCTAGGTGTAAATTTGCACTAATTTGGGCTTTTTCCCTTCTTTCTACTTTTTTAATTTTTAATGCATAGGTGGGAGACCAGACAGTATATTTAAGAAATTGGTTTTACAAATGGATTCTAGTTAAGAGAAAATCAGGCCACTAAAAAAAATAAATAAGGAGGTTATAGTAAGAGCACAATAGCTGTTTTAAGTAATATGAACATCTAGCCCAGTTCACTTTAAAAATGCACAGGGATCCTGTAACTGTGTCATTACCTTCAGCAAAGATCTTCCAGCTCTGACACTCTCTTCGGAACTTTCTTCGGGAAAGAATCACTTCCTTTATTTCTCAGGTCACCCCCTGCCTGGGGCAGAAGTTTGTAACGCTTTTTTTCTGCCAGTCTCTGCCTTCCTAGCATGCTCCAAGGGAACAGACAGGAGGGAATACTTGTGGCTAATCGGGAATGCGTAAACTGCTTTCTTTGTTCCCAATGTAAATCTTTGTCCCCTTCTGCAAACACTGAATTTCCATTGCGGGGAAAGTGTGGGGTTGACACAGCTAGTTTTGCCTGCGGCAGTCCCGAAAAAAATTGTGAAAATAGTGTAAGAACTCTATTGAGCTGAAAGAAATGAGCGTGGTGGATGTGTCAGGGTTATCGTTAGTCTTGTCTTAGACGGATGCTGCCTCAGGCAGGATGGTTCTGCCCTCTGAGTCTTCCCTAAGTAGCTTATTTTAACTAATTTCTGCTTATTTCTCACACTTTCCTATTTATTTATCTACTGAAAGCTTTACTAATAAATGGAATAAGGAAGTAAGGAAAACTTAATATTGCAAGACATGTACTGTAAATATCCATCAACTTTAATTTTTTAAAAAATGGGAATACATCACCACCTCCTTGAGTGTTGTGTTCTGCAGAGACCTAAACAACTTCATGAGACGAATTTTAAAGAGGAGTAGATATCAAGGTTGCATTATTTCAGGGGAATAACTAGATTTTTGTAGGCAGTTACAAGAGAACTATAGGCTTAGACAACCAAGAAAGAGAAATAAGACAACAAAACCTATCTGATTTATCGCAATGTAATTAAAATTTTAAATATAAAAATGAATACTCTGAGTAAAATGCCTGGAAAAAAAAGTTAAATACATATTGATAGCACATCAAAAGAAATTTAAATCTTCTAGCCAAGGAAGGAAAAAAGGAATAAATTAAAACCATAAATTATTTATTGCAAAATAATACCTAATATCTAGTATTAAATAACAAGCGTCAGATTTGTAATTCCATCTGCATAACGTCCCTGTGTTCAGCCGGCTCCCTTATAGGGCCGTCCTGGAGAGCGGAGCGCCGGCGTGCCTGGCTTTACCTTGCAGGGTGGCAACGAGGCCGGTGCTGAGCCCCGAGATGATGTCGCTGATCAGCCACTCTTTCACCCGGTAGTTGGGCAGCCACTCCAGGATGGGCAGAAAGCACTTGGCAATCTGAAAGGCCCTTTTCCTCGAACATCTGCGAGAAAACGAGCGATGAACACACCCCACGGCGCTGCAGCTGGAGCGCCCCGAGAACCCCGAAGTGACAGAGAGCTGAGCCGATGCACATTTAAATTTAAGGGGCAGTGACTGTCACAGTCCTGTCTTGCAGACACGGACGGGGCACGTACCGGCGTCAAAAGCGCGCTCCCCGAAGGAAGCGCCCCGCGGGCAGCCGCGACGCGCAGGGGAGCAGGGATGTGCGTGCCCGCGCTCCGGCGTGCGGGACACTCCATCCCGGGGCGGGTGGGGTCTGTGGGCGCCCCCGGCTCCGTCCCGCCGCTCGCACCCACCTGCAGGCCGCCTGCGCCCGCTCGCGGAGCGTGGGCGGCAGCGGCGGCCGCCGCTCGTTCTCCTCCTGGAAGCCGGGCTCGCTGTNAACAGAGAGACCCGGCTCCGGGCCGGCCCGGGCGACGCCTCCGACCGCCCTCCCCCCGCCGCCCCGGTGCCCCCTCGTCAGCCCTGCTCGGGCCGGCGCTCCCCGGAGCGACCGCCCCGACAGCGCCCGTCCCCTCGGGCGGGGGCTGCGCTTCAAAGGCGGCGGCCCGCGGGCAGGTGTCGGGGAATGACTGGGGCGTGCGGAGCGGGGCTGGCTGCACGCACACGGACCCCGCCGACAGGTGATGGCCTCTGCCCTCACCAGCTGCCCCGAAGAGCCACCTGCCCGCCGGCGGCCGGCCAAAGTGCTCGTTGTTAGGGCGAGCCTGAGGCAGTGAGATAGGACCAGCCACTCTCGCGCACTGCTCGGCCCGCACGGAAGCCTCCTTGGAGTTCCCAAAGACCTGCTGTGTCCCATGACCCATGATTTGCGAGTCGTCTCCATGCATAGATATAAATGCCTAATAAACAGCATCTGCTCTCCAAACCACCCCGAACTCACTCGGTAGCCTCGGTGGGAAGAAGTGGCCCACAGGCTCTTTGCGTCACACCTGAAAGGACAGAAGGTGGCCCAGGGCTGCAGCTTCTGATCTGCTCAAGGAGGCTCGTAGGGAGTGAGCTCTTCGGCAGCCCTGCTGTAATTCAGGATTACAGATAGGACTGGGGCTGAAAAAGTCAATCCTGCATGCGGAATACTGCTGGCTACATTTCAGCTCTTCTACCTTACATACAGAAGACAACCTAGCAAAGATCTTGCAGGAGGAGTGAAGCAAAGCATGTGTCCTCCTCACCTAGGAGACTTCCTGAAATAAGAATCAGTGCCAGTGTTTCAGCCAACACCAAAGAGGTGCTGAGGGCACACACTGAGGGTACAGCATCAAGCAAATTATTTGTTCAATGAACTACACAGGCATGGAGTTGGTTTCAAAGCAATTAAGTATAGTGCTAACTTCTGACATGTTTAGGCCAGCATTACTAAAATGGGAAGAAGCTATTTGCTGGAAATATTTTTTGTAGGGTTAACACAGTTCAGGTTTCCTAATTCTGCAACTGGCTTCCCCTCTGCTGCACTGTAAGGAAACCCGGGTAAACTGCTGAACTGTTTTGATCTGAGCAATGTTGTATCCAGCAGTGACGCAGCCAGCCTCCCAAAACAAGTCCCAGCATTTTGTAGAAACCTGTAAGCACGGCACTCGAGTCAGTAAAAGCTGCCTTGTTCTAGAGGAACAAGAAAACAAGGAAAGTGGTCTGATGTAAATGTCACTTAATCCAGGGTGGGAAAGCTTTCAGATTTTCTCATCAGCAGATAATGGAGAAATGGAAGTAATACTGGAAAAGACATACTAGACATATACTAAAGCACATACTGAAAACTGAGCTGCCATCAAAACTGAGTAATGTATTAGGTTAGAACCCACTCTAGATAAAAATGGAGTACCATGAAAAGCAGTTTTGAAAACTAACTTTGAAAAGCTGTTGTGGTAACATCATCTTAGTTCTAAAATTAATACAAAGACCATGAAATTACTCCAGCAGGTATAATGGCTTCTAGGCTAATCATAAAAATCAAAGAACAACAGCAAAAACATTTGCAGGAACCCAATGTAGATGCCCAACACTTACCACATAAACTCAATTTTCAGGACAGGCTGTGTATTACGTATTTCCTCCTCGAATATCCACAAAACTACAATTATCTTATTACTTATATAACTAGGATTTTAGAGAACTGCTTGAAATCAAGAGGAAAAGACATAGTACTGAACAAAGGAAGGGTACAGTCAGAAGAATCAGAATTGACTGTAACTCACACTCCTTGCAAATTTGTTTCCTGCAGCAGGTCTGCCTGAACAGTACTCCAAGCTTCAGCACCTCAGGTGATGAGATGCTGTAGGAGCACCTGAAGGTGATGGACAGATGAGAACTCTGTAGGGCCATGGATATTGGCAGGACAGAAGCATGAAAATTTGAGGACAAGAGGTTTCAAGAAAAAAAAAAATCTCCATCTGTGTAACACAATGCATTTACCAGAATTTGAAAAGACAATTATTTGAGGAAGAGGCTAAAGACTGTAAACCCTAGCTCAGAATGGATCCCATACACAGACACATCTGTGTCAAATCAAATGCAATGTGTTTCTGAATTGTGATGTTGCTGACCCCACTCAGGACGCATCTCCTTTCCTCTTACCTTTCAAGCTAGAAGGCAGGCTCTCAGTTTTTCATTTTTCAACTTCAGCTTTTTTATTTGGTTGGTTGGGGTTTTTTTGTGGAGGGTCTTTTGTTGTTTTTCGGGGGGAAGGGTGTTTAGGTTTTTTTAGCTTGAAATCTGCATCAGTCTTCTGAATCATTTTGTTTATCTTATTATTTTCGGGGGGAAGAGTGTTTAGGTTTTTTTAGCTTGAAATCTCTATCAGTCTTCTGAATCCTTTTATTTATCTTATTATTTGATATTATTTTCTACTTAGTTCATGTTCTTGTACTTTGTACTTGGTATGAAACAAACAACCTAGGACAGATACACAGCCTGATTCCAAGACCCCTAGTTCACTGTACACTGTTTCCTTAGACCTCTAATGCCTAAGTCATGTCTGGAGAAGAATCAAAGCCTAAGATTTTGTCCTTACTGGCCAAGAATAACAGTTCCTCTCTTCCTTCCTCTCACATTGTCCATTCCATACCCTGTTAAACTCACAAAGAAAGGAGTAGTTTAGCACCTTCTTCTTCCATAGTCACAGGAACAGGAATTTAAACCTCACACTTAGTAAGATGTAGCATATGGTCTCACCACCTAGGTGAGAAGTTATTACACTACCTTGCAAAACACAATTATCACCAAAGCTACTGCCTCTTTCTGGCTGTGTTTTCAAAGACAAGAACAAACCAAATCAGGCTACACAGACAGTCTGACCTCAAGCAGCAGGATAAAGGGTTAAAGGAACAGCTATTTATGTCGAGAGTCTTGCAGACATGATTTTATGACAGCAGTAATTTGTGTCCAATTTCCAGACAAGTTTGAGAGATCCTTCCCATATTCCTGTTCCCTGGTAGCTTGTTTTGGCATCTCCTCCCTTCCAACAGACAAACTAGAGCTAATATCTAACTCCTACTAGTCACTAAACATAGCGGGGAGGTTCCCACTCGCGAAACCCTGGTGCACCCAAGTGTGTTTGAGAATCCAAACAATCCCAGATGCGATTCTTGCAGACCAAGACCACCTTCGCAGGGTCCTGCAGGGAATCCTTCAGCATGTATAGTCCTGGGCTGTAGAGTCTGCTTTCCTCTCTGCTCAGCTGTCCCAAAGCTGGAGATGGAACAGCAAAATCTTTTCAGGGCACTTGCCCCTGCAGGCGGTAGTAAAACTTCCTTTGGACCACAGCTGCATTTCCGAGTGGACACAAAACTAGAGGGACTCTTGTTTTCCTCACAAATACACCTCGCAATGCTTTTCCCTATTTGTACATTACCTCATAAACAAAACACAAGTGTTAAATTTTATGATCAAAAATAAAACATTCCACATTATTCCTGAAGATGCTCAGTTCTAGAACTATGTTTTCGACATTCCACAATTTATGCACACAGCAACAGGCAGCAGAGTACTGAAGGACTGGAATGACATAACTGAGAGCTGATTTTCCAACTTCTCTGTAAAATGACTTGTATTAGGTTGTAACAGGACCCAGATTACAGCTGAGAGGGGGGATAAGCACTGGCAAGGCAAAGGCAAGGCAAAATGAGGGCTTCCGTCCCGAAGAGTAAATTCAGAATTTCAAGGAACACTCGAGAATTGAGGCAGTTATGTAGTACTTTTACCGTAACGTCACATTTGGAAAAACAAATGTTATTTCAATACTGAGAGAAAAGCTGAGCTTTCACCCTTTACAAGAAGCTAGGAAAGCACAGCGTCTTTTCAATGAGGCTATGTAGCCAGGGACTACTGTCGCAGCAAACACACAGGGAGTGCTAATGCAAGGGTACATTTTCAGAAAAGACTCTGCAGAATTTATGTTATTAAGGAAGATGTATTGTTGCATGTCTGTTGCAAAAATAGAAACAGGGAAAAACATCCTGCCTAGCTACAGGTGTTTTCATTTAAGGTAACACCAAAGCATGCAGCCAGGTCTATTAGTATTCAGCTCAGCTCTCATGCACCCACCATGACCTCACTGCTTTCTTGACTCAGCAGAAAAAGGGGTTTATGAAAAAAATATGGAAACACCTCTCAATTTTTTTTTGAAAGCTACTATCAGTTAAACCTGTGCAAATATTTTTACAATAATCTCTCCCATGCTTCCCCACTGAAGTACGGAAAATGCACATTTCTACTTTTGTAAAGAAGGAAAAAAGGCTCCAAAACAACTAGGCAATTACTTTGACATTATTTAGAGTATAAAGAGCTCCAAATTCTTACATCTGGAGACATACTCAGAATAAATTAACTGTCCAACATGAGTACAAAAGTTATTTTGATTCCACCAGTATTAGTGGAGATTTAACTTTTTTCAACTTCTTTCCCACAACACAGGCATATGTGACCAAAATGTGACCCAACAGCCTGAAAGATCAGGAGATAAAAAGCATGAAATTTTGATTCATTCTTTCCCTGTATATCAACCATAACTTAAAACATTACCAATGAGAGAACTGTAGTTAAAGTTGATCAACCCAGACTCCCACAGGCCCTGAAAGCATATAATGTGAAACAATGCAAATGCAAAGTACTCACAAGAATTTGCCATTTACTAGAATTTCCAGATATGCTATTTCGACTTACAATTTTACAAAACCCATGTTCTTTCCAAGAATAGAGTTCTACATAGCAGAATCTACAAAATCATTTTTATCTGAATGACAGATTATTTTTCTGTGAACAAGTCTGGGACTCCAAAGAGCTGGAAGTATGATAATGCAACTCAGTCAAATGCGTGTGACCATCCACAATAGACAAGTACAAAAATGATGATGGTCATAATCTGCGACAGGGAAACCTGACAAACGATCCAAATAATGGACACAACAGAAGAAGTGAATGGAGGCAAAATACAAAGTCTGTGTGTTTAAGGAATCTCTAACGCAGGGAACATTTCCCCATGGCCCGATATCAAGGTTTTCTGTGTAAAGTATTACAGCATGTATCTATCATGTGTTGAATGCATGTAGCATGTATGAAAATACCCAGCCTCATTTCAGCTCCGAGGGAACAGTGCATACCAATACCACCCTGCACTCCTTCACACTTCTGCCATGCTCTACAGCAAAAAAATGTATACAGCATTCAGAGTTCCTTCTCAAGGAGAAATATCAGTACTATCATTGCATTCACAGCCATCCATTCTTTATTCCATGTTATTTTTTAAGATAAAATTTTAAGGATGAAAAGCTCAGTGCACAACATCATTCACTGTAAGCTTCTAATTTTCTACCCAAATACCTACTTAGCCTAGCAGAAGAAATGTTTGAAATTTGAGCAGATAACAGTAAATAATAAGCAAGAATTAGTTGCTTTTGTTCGGTGTCTTGAAGTAAGAAACATGTGAGTTTTTTTGTTCTGTTATTAAAACCAGCACTTGTTGTTATACCTCCAAGGCTTCCAACCACAGTCTTTGGATCTGACTGGAGATAACATTCCACCACAATTTAAAATATTTCAGAAACGGGTGGGGAAAAAAAACCAAAGATGCATTCAACTACATCTTCAAAACGTGTGTATGCAGGTATGAAAAATCTGTTAACTTTTCCTGGAAGTTTTTATATGAATAAAAAAAAATTCTTGAGTGTCACAGAACCTCTGAAAACACATTCTGTACTACTTCAGCAAGCATAAAGTATTTTTTAAAAACAGATGCCGTCTTATTTAATATGTTATGTTATTATGCCTATACTACTTGATGAGCTATGTTTAAATTCTAAGCTAAACAAATCTTATTTCCAGAGCAAGCAAAACTACCACTATGAAGACTGTATTTTTAAGAAGAGTTAAACATCACCAAGTTAGAAGTATATTTTGTTCCTAGTGCATATAACTATTAAATATGATGAGACAGTATACTGGGAGAGATTTACAAGAATAAATCCAGAAACCATGAACTTAAACAATCCCTTTAATATAACAAACATATCAAACTTTCAAATATAAACTGGAACCAACTAACAAATAAACTCAAAACGACTTTCTGAATACCAAAAAGGTCTTATGCAAAACAGTGCACATTTATTTGAGGTATCGTATCCATGAAAACAAAACAAACCAAACTATCTACATTTAAAAAGATTTTTTACTTAGCGAGGCAAAAGAAATTAGGTGATACATAAGGAGTAAACCAATGTAAACAGTGTAAAAGTAAAGACTGCTAATACCAGCCAACCCAAAACTCAAATAACCCAATATATTGAAGAAAAATAAACCAGAGGCATGCAAAATATTGTTTGTTAAAATACACTCGAATCCATGTGGCTAAAGTGAAAGTCACAAGCTAGTGAGGTGGATTTAGAAATGCAATTTTTCTTTCTTCATTTTCCTTAGACTGATTGTCATTCAGTTTTCCACTGATAAAAAGCTTTCAGCCTTCTTCAACCCACTGGGAACTGAATTTTTAAGACTCCAAACAGGTGCTGCAAAGGAGGTTTAAGTAATTGTTTTTATGATCTAGTGTGATATACAACCTCACTCAAATGCTACAAGCAATGGTGATCTGTTACCATTATGGGAGGCAAAAGCTTGGATAACAGGTTGTTCCAGGTGGAGTTGAAAGATTTTTGAGTTTCTCCTCACGAGAGCAGTGACAAACTCCACGGTAAATCCAGTAAGCCACTTAACATTTTATTTGCAACACAGAAACATTTTGGCAACCCATATATTAGAAGAATCTGAATAGTGACCTGCAATACATGTGCTTTTCAGAAAAATCAAGTTTTGTTTCAGGTATGCATCAGGAACATCAACAGCAGAAGACTTTTCTCATTCAAGCAACTGTAGCAATGCCATCCGTCTTAGATACACTTACAGGTCTTTCTTATCATCTGCTTTATTTAAGCTTTGCTGAAAAGAGACAGATTAAAAATAATTTAAGTTTGGCAAGATCAGAAACCACTGATTCCAGATGCCGCATTTTGCCCCTCTGCAGTCACACCTGATTTGTTCACCATACACCTTTCTAAGCTGCAGTCCCATCAACACTACCCCACACAACACCTCAGCTTCTGCTGCCAGCAGCCAAGGCTGTGCAGCCTAGTTCTGCTCCCTTTGGTGTTACAGGTGAGCTGTGCAGCAAACTCAGCAGAAAACATTTTCTGCTATCAACTCATTTATCCTTGGGAGCCACATCTACTGTGTGCTCAGTACCTTCTGTTCTTTCCACTCACAGGTAAACAGAAGATGGCAAGGATGTGTGTTTTAGACCACAAGTCTGTTAGAAATGCAGCAGGACTACCATGGCTCATTACACAGGGAAGCACAACAAGGACAGGCCATGCATGGTGGTCCTGAATTGAACACAGAGATCAGTTGAGCAATCTCTGTAGGAGTACAGGGTGAGGCTGGGAATGAGTAAGTGGTTTCACAGAGTACAGGAAAAAAAGATAATAACCAAGTCAAAACTGCTTTTTTTTCATTAATACAGGACTGAACAACTCTTCTTGAAAAGCAAGTCACCATAATTTTTTAATGATCATTTATTTTCTCCCAAGACCACTACTCGTAAATAGGCTAACTTTCATTTTTACCAAATTTTGCTCGAGACAGATGTTAGGTATGGAGCATATGAACACCTGTCAGACAAAAGTACAGACTCCCAGTTCTACCAGAAATACTTACTGTGTATTTTATAGGTATTATAGCCATGCACATAAGAAATGCAATCAAACAGCTAACTGAACTTTTGCTTAATATGGTTTGGTTTTTTTAAAATTATTTTGTACTTCAGTTTGAATTTTATAGTAGACTGTTTTTAGCCTAGGCTGTTGGGGTTTTTATCCTTGTGTATCAACAGTATTGCAACATCTATAATACAGGATTGCAAAAGCATGTTTTAAGAGCAAACAAAATAAAGTTACTTTTATAAACTGTGTATATACTCCCCCTGCCACACACACACACACAGCCCTCCTATAATTTTCTTACAGTATTTGTTTGATCATCACATGCAAAACCATCGGAATCTTATTTCCCAAGTAACAGTAAAATTGAAGCTAGTGATAACCTGAGCTTTGTCAACCAAAGTGCAAAAAAGAAAATACTAGTAACTTTGCAAAACAAAATTCTACTATTTTGAAGAACTTTAAGGAATGCTGCCAATTGTAACTTTATGCCATCCTAAAGATTTTGGTAAATTCTCTTGCACAATAAATACCAACAAACAGAGTTTTGCTGGTACAATGTCAAAACACAGTGCTTGTATGGTGATCCACAGCCACTTACCTGAAGCTGTTCAAATTCTTTCATCAGATGATCATATTCTCTTCTAAGGCCTTCAGACTGCTTTTTAACTGCAGCAACTTCAGTTTTTGCCTTATGGAAAGCTGTAAAATATCAGAATTGGTGTTTTATTTATTACTTTTATTCCTGCAGTTCCTCAGAGCCCTAGATGTAGACAGTCCTTCCTCCAAAAAAGCTTAGAATTTAAAGCACAGCATCACAGATGGACATAGGAAGAGAAGTTGAGGACAAGGAGCGGAAGTAGAATGGCCAGTGTTCAGAAAGATCAGTATGAGGAACAGGAAGGGCCTGTAAGAAAGGTAGGGGTGAGACCAATAAACTACTGAAAGAGGTGACTAGTTAATGATGACTACAGTGTTCTGTCACATTGCAGGAGACAGTTCTAGAAAAACAAAACTCTGCAACTCCAAAATCAAAACTGTCACACCTCTTAAAAAGAGAACTCAAACACTGGGCAAGATTTTCGCACAGCAACTGAGACCATCTATAAAACATAGTAAAGAGGAAGATGATACATGATTATAGGAGCACAGACCTCACCTTTTCACTCTGTTCTGAATTTTACCATGCATGAGTTAATTGATTAGCAGCATCAGTTTATGGATGAAAAGGCAGAAATGGTGGTGGGTCGATAGACAACTCTGAACAGGTTTTAACATGAGAAAAAAGTAATTATTACTCTACTCCATCTCAACACAAACTGAGAGCACATGTATGCTGCAGTACCAAACAGCCTAGGACTCCACAGGGGCTATTTTACAATGCAGGGTAAAACAGCACAAAGTGTCATAAAGCCAATAGTCCTGCTATGTAAGGTCATTTAGACATTTTCATATTCCTCTGCAATAGGCATCTCAGGGATCATTATATTTCTCTGATGCAGCACCACAGGCATAGTCTAAATCTTGATCTACTCATGTGAAAACAAAGAAATGTTGCTGATGACCTAGTAAGGCTGCCTCACATGGCCACTTAAAAAACCCAAACAACCAAATCTGATGGTGCAAATAAAGAAAAGAACATTTGCAAATTTCCTTGTTCCAAATGTGTGAATCTATCCTTTGACTGTGAGCCCCCTGACAGAGATTCTTCTTTTCCAGAGACCTCCACTGCACCCAAGAATTGCAGCACTTCTAAAAAGCCTGTTCTGAAAAGATGCAGAGCTAGATGTGGTTTTTGTTAAGTGCTGAGCTACAAGTAGTCTGGTATGAACCAGATTTCTCTTTGGGTGCTAGTTCCTGAAACATCAGGAAATGAGATTTGACCACTCTCCTACATGCAAGAAGGAGAACCCCCTCCTCTAGAATTTCTGTTATTTTTAAGTAATTAATTTGAATGTATAGATGAAAAACAATTCTCATTTCACAACTCTGCAAGTGGTTTTCCTGCAACAGGTCGTTTACCTACACTGAAATTCTGATTTACTCAAGTCAATAACTGCTGCCTATTTATTCCAACATGATTAAAAATTCATAATTTCTCTTTAAATCCTTTCTTTCATTTCCATACTCTTACACAGTTTTCCTTCATCCTTTAAGTCATTCCTGACAGCATCAATACAAATTTTCTGAAGGTTTTCGTATTTGGAATAACTTTGATTTCCACACATGTGACAAGTCAAACCCCACTGCATTTACTCTCTCTCTGATCTCAGTACTGTTTAAAATATTCAATAGCAAAATTTGGAAATCAATAAAATAAACTTGTGACAATTTGATAAACTTCTGAATTTTAAGTTATAGACAAAAAACCGTATACATATGCTATTTCACTTCTCCAAGAATCTGCTAATTAGAAAGATAAATCTTGCTTTTGTTTGAACATTCTTGTACACAGTATAGTAAAAATTAATAATATGTCATTGCTGAAGAAGTTGTAACTCAATGTTATTGATCTAATACTATTTAGTTATTTATAAGCAGTAGCACACTATTCTAGTTGCAACTAAAAACTACTTTATCTTTGAAACATGAACAAAATATGTAGAAGTATCTACAAACCAAGGAAGCAAACAAGCTACTGCATTGTTTCAATGTTTTGACCAAAACAGATGTGTGACAGAAATACCTCACCTAACCCTAGAAGAAGAAAAACCAAAGAACAGATTGTCCTTTCCACCTGTGTTGGCTATGGACGAAAATCCCAAAACATCAACAAACTGCCAAATCCAGACTCGTTCCTGTTGGGGCCACAGAATTAAAAGCAGCATCACATCTCTGACAACGTGAATTCTTCAGTGCACTGATTTCCCTGGATGCCTTGTGAAGCACCACAGTGCCCACACACCAGCGCCCAACTCCTCTGCGCTTACACGAGCACCGCAGCGCAGCCGAGTCCATCAGGTACAATTTGTCATATGGATTCTATCATATGAACACGGATCCAGCAGGAAACAGGAGATCCTTTGTGTGCACAATACACTCAGCTGTTATTTCTGGCTTCCATCTGGCCTGTTACTCTGCCTCACAAGAGCACAACAGCTGGACTGGCAGCAAGCAAGCCCCCACAGCTGACACCTCCCACCAAGTCAATGCATGAGCAGGCAGGAGGTGAGGACACTGCTTCTACATTAATGCACCCATTGAGAGGAATAACCAGTAAGTTCCAAACACAGAATCTAGCCTCAGTACTATGAGAGGTAGGCTATCCTTTTTCATTCCTTTTCCTTCCCTTCAAAGAAAAATCAAAAAACTATTCCTGGGGCAGTGTTTCAATGGAAGACATGTGTGGAAAAATTTATCCCTTTACACTGAAGGTCCACAAACTCATGTAACATGTATGGTTTGGGGAAAGTAGAGAACTTGTCCTTTCACCACATTCTCTGAATCCTATTCCAGGAAAGACAGTTTACTTCAGATTGCTCTGAATTCTAAGGATGAGGAATAAAACTGCTCTGAGGAGCTACATTACCACAGCCCAGTAACTGTGGCATTTCTGTGATCTTCTCATTCCAACAAGGATGGAGAATCTAAAACCAAAACCAAACAGCAACAAAAACAACCAATAATTCTTTGGGCATTTCCTTGCACAACTACTAGTCCTGGTCTGACTAAATCACTTGACTTACAGTGCTTGCTACTAAGGAAACGATCTGGAACTTACATTAGCATTGCTCACAATACAAGCCTACAACCCAAATGATTTGGACTAGTTGAAGAGTAAAAAAGAGCCCTCTCTTAAAAGAGTTTTCAAGTTCAAAAAGAGCTATTCACATTTAAGAATTTAGGCACTGACGGCACAAGAGATTTGCCAACAAATACACTGTCAGGCTGGGAACACAACTCCAGTCAAGTAATTCCATACTAATTCGGAATTCTATTAAGATAAAATGGTCAGAATTTAAAATGAGAAGGCAGGGCCAAAAAATTTACAAATTCGCTTCAAGTACCTTTTACAACCTCAAATGAAATTTTGTTACAAAAGGGATGTTATAGCATCATCTGATGGCATAAACAGCCTTGTATAACAAACCCATGCTTGCTGTATGCAGCCACCCCTTCCAATCAACAAACGTGAGTATAAACTCTTGCTGCATGTGACATCTGCAATGGCTCCCACACTTGGTCATCATCTCACAGTTTTGTAAAAAGTAAGGTTAAGTAAGACAGACTTTGTTTCCAAATTTCCCTCTGCCATTGGCTAAATAACAGGACTATGGCCAATTCTTTTAACTTGTTTGTTTTTAAAAACCGGAGTGCACCAGTGAAGCTCAGTGTAGTTTTCATACATGGCATTAGCCTACCCAGCAACACCAAGGCCAAACTGAACTCTCCCTTGCAGCAATAGTTTTATGAAATGTATTCCCAATGTCTGTATTTTTTAATACCTTTTGAACACGTAATAATTTTCACATTTAAGTGAGAGCTGTACATCTATACATGCATACTTTCTAGAATAGTCAGCAGTTAGAAGCTATTTCAAAACCAGCCCTCCACATGAATTGTTGCTCTCTTCTTGTCTCCCACAACACTATGCAACCATGAAACAAAGAACACTGGTGACTGTCTGTACACAAAACAAACCACTTTAAAGGACACATGAAAGTTCCATTAGAATTTCCTCCTGCCCCACTATATGCCTACGACAACATATATATAAACAGATATATTATAATAAACAAGATATAAACATAAATATTATAAATAATATATAAACAGAGTATTTTCAGAAAAAGTTGAACTGAAGTCCAAAAGCACCTAAATGACTTTGATGAGCCAGTACATATTTCATGAAGGCCTGTTCCTGCCCCAACACAAGGACCGCTGTAAGGACACAAGGCTTTATGAAACTTTCCTCAGCTCTAACCTCATGCCCAGTTGCAGATAATTTGTTTTGTTGTTGTTTTTTTGAATAGTTTTCCAAACCATCAAAATGAAACAACATCATGGCACATCTTCTTTCCCCAGAAAACTCCTATTGGTCCTAGGCCAGTAGCCATACTGAGAATCTTTAATTATCTGAATCAATATTTTGTAGCAGGAGAAACATTCTCACATCTGTACTGGATACTGCTACAAGTATGTACATTTATTGCAAGATATCAATGAGACATTTTCATAATATGTAAGTGTATCAATAAAATACCATCTCAGAAGGTTTCTAAACAGTCATGTTATTACATGTCTAGGTATGCTAACAATGGATTTAGGCTCTCAAAGTGCTAGCCCCACTGCTGGGCACCTATAAAGCCCTGACAACAATAGGTGGGTCTGCAATAAAGTAGTGACGAACCAGCCTTCTTCGCTTCATTTCCAAAATAAAGCAAAAAAAGGCATCAAGTTTAATAGGAAAGTCAAGCCTGAAAAGAAAGCAAATTTGGTCAAAACCCTTGCGATTAATTTCCAACCTTTCCTCAGATTTTACTAATTTCACTGCCCAGTCTTGTATTTTGATTCTTCCTCCGCACCTGTTCAAAGCATGGGAGGTGGAAAAATGTCTTCTTAACTTAGAATTTCACTGTTAAGTGAGGAAAAAAAAATAGTCTGTATTTTCTGTAAAAGGTAGAAAGCTGAAGAACTACAGATGAGTATCCTGAAAGTCTGCAATAATCTGTCTACACTACAATTTTAGTCTGAATTTCAGAAAGAAGAGACATACACTATTTCCTCTGCCAGTTGTAAATACTGATTCAGAACTTTACAGGAAATTTGCATGCTCTTTCAAGTCACAGCACTAATCTGATACTAAACTGTTTTCTTAAATGTGTAGCAGGTGTACATATAGGACTCCTCCTGGCTGCCACTATACTGAGTTAACCCACCTTTCAACTCATGGCCTACTCTAAAACAAAATATCACCATGCATCAGCAGCTTAGTAAGTGTCCCAGAACAGAGTAATGGATATTTGAAACTGCTTCTGAAAAAAAAAAGTTTTTCCTTTCAAGCTGCCAAAAAACTCCCGAACACAAACCCCCAACCAACCAAGAACAAAATCCAAATTTATGACTCTTACTAATACTACAGCTGAAAAACAAACAAACTAGAAGAAAACCTCCAAAATCAAAACCAGTAAAGTTTTCATTCTTATACTAGTTTTGTCTTGTTTCATTATTAGGTGACACCCTTTACACTCTTCACTCCCCCCCTGCAATTTCATGGATTGGACTTGTGGACACGAAGAAAAAGTTACTTTAGTCATGTGAGCTCAGCAGCATGAAACAAATTGTTCAGAAGAGGTAAAACAAGCTTTTCAATCTCAACTTTCATTTTGTGTAATGCATTGCTCACACTTAGTGAACATAAAAGTCAATATTCACCTGCCCAGTTACAGGAATTTCAAAAGAAAACAGTAAATTTCATTCATGTTTTCTAACACTCTATAGAAAGCTGTGTCTACAGATGTGGTTGCCTTATCAAGTACTTTAAGCTTTCTGGCTATCAATTTGCCCAAAATAACATACAAGAAAACTTACAAAAATGTAAGACAGACAGACTTCAACACCACCCAGCTGCCCATGGTAATTCCCATACCACCCATGGGGTTTTTGGCAATGAGGGGGGTGGCATCAGGAGAAGGGCTGTAAATATTTTCCTATTCACTCCTTAGAAAGACCCTCTCTCCCACTTTTGCCCTAACAAAAGATTCAAGCATGCCTTAATTTATACATCTATTGGATGGACAACATCCCATGGGGAGAATAAAGCTGAAGCAGCATGAGGTAAATCTATTTATTCCTGAGCTTTCTCTAGCATTCCTGACTGAAAAGCTTACATTGTATTAGTGTTACATACCACCAGTTAGTTTAAATAAAACATATGCATTTAAATTTTCCATTGATCCTGTCACTTCAAAGGCACTTTCCCCCCCTTTCTACAAGAAAACAGCAGGAGAGAGAAAACCCACCATCAAACATGCTTGAGAATGTGAATTAATGAGACTCTCTATATAAAGATTCTTGTTGCTTCAAGACCAGCTGAAAACAGCTGTTTTACATTTTTTATTTGAATTCCCAGTGGACAGTGAAAAAAGATTCATGAAAGTTCTGAAAGATTTATTCTTACAGCATTGTAGCAGTGCCAGGCAATATGAAAGTGGGGTTATGTTTTGATGATAACATGCTATCTCGTACCAAGAAAATTAGTATTTTTGTTACAGTCTTAACATCTGATTAATGTTTACAAGATCACAGGCAGTGTTATCTTAAAAACACTGACTTCAGATGAGCAGGTGTTCACAGGCATCACACACCTTGAGAGATTCCAGTAAGACAGAACCAAACAGGTAAAATCTGCTTCTATCTCAATTTGAGCTGCCTATAAAGCAGTTTTGAAAAACTAAACCTTAAACATGGAAGCTGCTAACAAAAGCATTATGTTACAAATTGCAAGGTATGTTGACTTGTAAACAAAAAAAAATATTAAAAAAGCTAACATCTTAACACCTCAGCTGCGGAACATATATAAATTTAGAGTATTAGTCAAGGACTTTTCTGCTGTGTGACAGAAACCCTACGTTACAGTAAAAAACCTCAGCCACAATACTTCCCCATTTTATACAAGGAGAGTGGCTGCTATGTATGACATGAAAGATCAAACTGATGCCTATAAGCAACCTGCAAATGATTCCATATCCTGGTCATGTCATTGATGAAGACAAGTCAACACCACTTAAATATATCAGTCCAATTTGTTAATTATTACAACTTAACTATGGTGTTCCAATTACACCTTACATATCTTCATAATGAAGACGTTTACTGAAATATTGGGATGGCAATGGCACGTTTTGTCAGTTCCTAGTCAAATGTAAATAAGCCCCATGCCATGTGCTCTGGAAACAGATGAAGTTAGTTCATGCTATACCTAGAATATTTTTTTGACATTCAGTGTTGAAGTCATCTTTTTCTTATTTGCAAAGAAGTCCTAACTAATACTTACCATTTGATGTCTTCTGTAGCTCTGCTTTCAAATGTTCAACTTCCTCCTTCAACTTTTCCTCAGTTGCAGCTGTTAACTCTTTCTTTTTACCATTTCCTTTTCCACTCAAGGCCTATTAAAAACCACAGTTGCTACAATTAATTTTATTTTCATTAGTCTGACATTAATGCAAAATATCCAGGGAATGTTAGCCCTGATCTTGCAAAGCATTAGGTTTTATCAAATGTCAACCTGATACAGGCAGACAGTCATTCTAGAAAAAAAATCCTCCCAAATTAAAAGAAAAAAAAGGAAATAAACAAGCTCAGTGTTTTAGGTAATGGCATACTTGTAATAGAATGGCATTATCTCCTGTGTAAGAGTACTCTGCATGTCTGCATCAAGTGTGTAACTTTCATTTAGGTTATAAATGGGTTTTTCAGAAGATACACAGTGGGACTGTCAGTGACAGAATGCTGCCATATTTATGTGAACTGGTTCTAATAATTTATTCTAATTCTCTCCTTGTAGGTTTGCAGCTGCTTCAATCTTCAGAATAGTTTCAATATCCATATTCAATTTCCAGTGAAATTCAAGACAAAAACTAGGAAAGAATCCAGGAAGAGCGCTGTAAACACTTGACACAAGAGCAATATATTCCCTGTACTCCAAAAATGTTGGCACTATTATGCACGCTCTTAAGGTGTAAGATCAGATCCCATAACAAGACCTGTTTCTCATAAAGCCTCTACTATCTAACCACACATTATCTCTGTAATACCAAAAAAAGTGGTAAATGCTTGATGGGAAAAAGAGAAGTAAAACAACTGAGACAAACAGCCGTTAGGTGAACTAGCAATATCAGAGCTTACCAGGCACAGGCAGGAGCAAAGGGGAAAGATTACTTTAGGAAGAAGAAAAAGAACTGCTTATAAAGACTGGTAAACAATCCAAGGAAAAGAGCTGAAAAAAAAATTCCAGAAGCTACTTAATCAAAGAGCTGAGATGACATTTAACTGCCGGTAGCAAAACCATAACCAATTGTCTTCTTTGCTTTGTGCTCACTTCTTTCTATTAATATGCAAATAGCTATTTCTGTAAACTTTTATCTGAAGTCCTGTGCTCCATGGAACCTCTGAACAGGTGACAGTGGAGACCTTGCACACCAGAGTAAACTCACAGTATTTATACTTGCAGCCAGTGCCTTATGTACAATTGCTCTCACTTCTCTCCGACGGTGGAATGAAGCACATTTGTAAATAAACACAAATGCAGGGGTCAAGCTACAGAGAAGCCAAAGCCATAGGATGTCTATAAAGTCAAAATATTCCAATCCTGAAACACTTCTCATGTCCATCACAACAGAGATCCAGCCACAGCATGTTGCCTGTACCTGTGGCTACCCGTGTTTTTGCAAACCATACAGTCAAATACAAATGAAAACAGACAGGAGTACAGTTTCCAATTTCTGGCTATCACTTACAAGTGGCTAAGAGAATGTGTTGCTAAGAGAATGTGAAAGCAGAACAAAAAAGAGGACTTCTGGCAAAATCTCAACAGGACAGAGAAGAAAAAAAACATACCCGTAGGCAGTGAAGAGACAAATTCCATGGCTGAGGGAAGGAATTTGTATCATTTTGACAAAATACCAAACCCCAAAATTTTGGAATCATTTTATACTTGGGAAACACTTAACACAAACTAGTGACCCTTCCTCTCAAACAACTGGATTTTTCGTATCCCTTCTAGTACTTTTTGTCCAGAGCCTTCTGTGAAGATTTGTTACAAAAATATTACAGTGCCAGTAACCATAGACACTGCTTTAGACAAACTGGAAGGAAACCTGTACGCACCTGCAGGGAATTTTGTTTTGACAATGTGCTGGACTCTAAAAGTCTTCATATGTCTAGATGTCTGAACTCTAGCTAATGGTTCAGTCTCTTCAAACAGAAGTCAAGGTAATCAGTTACAAGAAAAGATTTCATGCATTTATCTTAATTATCTTTGATGACTTTCCTTCCTGAATACAGCTTAATCATTCTTCGCATGAAAATAACATCTCTTCAGTCCATTGTGTTTTTTTTAAGTAAGAAATTTTTGGTAGTATTCTCATTCATACTACAACAGTGTCCGACTAAGAAAGGGAAGTATTATGAAATTGGCTGACCTACCATAAAAAAGATAGAAGAATACAAAATATATTAAATACAAAAGATTAATTTTACAAGTTAGAAAATACATTTCCGGACTGGAGAATATCCTATTAAGAAGAAACAGTCAGCATGAAAACAGTTATATAGTAGGCTTTTTCATCCTAGACTGCAACAGCCTTGACCTAAACAGGCAATTGTTCAGGATAAAAGGAATAAAATTAGTGTCTCCCTCTACTTTGTTATGACTAAGTTCAGAGAGATGTATTAAGAATCTATTACTACTTTGATGAAGTCTGTACTAGAAAGACAGAACTTCACTTATTTGGTTTACTTCAGTTTCCTTTGTTAATACAATGCTACTAGAATTTGTTCTCAGTATTCTGAATTATATATTGTAGAAATATTTTTCTTCCTTTTTCAATGAACAAATATTCTGAAGCAAAACAAGCTCAGAGTATGTTGTACTAACTACTTGCTGTATAAGAAAGTTACTGAAGAAGCTCAAAAATACCTCCTGCAGCCTTTCCTTCTCGGCCATGTATTTTTTGGCTGCTTCAGTAGCATCATTTACTTGTGTTTCCAGAGCTGCATGAGATGCCATCTCTTTTGCCAGCTGAGTAAGAAGGGTCACAGTACGTCTCAAAACACTGGTGAAGAAAAACAGTGAACAGAACTGTAATTTACAGCACAAGTAATAAAAAACCTGAAACCATAAGTGAAAACCAAAACAACAAAGATCAAACCAAACAAAAAATCCAACAAACCAAAACAAGCCCTTTTCTCTCTCTGCATTAGATGTAAAAATAAAACCGGAAGAGGGCTGTTTAAGCATCTTAAGGGAAACATCCAGGCTCATCGACAACAAATAACAGTAATAGGAGAGACTGAAAGTATTTTCATCCATTGACATTCTGATTTTCACTTGATACAGAACCTCTCTCCTCCTAAATACCCACAGCCATTAAGGGGTCAGAGACCTGATTGCTTAAAGGCTGTTTAAATACTGTTACATGACCCAGTATTTTTAACAGGATTGATCTCCAAACGCAAGAGCCAAACAAGTTACAGTAATGAGTACAGTGGAAAAAAAAAAATCACACAACTTCATAAACAGCCTTGCAAGATTAAAATTAGCAATTGGAGCATATTAATCTTCAAAGTATTGTCGATACAGTTAAATCAGAACACGTAGGGATGTCAGCACTCATATGGCACCTCAATTCTAAGCTTTGCAAATATCTCCCTTGATTTGATCTAGTGATTGCTTCTTTGCATCACTACTTTCACTATTCATCTTGAAGTCTTTCAAATGTTGCTGAATCAAGGTAACACAAGACTGAATTAAATTAATGCCTATAATGTAACTATGCAGCTGCTCTTCAGAGAAATTTGAAAATCCAAGTAATTGGCTTTGTCATAACTGGAAGAGTATTAACAGACCTTTTCAACTTAAGCCTCCCTTCCCCCCCCTCGCTTTTTCATTCAGAGCTCCTTTTCTTACTCTTTTGGGGGTTAATAAAATAGTTAAGGTTCTCATGTCACTACTTCTCCAAAGGTTAGCAAGTTTTACTACTGCTTATTAACTTACAGATGCAAGAGTCATTAAAACATCATAACTAAAAGAGAATCACAGAATCATGTAGGTCAAAAGAGGCTTCCATCCCATGAAAAGTAGGACAGGTTAACCAGATTGCTCAGAGGCTTGTCCATTTGAGCTCCTACCATCTTCAGTGATGGGAGATTCCACCATCCTTCAGGGTCCTTGTTCCAGTGTTTAACCGCTCTTGAGAGCAGCAGTACTTCTCTACCACGAGTCAGAACATCCCAGGTCCCTGTTACCTCTTGTCATTCCTTTTTGGATCCACTGAGATGAACTGGATCCATCTTTCCTACTACTAGACAGACATAGAAACCAATAGGATTTTCCCTTCAAAGTCTCTTCTTTTCTGGCTGAAAGCCAAGCTCCTTCATCATCTCATAGGTCACATATTTCAACACCCAGCTTCCTCTGTACCCCACTGCATTAGTCCAGTATTTTGGGGAATTAAAACTGCACAGAGTCCTGCAGCTGCAGCACCACACGTGTCAGACAGAGCAGAATAACCACTTTCCTTGACCTGATGACTACATCCTTGCTATCACAGCTCAACACATGATTGGCTGTCTACCAGGATCCCCAGGTTCTTTCCTGCAAAACTGCTTCCTACCCACCCATGCAGCCAGTCCCCAGCCTGGATGCTGTATATGATTATCCTGTAAAATGTCAGACTTTGCATTTGTCTTTGTTTAGCTTCATGAGATTTCTGCCAGCACATTTCTTCAACCTTTCTGGCTCCCTCTGAAAAGCAGCACTGCTCTCTAAGATGTCAACCACTCTGATTTAGTCCCGTGTGCAGCTTGCTAAGAGCACACTCAATCCTATCATCCATATTGTTAATAAGGATGTTAAACAATATTGAGCCCAGTCCCAACCCTCAAGGGCACCAGCTGAAATTCACATCATTATTATCCTTTGAGCCCAAAGGTCCAGGGAAATTTCCACCTGCTTTTTTCTCCGTTTCTCCAGCCTACGTCCCTCCACAGTTAGGCTATCAGGATACTAAAAAAAACTATGTCAATATGCAAAAGGGATATTCTGTTCTTTACCCACACAGCCATTCATCTCACTGCAGAAGGCAACAGGGATGGTCACGCATCATCTTCCCTAAGTAAATCCATGACGGCTGTTCCAAGTCATCATGTCCTTCACGTCCTTGAGTAAGATTTGCTTACCTTTCCAGGGACGTCAGTATAGTTTCCCACATTCTGCTTTTTGTTCTTTTTGAAGACAGGTGCGGTATTTGCCTTTTTGCAGTCACCAGGATTCTCCCCAGAATCATGATCTTTCAAACTAAGCCTTGCAATGACAGTGGCCAACTTGCACCGCCATCCTAGGATGGCACAGACTTTTATATGCCCAGTCGGCCTATGTACTCCCCAGCTGCATCTTCCACTACTGGGAGCGACATTACATTCCCTGCTGACTCCCTCAGAAGGCCCCAGGGAGTAGTGAGCTCATGTTTTCTTGAGGTTTTCTTTAGTTTTCAGCCCTTCTTAGCCCTCCCTGGTTCAGCATGGGGTAACAGAGGACCAGGTCAGACTAGCAGATGCGTGTCTCTGTCCTACCCAGGGGACAGTCTTTAGGGTTTATGACCCTCCTCTCTTCTGTGCAGATGAGGGGCTCAGCTGGCCCCAGTACATCCACTGATAAGTAATTTTCCTCACCTGTACCAAATGCTCTGCAGTTGCTGAACCCCACAGTTTTTGTGGTCTTGCCAGAAGTGACAAGTTGCCAGCCTCCTCCATTTCATGAATCACTGTTTACTCTTCTTGTGGAATTCTCCTATTGGCTGATGTGCTAAAATGAACCAGAACTGACACAAAGAATGAACTAGGGGCATCCAATCACCCATTCACACTAGATGGGGTCTCAAGTCAGATGGGTGATGGTACAGCAACGCAGGATAAGGCAACCCAAGGAACACCTTCCCCTAGCTTCTCTGACAGACATTATGCCTGTTTCATGGATAAGCAAAACAGCTCCATTAAGAAAAGTCCTTTGATCTAGTCACTACTGGAGGAGTGCTGATTTCTCCTAAATCTTGGTGAAAGGCCAGCAGAGAGGAGGGTCATTATTTTAACAGTACTTTCGTTTTTGACGGGTTTTTTATTCCAGTTTTCCATGTGGAAAACAAAGGGTGTAAACCTAAGGAAGGAAATGAGTACTCCCCAAAGAAACTTCTGCAAAATACATGTTTTTTCCAGCATTCAAAATGTTTCGCTCCATGTGTTGCTCACATATCCTTCCAATCTTCAAACATTTGTAAGGTATTATTTTCCCTGATCTTACTTGCCTTGTGGTCAACCTGGTCACAATTAATTCTTTAATCTCCTGAAAGTGTCCTTCTGATCTTAATTTTACAATTACTTTGTGCAATAGTTCCCGTAATAAACATACTATGTAAACATTAGAAAAATCTTATACTTACAGCCAAAGAAATAAGGAAAAACCTGAGAGATACAGGTTTCTTTGCGAGCGAAAGAGTTTCATCTGAATATGATCAAAGGCACTGCTGTTGACATTTGCAGCCTTTTCATTCACATGAACAGATGAGTATTTCCTGACTTCTCTAACAGCATCTGCAAACAAAAACAGTCCGTTCTTATTCACATCTGTGGGTGTGTATGTATGCTAAACCAGACTTAGTACTAGAAATATGTATTTGGACTTTCTGCTCAGCAAACAGTAATAGGACAAACAGTGACGTCAATTATGTTATCCATATATTTTAAATATTGGTCTTGATAAAGCATGACGTGCTCTAGCACATTACCAGAAATATGATAAAACATTGCCCAAAATATGCTAAACAGGTATTTCAAACACTTGTACCCAGCCACCAGGATTAGGCCAAAGCAACTCACTCTACATATGTTACCAAACACCCTACGGTGTCAAAATGTCACTGCTGACCACTGAGCTAAAATTCCCCAGCAGATAAACAGTGAGAAAAGAGAAAAAGAAGCAAAAAGAAGTAGTATTTCCTTAAGTATTTGCTTCACACAGAGCTTTTTTAAGATATGCATGTGTTTTGGTGATGACAGAAGTGTCTACTTTATGCTTCAATCATAGAGGGAGAAAATTATTTCTTTAACGTCCATCAAAATAGGGAGACTAGTAACACAGCAGTAGCAACATCAGTAGTAACTACGAACTGTAACAACATCATGAAAAGAATGGAGGAGGAAAGCTACAACTCAGCTTTCTTTCATCTGCCTTTCATACATCTTTCAGCTTCCCTTCATCCACCATATACCCCTAATAGCTCTGCAAAAGGGCCAGTACACTACAAACACCTTTCAAAGGACAAATAATTTATTAGGACTTACATCCACATAAACCCCAAACCTAACCCACTTAAGAGTTCATATTACAATCTTTAAACGTAAGGTCATCAGACATTCCTACAACCAATACAGCACCTTAAATCTCCGCCTGCACATCAACAAATATACACATTTCATGACATGTCATCAGTTCTTGCAGAATATTTTGGCTGATGTTATTAAATTGCTGCTGCATTTGTCTAAGCAGCCAAAATCAACTCTAAAGAAAAGCATGTGTGAATATTATCACTTATGACTGTCTCTTTCATATCTCCGAGTTATTTAGATGGGAAAAAAACCCTGAAGTGAAGCTTCAAATAATGCATCGAAGACTAGGAGCAAACAAATGCATGTCCCTGTGCTACAGGAAGAGTCTAGGCCTGCAGTAACCTATCATTTCATGCTATGGGGCAGGTATCTCATCACCGCTTCCCTTCAGCCCAATTCTATCTTTCCACAAAATCAACGACCATCACCAACTCAAATGCAAACTTTGACCAAAGTTTTCAGCAGCAGTTCAAGAGAGTAAATGAAATACATTAGTTCTCAATCTTAAGCCATTTACTGAAGATCTACTTTAAAGGATAATACCAAACAATCTTAAAAAACAATTTTGAAAGTTTATTTACATTTCTGGTACTTTAAATATTAATAATATAGTACTATATACAGACCAGTAGCCTGGTCTGACATGGTTATATATGTAGTGCATCTGTATGTTTCCCTCAGCAGAAAATAAAACCATGCATTTTTTCTTTCTATTTCAAGTAGCCTGGAATTAAGTAGCATGTATATTCTAAGGCACTGGAAACACTTATCCACAGAGAACTACTTAATATCCCTGAAAGACAGGAGAACCGCTTTCATCACTGAAATACAGGAGATGCTTACCACACAGCAGTCAGGACCGACACTAAATGAAATCAGTCAGGCATATGGTAACCATTAAAGCTTTACTCTTACTTCATACACCTTAGGATCTGCCCATAACAAATGTAGCCAGCAGCTGTTTTGTATCTGTGCTGAGCAAAAGTATTCGAACAGCCCAGTGCCCTGATATATTCTGGTCTTCTATTTCAACAGCAACCGAAAGAAAGAGTGCCACCTACTGCATGAGGTGCAGCTCAGCCAAATTCTGGTCAAACAAGCTCATTTATCTGTGTGAAAAAGGGAAACCAAGCAGCAGCCTAGACTGAGCTCAAATTTTCCTTCTCATTCACTCAGTATATAACAATTGCATTTGGATTCCTAATGTGGATGCAGCATTAGCCCTCTCCTCTTCCATTCCATTGTATAACTTTTCAATAAATTAGCTGTCTTACACTAGGCTTGAATCCTTTCCATTAATTTACTGATCTAAACTCAATGTACCAGGTTTCTTTTACCCATTTGTTAAGAAATTATCTAACACTTACCAAGAAACAAGACGATCAACAGAACTATTATTGTAAGGAACATCTTGTTCCAAAATACTGCCATTTTGCTCCATAGAGGAAACATAAAAATCTTCTGCCATCTGTAAAATAGAATTGCGTTATTCAAAAATAATTAAGTACTAAAAGAAGAGCATTACAACCCCACAGAAGAGAGCTTTGTTACTGATAAGAGACTTGTGTAAGGTCTCTAAACAGCTGCTTTAATTGCAATATAATTTAGGTATACGTTAACTTTTCCAGTAATCTAACTTCTCTTTTTTTGTTGTTAATACAAGCAAAAACAGTTGGTTCAATGTGCAAATTTTTTGCATGATAGCAGGTACTCTGCAGATGTGTTTTATCTTAGCTTATACTTTGGCTAGCATTACACTATATTCAGTCCTACTATAACAAGGGATAGGCCAAAGACTGTAAAACCCATTCCATTATTTTTATTTTTATCCACTAATACCTCTTGTTGCCAAATAAAATTAAAAGCTTCCAGAAATTCTCTACCATCCTTCTTCAGAAGGCTTATCTTCTACGAAGATGAGTCTGCATAACTCTGAAGTACAAGAACTGTTACGACACTCTAACTTGTAATGACAAAAAAAAAAGGCAAGTCTTGTGTTCATATTTTGTTAAGGGTTAAAACTTCTTTCCCAAGCATAAATTTGCTGGCTACAGAAGTGACTTCTGGTGAGGCCAATGGTGGTGAAGACCATTTTTTCTTTTAATAATTAGTTGTCTATTTGATATTGCTGCATGAAGGGCTGTGGCAGAAGTCACACTTGCAGCACAAAGAACATCTGATGTGCTCAAATGAATTGAAACGAGTGATAACAGAGCACCTATTTGTCCTTTGCTGCAGGTTAGAATCAGTGCTACTGCACAAATGAAATAATACATCCTTATAGCATGACTAGGTAACACAGACATATCACTCACCATCTGATTATATGAGATAGAATTTCCTACTTTTGTTAAGACTATTTACACTTCCCAGAGACTGTTAAAATTTGCCCTTTAACAGCAGCTTCCAACCTACAATGAATTTAAATTAGACTGTAGCATCATCTCCTATGGTTCTTTCTGGTTCTCCACCAGAAAGAATTAAAATGTTTTAGCACTGTGCATGCAAAAACCTCACTTAAGTTTTCTAGTATAATGTGAATTCCTTACAGCAGACAGCCACAGTCTGTATCAATCAAAAAGCTTGGTTCAAGCTACAACTCGAACAAAGCCAACTTGCTAAGTCTTTAAACATCCAATTTTCCAAGCCCCATACTGACCTCCGCTTAAGTAGTGATTCTTTGAGGTATGACCTTAGATAAACTACACCGCCAAGTTATAATCAGGCTAAAAACAGGGATCTCTTAACTGAAAAATCTTCCTGTGTTTTATTTTCACTTCTACTTTTCCTCAACAAGTACTGACACTCACATTTACTAAAACTCCACTTCCTTTTGGTGACAAAAGTCATATAAATATAATCCTTCCAAACTATAATACTAGCCACCATTTTAAATGTACTACACCTAGTAGAACAGATCTCTTTGTGTACTCGCATTTTTATACTGTCAATTTACTTGTTCCCCAGGAACTTATAAACTTGTTCACAAATTTGAAAAAAGTTATTTAAAAAACGTGTACACATAAGAGAGACAACAAATCTGTTTGAAGACTGACAACTCAGTAAGTCAAAACTCTCAAGAACAGCAGTTTCCCACCTGTCAGTAACCATGCATGCCTTACTGCTGACAGAACCAGCTCCCAGGCCACCAAGATGCATCAGGCAGAGCTGCTGCCCTCTGGTACTGTCACTGCAGCTAAATCCGATTTTTAACCCCCCAAGATGCCTGCAAGTTTTGATAAGAAGATAATTGCATATATCACATAAGGGATAAAGCAATTTCACTCTTTTAGAAACCACTGTTCAGAGAAATAGCTGAATGCTCCAAACAAAGCACACAACTCTATCCTTTCCATTTTTAGCACTGTGTTTAATGTTTGAATAAATTTTGGTAAAGCTGCACATTATAAATTTGCTTTTCAGCCACAAACACTGGACTCTGTTTGCATCATAAGTGAAACATATTTCAGTACTCCCAAAGTATTCTGCTTGTGACATCAGCTTGCAGAAATTCTTGCAACTAGTTTCGTCACATAAGCCATTAATAATCTGATGATTGTGACTCCCATAATACTCCTCTCCTCTCACATAGTTGCGCTTTTGCCTAGAAAACAATGAGAAATACAACAACTCAATAGTCTATGTTGAAATGCTGAACTCCTCACAAGCCAACTTGTAAAAAAACAGAAGTTGAATTAGATTTTAGAACAGTTTCAATTTCTCAAGCTGAGGAAACAAGACTAATCAATGGTACCAGCTGTGGAGGAGCCAGTCATTTTCAAGACTCCTTCACAGGTTTAAGTAGTTTAATCCAGACTTTCCACAACAACTCTTGTTCCTTAAGAGTACAGTAAAAGCTACATCATTCTAAATCTATCTAAAGATGCAGGAAACAAATGCGTAGCAGTTTTTACAGAACACTGCTGAAACAGCAGCATTTTTTAAAGAAAAAGCTTCAAAGTTTCATTCTGCTTGATGTTTTGGGGGGTTTGTGGGTATTTTGTGGGTTTTCGTCTTCTTCTAAGACTTCCTGATATTCTGAAAAGAAATCGTAAGTCTGCTTCTCTTGCCACCTGCAGACATACTAGCTTTATTTCCTGTACAGAAATACTACTAAATTTGATGAGCTACTTACAGGAAACAAGATAATGCTGTAAGTCAGGCCTCTGCATATGGTAAGGGTAATAAATGCATTTTGTTTCTTTCCCTTACTACATGCATTTATTTTACAATAATTTATTATTTTCTTAATGTTTGTGTTGTGTTCCAGAAGTAGTACTATTTTCTTAATCCATGTATGAGTTTACAGAGGCTGTTATTCCAGTAGTCCTGAACCTTCTGCTTCAAACTCAAGTTCAGTTTTTTTCAACAAGTGATCACAAATTTCTTGCAGCCCTTACACACAGCTTGCACTGAATATCTGACATCCTATCTGTTCAGCACCCACAATGCCTAGTGTACACCAAAACATAAAGTTGCACGTCACAAATCTGACAAACATCTGCTGAAAAAACCGCACTCTCCTCTCATTTATCACTGCCAGATGCTTTCCTCTATGCTGCCTACCACACAACTCTGGGAGAAGCCGTCCCACCCGCTGAAGCAAAGCAGGGGGCTCCCCTGGACACCCCGACCGCTGCTCTCGGATGAATCAGCACTGCGTAGAAAACATAAAGCTCCATAGAGAAGCTTGCGATTCTTGCAGCTCCTGACACTCAAGTCCCAAAAAGCATTCCTTCGGCTTTGTCCACAACTAGTTTAGGATGCAGAAAAGCTCCGTGTTTAGGTAAACAGAGGCGTAAAATAAACCCAAACTGGGGAGAAGAGCGAGCTGTGCTGCTCAACACACCTAAGTCCTCCTACCTCAGCGGAGAAATGAACGGCAGGCAGAGCACGAGAATTACTGCGATTTCGCCGTACAGGAAGGCGGCCACTGCCGTCCACTGGAAAGTCATGGTCCCGGCGGCCTGCGGAGGAAGGGGCGGCTCAGGCGGGCGGCTGTGCCTTCCCCTCCCGAACAACACCCGGGACAGGGAGGTGGGAGCCGGGACAGCCGGGGGCCGCGCCGGGCCGGCGGGCAGAGCCCCCGGCAGAGGCCCCGCGAGGCGGCCANNNNGGTGGGAAAGGCGTGGATCTGCCCGCTGAGAAGGGTTCAAATGAGCATTATCTTTTTCTTATCTAAGGAATGGTTGTAAGCATTTTGCTGCGGAATCCTGCTGTGATCGTCCCACTGCTCCATGACTCGAGCTTAATCGATTGGGGACTTGAACTCTGCTCTCCAGCATTATCATGAGTTTCTAAAGTTCAGTTAAAATACTGCGTGTGTCCATCCATTCCCTCCTCTATGTGTTACACTACATAAATGTATCAAGACCCAGTAGATCGTTTTCTCAAGGAAAACAGGTCCAGTATTCATGGAAACAGCACAAATAACAACCAAACAACAGTGTCAAACACTGTCAAACAGGCCTGTTTGGGCCTCATGAATAATAGAACAGTATTCCTTCAGAAAACCCTGTTCTATCCTACTGTCCTGTGCAATGCTTTTTATCAGCATACCAAGGCTCCAAGCACACTATTTCCATGCAATTCTCCTTCTTTGCCTCTGCATAAGAAGGACATCCCCTGATCACTTTTTCCTGCTGATCCTAACAGATGCTGAGGTCCTGTTAGTGGAAGATGTTACCTTGTCTACCTGGGCATCACCAGCACTCTGACACAACTACTTGCTTTGGGGAATTCTTTCCCAATTAAGTTCCATCAACATGAGACAGATAAAATGCTGTGAATAGTAATTCTTTGTTACTCTAATCCATTGGAACTGACATGGAGTGGGAAGTTCTTGCATAAGCAGTTTTGAGCAGAGCTGTTTACAGCTGCTCACAATTTGAACTTGTTTACTTAAAATTTCCCAGGTCCACAGCCTGGGGATGGAGCAAGTGTGTCAACGTTTTCCTAGGTGCTGCCAAGCAATGTCTGGATGAAAGGTTACATCCCAAATAATTGTTTATGCATAACAAACACTGGAGAGATATATAAGGAGTCATTTCAATCCAATCTACACAGTAGGAACAGCTCCATTTTTAAGTAGCATTTTTAACACGTTTTCATAAACATATTTAATCAGCAGTATAGACAAAACACAAACTCCTAGAATGTTCTGGTTATTACATTTTAGCTATTGGCCTACAGCCACTCCACTGAAGCTGTTAAAATGTGAATAAAGACTTTCCTTTAATTACAGAGCAGTTTCCATTTCTGAGCTGCTTACTCACCTCTTTCCAGCACTGTAAGCTGCTCTCCCACTAGCATAGCCTCATACTATAAAACTGTATTCACTTGTCCCCAATGCCAGAGACTTGGAGTTACTTTTTCACTTTAGGGGCTTCTTGAGATCTCAGAAAGACTCACTATGAGTGTGACTGCTGTGCATTTCCTCTGCAGCTGATACGTGTTCCCCATCAACCTAGAATGAGATCTGAAGAAAAGAGAACTCCTGTTGAGTGCACTCTACTGCTCCTGTAAGGAATTCTAACTGAAGCTGTAGAAGTCTGGGTTGTTGATCTAAGGCTGTCTCTCTTATACTGAACTACCATATGATGAGTATGATGCCATACAATATATATATAATGGCTAGCTGCTTTAGGGGAAAAAATTCACAAACCTTCAAACATTACAGTTAAAAGGAATACCTTCCTCTTCCATAAGAGAGGTGACAAAGTATTCAGAAGATGCAATAGGAAATGTCTGCATATTAACAGCTGGTTAGAGGACTGAAATTAGACTAATTCTCCTCTGAAACAAAAGGAAAGTTTAAACTTGTTCTGTTCTATTTTGGCTTCTGTGACAGCCTTTCTTATCATCACACACTGCTTTTGCCCCGCCATCAACCCAACAGACCTAAAAAATTTAAAAATAAACAATAGAGAAAATGGGATTGTATAGGCTGTGTGATGGTGCTGGGGTTATTGCAGCAGGATAAAAGTTGCAGAAACATAGAGGTATTTTGAGAATGTGGTATTGTTGTGCAGGGGAGTTTAACATAAAGAACAGGAGGCAAAGAACCTAAAACAGGAAACAATGCTTTGTATCTTCTGTTACTTGCTTTGTACTTATGTTACAACATTTAAAAACTAGAAAATAGAAAGACTGACCACCTGGTGATGTTAAAAGTAACATATACAGGAAGAAGGACTACATCCAGTGGTTTTAAACTGGAAATCAGAATTCTTCCATATTCAAATGTCTTAGAATGAGAAAAGTGACCATATTCTAAAAACAACACTGGTAGTTGAATAACTCTCATCCTTAGCAATTTATGCATATTGGAACAGTACAGTGTTCAAAAGTATGGCTTAAAGATTCCAACTTTGCAGTTTATTCTATGGGAACACAGTGACGTATGTTCAGATGCATACAAAATTCAGAATGGAAGGTGTACAATTCATTTCACCCTTGAAAAGAGATAATGAACTTCCATTGACTTTTATGATACAATAAAAGGCCAGATCAAGCACTCCATAATTACTACCAATATTAACAGCAACCTACGTCTTGTACTTCAGGCAGAAATCTCTGTGATTAATCTCACACAGGCACAACAACTGCTGCCTTCAAAATCATCAAGTACTCAGTTCCTAAATAGGTCAAGGTATTTCCAGTCCTCTAAAATTCAATTTTCCCACTACTACAGAAAAAATAAATAAAGCCTTTAATTTGTGTTGATTATATATAATAATTTTTTCTTCTCTGGTCCTTGAGGCTAATGGGACAGTTTGCTACACATAATAGTTGCTAGCCAAATCCTAAAACTCTGAAGCAAATGGCAACAAAGTGCTTAGTTAATACTTTCACAAATCCTTTTCTTCTACAATTCAGTTGTATGATTTTACTTCGGAGGAGGCCAGAGGCTTTTCAGAACTGAGGAGAACTGAGTTGCACCATAATTGGATGAACTTGATACTGGAAATTGGGCAGTACAAAATACCTAGTCATGCAGTTGGGAAGTAAGAACTTTTGCTTTAAAACTGTGAGCTCATAATTTACGTGATGAATATTAGCTGAGGAAAAGTGAAGCATCAGAAGTAGTATTAACTGCAGAAGACACTGCTGGGAATTTACCTGGAATGCTATACAGAATTGTGCCCAACTAATGTCAAGAAAACATTACAATTCAGAAGAGTGAAAAAATAGTTGTCTGAAGGAATGGAGACACACCAAAAATGGTTGCAGAGGTTCTCTCAATTAGCCTAGGAGAGCAAAGCATGTCTGTAGTTTTCCATTTGTTAGCACATCGGGAAGGTGATCATATCAGAAGAGTTACGTAACTTTGCTGCCTTAAATAGTGAACTGGACTTGATGACTTGGGTCATGCCTTTCACACTTTTGTTCATATGCCTAAATCAGACATATTCATTATGAAAAGTGATCAAGTATTTTATGCTATTGCATTAAAAAAAAAGTGACATTTGAGATACCTGAACTATAAAAAGATTTGGAAAGTAGCATCAAAAGCAACCTTCCCTCCTCCAGACTGCTGTGTAATAAAAAAAAAAGTACAATTGCATACAAAACCAAGTAATTTATTTAGAAAATTTGGAACTATTCACATGTATATTCATAGAACAATCACAGTCAGAAAACTCGGCAATTTTTGGTATGAATTTCTGTGTAAACATATAAAGAAAAAATTTATTTGATTACAAATAATTGTACTGTACAATTTTGTGAAATTTCCCTTGCAGAACAAATGCAGCTGGTGTGTAATGTTATTATCTTGTTCTAATTTTCACTATTTCCCTCCTATATAATGATTCAAAGCCAAGTGGCTGTCATGCTTTGATAAGCAACATGCCAGCAGGCAGAAAGGAGTGCAAGAGCCCCACTGAGAGAATCTGTCAGTTTTTCTTTGACCTAAAAAGTTCTGGTTTGGTAGATGATAGGGATTTAATCTTGTATACAATTATTCTACAGTAGATAAACAAAACTGAATTTAGTTAGATTGAACTTTAAAGTCTTGTTCTTTAGATTCAGCTAAGCTTGTACTTAAAGTATCTCTCCATTTTCCTTTTTTCTTCATATAATCTTCACTTTCCTTCTTCCTTCTTTCCATAATTGTTTATCTATTCTGTGTTTCTTTTTCTATAAGAAGTATGGAATTTTTCTGAGTTGTAAGTAAGTTATGAAGTTTTAGGCTGCAAAAAAGAACATCAAATTTGAAAGAAGATCGTATGATGGGCTTTAAGCTTATGTTATCTAAAGCAAAACCTTCTATAGTTGCTCCCTTTGTATTCTTTTGGTCTGAAATTACTGGCATTATCTATAAGTAGTCCTGATTTTAGGAGTTTTAATGTAAGAAAGACCCTAGTTTTGCAATCATATTGCTGTAAGCAATTATCTGGTGAAAAATTAAATTACTGGGGCCTTACAATAATCAATCTTCTGTGTAGTAGTGCATTGTAAATAGAATTCCACATTTGCAGAATCTTGAATATTCTCTAGTGTGAAAAAAATGATAATGTTTTGCTGTGTTGAAAATACTTATACAATATATAAATGTGACTAAAAACTGAGAACCCAATTAAAACTTTTACAGTTTATCAACAATTGCAAAGTACAAGTTTACATAGGACTAACATACTTTCAATTTACCACACACCATAATGGTCATTCAGATAGTCTAATACTGCTGAAGTACTTGATAAAACATTGAAAACTTTTTTTTCTTGTTTTGAAGTTATCCGCTCCATCATGTACATTAGGTGGTGGTGAAAACACGTAAAAGGAGTTCCGTGCTCAAGAGCAATGTCAACCCAGTCCTGGATGCACTGAAAAGGTGTCTCTTCATATCCTGCAAACATAGCTGGATTTGCCAAGAGTCCTCTAGCCACCATTACACCTTCAAATTGGAAATTAAAGCAGTAAGTTACATTCTAGTTTAAATTTTATGCTAAATCTTCCTGTAGATTTTGTACAGCACCCCTTAGGACAACCACCCAAAGCTTAGAGATAGTAATGGGAGAGCAACAGGGATGAGTATTACAGCCGTATCAGAAAAATCCACTGAACAAGGCAGACCTCAGAGTATCTACAACACCTATCAACACATTCCAGAAATTTTGAAATAAAACACAGGTCACAGAAGCATTTCTTCCCCTCTTTTGAAACTGCAACTAAAGAGTATTTTGTTTTTATCTGCTACACACATTTATTGCCTTTATAACATAAAATTACGATGGAAAGACACAAGAGGACCAATAATTTTCTGTGCAACTCAGTCTATTCACTGACCTTCTTCCAGTAAGAGCTCAATGGCTCAATTAAATAAATTTCAGGACTCTTGATCTGCAGTAAATCTTTCTGCAAAAGCGTGGAGTGTATTTGCAACACTAATCCTGTATTGTCAGATAAACCCATACAAGTTCTATTGTAATTTTTCTGTGATTAAGGGATTCTGTTTTCCTGCACTATCAACATATAATCTATCACACTTAGTCTTTTCTTAAAGAATAGGATGATCAAAAAAGAAAAATTTCTTTTGTCATTGTCCACAACAGGAAAAACTGAATGCTTAATATTTTCACTACTAAAGGTCAGCTGGACTATGAGAACATTTTTTTGTATTATGCATTTCCTTCCTGCTCTGTATTTGGGGGAAAAGTCACTGTCAGCAGCATGGCAGTTCGGTTCAATTTCTGTTGGTGCTATTAAACAGCAGAAACCTGCCACATGTACTGTTCTCTTTCTTGTTTTTCTCCAGCTGAAAGACACAAAGTCTGTAGATACAGATTACCTTTTCAGAACATATACCAAATTTCCATACTGTCTTGAAACCAGACAGTTGCAGGAATCTATTGTGACTAAGTAACTGCAACAAAATCCCCAAATTTTACGACTGAAACGAAAGTGCAATGTCTTACTGTGTCCTTGAAGTAAACCATCTGGCTTAACAATATATCCCTTTTCCACTGTGTTCTTACTGTAAGAAATCTGCTCCCATGTGCAGGAAGTAGAGATTTCCAAGTGGAAGTTTACAGTTCTTTCAAAGATGATCAGCTCCATAAAGAGACAGAATGTCTGAAGGTCCCCCTGAACTCCACTACTGAGTGATGAGATAGCATAATTAATCACAGAGCTTTTGTAATTTGCCTCGGAAATAATTATTTGTGGCTTTGAATAGCAGTGCTCTTGTGTTCTGATGATTACCAGTGATTCTGCTTATGAGTTTGTAAGACATCTAAAATATCCTCTTTCATTTGTCTCCTCAAGGAGAGAAAGCACTCAAATCATGTTCTACTTACATCCAAAATAAATACCTTGAAATCTGGTAAGTTTACTTAGAAAATAGAGTATGTTTAATCTTACCATCTGCTTCTGTCAAGTGATGAACATTTTCAGCATCTTTTAGAGTTTTAATGTCTCCATTAGCCACAATAGGTATAGACATGCTTTGTTTAATTATTTTAATTGCATCATAATGTACAGGTTGATGCCTTTCTTCTATACTTCTCCCATGTACTGTAATCCATGAAACTCCAGCTGCTTCAGCTTTTTGACACAGGTCAACTGTTCTTTTTAGGTCCTCATGGATCCTAAAATTGCAAGGAATGAAAGCAGTAGGTAAGAAGTTTCCTGGCCTATATAAAAAGCGCTCCTCCATAAGGAGGAATTACCACTGATTTCTATAAATAGCAGTATAAAGACAATATTACTATTGGAAAACAGTATTTGATTTTGAGGTTTTTTTTAAGACATATTACTTTAGTGTATGGAAACTGGTATTTAATTTAGCATTTCCCAATTATATCACATCTCTGTAATATACATGGTAAATTTTATAGAGATTGAGCAAGAGTACCCAAAAAATCTAAGATCAATGCGACGATTTTGTGTACTTTGTGAAAAAAAAAAAAAATCCAATTTATAATAGTTCCCCTTTCCAGAAGGATTGGAAACTGAGTTGAAACTTAAATGACAAATAGCAAAAACCACATAGGATATATGGTTAAATAATGGATCAAGAATAGTCATAGAATCATAGAATGTTTTGGGGTGGAAGCAACCTTAAAGACCATCCAGTTCCAATACCCCTGCTGTGGGGAGGGAGTGGATCTTCCACTAGGCCAGGTTGCTCAGAGCTCATCCAACCTGGCCTCACAAACTTCCAGGGAGGGGCATCCACAACTTCTCTGGGCAACCTACTCCAGGGCCTCACCACCTCCACAGTAAAGAATTTCTTCCTAATATCTAATTCAGTTTGAAGCCATTCCCCCTTGTCCTGTCACACCATGCTCTTGTACAAAGTCTGTATCCATCTTTCTCGTGGACCTGCTCTAGGTACTGGAAGGCTGCTGTAAGGTCTCTCTAGAGCCTTCTCTTCTCTGGGCTGCACACAAAGCAATGCAAAGCAAGTCTACAGAAGTTTAGAAGCTGATGCAGGGAAGCAGAATGTATTCCGTATAGCAGCTGTGGGACCAGTTCCCAGTTTTGTTACCCATCCCTTTATACCCAACTGCAACTGTGGCTCTGCTCTCTAATACCTCACAAAGCAAATCCTTGTGATGATACAGACTGTGCATTGCTTTTCTTTTATAGAAGCCCTAATCTTTTAACTTGTACTTTCATGTTTTTGGATTGCAAGAGAGCTCTAACTTACAGTATGTTATCTGGGTAAGTAGTCAAAGGCTGTGCTGGTTCTAAGTTTTGTTTATTTGTTTATTACCTGCCCCAGATATATGAGTCAAAAAAATCTCAACAGCCTCCACATGTAAGGAAATTACTATAATGTGTAGTATTACATCAACAGAATACAAATATCATTACTATTACACTAAATTCTTTAAAAAAACACAAAGGATTCTTCCATGTACCACAAACAGCACTTAAGTTAGACCTACCTTATTTTAATAGATACTGAAAATTTAGGATTGTCGATTTGACTCCGTACATGTCTCACCATATCTTTAACAAGCTCAGGTTTATTTATTAAGCAAGCACCATAACCTTCTGAAATCGCCCACCTTTAAAAGAGAAAGAAGGTTCATATTCTACATTGGAAGAAATGCAGATCAATATCAGTCACATACATCAGTTTCTTTCCTTATGACCTTCAGAATGTATGGTTAAGTAAACAAAGGTAGTACTGGCTACTATCAATTCTTTGTTTGCAGTTTGATACAGGTTTTAGATCCTGGTTCTGTCTCCATTGTGCTACTAGAACTTTGGACAAGTTACTAGTCTCTTTAAGTTCAATTTTCTGTCCACAAAATGGACTCATAAGGAAGATACAATAAAATTTAATCTATGCATGCATAAAATAAATAATTTGATGTTTCCCCTTCCCCTTGTATTCTTTTGATGGAATTTCTTTCCATGGATTTCTTTTAAACAGATGACAACTTTAAATTGAAAAGGAGGATTTTTTGAAGTGCAAGTAAGGATATTATTTTAGTGATATTCTGGTCTCACTATTTTGTCTGGCAAAAATAACCTTTGCTTCACTTAAGATTAGCAGTTTTAAAAATAATTTTTCTTATAAAGGCACATAAAGTACACCAACTTTTGTTATTTTGAAATGAATATGCACAAGAAACAAAGGATTCAAATGTAAGCATATATTTTTGGCCTAAAAGGAACAGACAGTTTGACATACTTAACTGTAGTTAGCTTAACAAAAACCCCAATACTTCGATACAGAAGCCTCAGATCTCTCCAGAAAAGTTTTCTCAAATACTATACTTTTAAGTCAAGAAAACCTAATTAGAATAGAGAAATATTTGCACTGTAACATTATCTTTTACTTTCCTACATTTGTCAGGTCCTCATTTAGAAAAAGACTGACAAACATGTAATAGATGGTTCTCAATTGAACCAGTTAGGAAGAATCTTACTACTCTGTTTCACTGTCAAGACAAAATCTTTATCAATTTAAGTAAGCAGTAGATCACTAATTCACTATACTTTTAAATTTAATAAAAGATGGAAGAAATTATTTTCAGCACTTTATCTGTGTAATTTGATTTTAAAGACTGTCCTTGACTTGTAGAAGTTTGAGACATCAGGGACTTGCCTCATTATTTTGGAAATTGCTACATCATTTTTCAAAACACTCTGCAAATTATTTGCAACAAGCTCTTTTTGGTAGTGCACATTTAACAGTTGTTGAGAAGGGATGGACGCTTCTGAGCCAACACTCAGTGTGTCAGAAATGAAAAGAGGCAAGTTGGCAAGTACATCTGGTTTTCCCAGTCTCACCATGGTGACAGGCATCTCGGAGCACTCAGAACAGTGCCTTACCATATAGACTTTTCTGACAGGTTAAAAAGTTCTTACTCTCTTGAAATCTATTTTTAGGTTAAGATAGAAATTATGATGAAAAGGAAGACCAGCATTCTTTAGTCTCTTAATTATTTCATCATATTTACCCAGCTTTTTCAAAACTTTACCTCTGAGGACAGCCACAGTTCAGGTCTATTCCATCTGCAAAAGGACAGATGATACGGGCAGCATCACACAAAACCTGTGCTTCTTTAGCAGCGAACTGAACAATCAATGGGTGATCACCTACTCCAATGAAAAGATATTTAGAGATTTAAAAATTCCCAGAAAATAAAAAGAACAAAGTCTAAATTTTGAATGGTTTTTTTGGTGTATTGTACAGCTATCTGACCATAGTCCTGGCAACCAAGTACAGGCGACCCTGCATGAGCAGGGTGGCTGCATAACGTGGCCTACAGAGGTCCTTCCAAGCTCATCTATTTTGTGATTCTGTAAGCCCCAGATCACAAATAAACAAAGGTAGCTGGCCAGGGGTTACTAAGTGAGTAGGTCTATTAACAGAGGTGAGAATTCAGACAAATATAGGTGTCCTACAGAGTTGCTGGCTTAACATACGCTTTTTCTGATTGAAACTGGTCAGTTGCTAGTCTTTCACAAAGACAATCTATGAAACTAGGCATTCTCTAATTGTCAGCAGCCTTCATGCATCCCCTCCTAGCCTGCCCCTTCTCGTCTGCATGCTGCCCTTTGCTGCGCTGACACGGCTGTCTGTCTTGCCAGGTGGGAAACTCGCTTACAGAACCAACCCTTCAGAAAGGAACTAAATCACCCACAAGCTCTGCCCTTCCTCATCCCAGCCCACCATTTTCCTTTTCCGTGCCATGGCTGTTTTTTATGCAGAACATGACACGCAGGGTTGGAATGAGCACACACGTGCAGAAGCAGCTCTAGCAGCTTTGTCTCAAGTGAGAAACCAAAGTGCCAGTGCTCCTCAGCTTGGATCTGCTGAACTACTTGTGATTTACTAAGCCCCTGCGGAGAGCCAGATGGTCACTCGGAACACGCTCTCCTCTTTTACTGCTACTGCATTACACTAAAGGCATCTCAAATATCTCAAGCAGTCTTAGCACTCACTTTCCATATAAACAATTGCTGTAGTTAAGAAGAAGCAGCGTGATATCTGAGCACTGATGGAAAGAGATGATCCAACAAATGCACAAAACAAGTGCACTTCTGGTACTGAAGAGACCACAAGTGCTTTCTGAAGATTTTTCTGTTTTAGAAGAAAATAAGTAGTTATTGAAATGGTGGAGATTAAGAAAGGCCACCAGTAGCCTCTCAATCAAACTGAGACCCTTCTAGAAGTGGCCTAAAAATCCAGCAAGCAAAAAAAAATTGCATGCATATTTTCAACAGTGTCCCTTTAATATAGTGCTCTGGCTGAAGAGATTTACATTGTTATAGCTAATATTTTAGAATAAGCCCACATGCCTAGTTTCTCTTTGTTGAGCATTAAGTAAAAAAACACACTGAGTCTAGCCACATAAAAGTTTCTAGCAGCAGCCACAAAGAACACCTACCTCTATGTGAGAAATACACAACAAAGAAACATTAATGCAGAAGAAAATGTAAAACAGAAATTGCAAACCTACTCCACTGATTAAAAGACAAAATCCCCAAACAGCCAGCAAGTTAAACATAAAACCACACAAAAAAATATAAATGCTAATAATGTAAATACTATAATCTGGTCGAAGCATGAGGCAGAATGTTTTACAGGCGTATAAAATTAAGGACAGCAAAAAGAAGTGAGTAGGGAAAAGATGTTGTTTACAACACTAAAACATTTCATCTCCTCTTTCCCTGTCCCAGCACCCCCCAGAATACACTCAACATCTGACCTGTAGAACTTCAACGCCAGCGCACTTCGTGTAGATCAGAAGTGTAAGTAAATTCAAGCGGGGCAAACTAATAACTGTGGAGCTTTGAGCCATACATACTGCCAGTTATGTTCTTACTCATTTATTTTTACATACAATGAATTATTCATGTTTTTTTTGAAGTTGAATTCCACTCATAAGAGAGTCTACCTATGCTTTCCAATGTGAGTTTTCTCTGTAATTGCTCTGTTCGATTTGAATAATGCACCATAATACATAGTCAATGTTAAAACAGTGAAATACACTTTCCCTATTACATACACACTTACAAAACCACAAATTCTGTGGCCTGAATAGACTAAATCATCCCACATCACAGACCCTACACGCTGATCGTCCTTGCACGTCAGCAGTGCTTTCCATTCCTCCAGCTGCAGCCTATGCTCATACATTCCTTGTCACACTGTTCTGCTGCAGCCACTTCATGCCAACAGATCTGTACCGTGCTTGTCACCTCTTCCCACATACTTCAGATCGCTTTACAGCCATGACACTGTACAAGTCCTCATACTTCTTTTTATGGGTGTTCTCGTTATGTTTCTGTACCATGCCTGAAGCCTTGCTTCTCCCCCCAGCTCCAGCCATGCTTTAACTTCCCTGTCTCTTTTGTGCTTTCTTGCTCTCGTATTTCAAGTCATCCACCAACAGCCCCTTCCACTTTCCAGTCTGGCAAATATGAAACCCTTCCTTTACCAGTCCTTGACTCCACTGTATCAATGGCTGGTCTATTACTTTTTTCACCTTTATCTACACTCTTATTCTTGCTAGAGACTAGAAAACTTTTTCTGGCAGTGAGTTAAATGTTTGTCTCTGAAAAATATATGAAACAATTGCTGGAAAAAGAATTTTACCGTTATCTTATACCTGGTCTAGCTGTGATGGAGTTACTTGTCAAATATATTTGAAGTTCATTTATAGTAGCCTGTGTGATGCTGCAATTTGGTTTTTGTGACAAAACCAGCATTAGTAATTCACAATTCACAATTCACTGTGCTGTTGTTGCACAGTACATGCACAGTGTCAAAACTTCCTGTTTTTTTCATTCTGCCTCCCCCTGCCCCCAGCAAACAGACTGGGGTGGGCAAGAAGTTTGTAGTGGACAAAGCTATGACAGCTGACCCAAATAGAACAAGGAGTATTCCATACTGTATAACATCAAGCTCAGCAAGGAAACTGGAGTGGTAGGAAAAGAAGAAAGTGGGTTGGGACATGGAATTTTTGTTCCAGAGTGGCTATTGCTTGGAGAGTGGCTGGGCATTGGTCTGCTGGTAGGAAGCAATTGCCTTTGCATAACTTGTTTCTTTCCCTTTTTCTTTCCTTTACATATTAAGCTGCCTTTATCTTGACACATGAATTTTTCTTGCATTTGCTCTTTCTATTCTCCCCCTGTGCTGCTGGGAGAATGGAGGAGGAATGAGTGAGCAGCTATGTGTGGTCAACCCCCACAGATGTAAACCACTTTGGAGGCCCTGATTTCAGGTGGAGTCAAGGTTTTCCACTATTTCATTTGACCCACTACCACTGGACTGTGCTTACCCTCACTTAGAATATTTCTACGGTTTTATAATCAATCTGACAGTATACCAAAATTGTTAACAGATGTCAAGTTGTGTAACAGACTTCATTCATTCACTTGGCCAGCTTGGCTTATGACCATATAAAACATTCTGACAAGGCAATCGTTTGTTAAAAATAATACCTTTGTTTGTTGTGAATTCGCTGTCTCTGGCTTTTGCAGATCTCACAAAATCAGCTGCCACTATCATTGGTGTGTAACACAAATCACAACTGTACTTCCTAACCAAGGTTCTGAAAGCCAACCTGCAGACACATGAAAATTAAGAGGTAAATAGTTAAGGTATTTTTCCGATTAGCTATCCTAAAATGCTGTTCTAACATGCAGTATTGTGGGGGTGTTCGAGTATTATCTGTGTAGATCTGTGATGAAAACATGTAAAATAAAACATGTCCTACATCTACCTCTGTCTTAGATAAAAGAGAAGAAGGTAATCAGCCATTTTTAGTCAAGATAAACTTGAGAAACAAGTTTCTAAACAGAGAAAATACACTGAAAACAGCTAACATGGCAGTTACTTACTTTGAATAGCGGACCATAGGAGCACATATTTTTACAACTTGCCCAGAATGAAACAAATCCATAGGATCTTTTAGTTGGCATTCTTTAGTTTCTCTGATGCCACCAGTCATGTATAATTAACAGTCCTTTCAGCATCTGGAAAAACAAACAACGTTTGAAACCTTCGTCATTCAGCCGCTTCTCACAGGCCATGCTGCAGAGCACCAGAGTTTACGCAGCACTTGCGCTCCGGTGAAGCGTCCGGCCAGAAGCCGCTCCCCCGCAGGGTGCGGGGCACGGCTCATCCCGGCACGGTTCCCCCCGGCACGGCCCATCCCGGCACGGTTTCCCCCGGCACGGCTCTCTCCGGCACGGCCCATCCCTCCCAGCACGGCTCATCCCGGCACGGCCCATCCCTCCCGGCACGGC
>VZTG01007438.1:292236-485017 GCA_013397845.1 Melanocharis versteri | reverse complement strand
GAGCCCCGCGCCGCCGAGTCTCGGGAAGTGTGGGCGGAGGAGCGAGTACCCGGCGCGGGGAGGGACCGCCGGCCGAGGGCTGCGGCGGTGCGGGATGGAGTGTGCCCGGGCTCGCTTGCTCCCAAAGACGCTTTGCACTGGAAGGAGAGGCGAAGGTGCTCGATTGAATTAGGAGTAGCTCTCTGGGTACTGTGGTCCTGCTTGATCCAGAGTCGTCATTGAAGTATCATTTCATAATTGTTTTATAAACTCACACCGTTGTCGAAATCCGGTACGATTTCATGAAGTTGTGCCTCGTGCCACTTGTCAGTGATCTGCAGCTGACTGGTGTGTGTAGTTACGGGTACAGGCTGAACAGCTTCACCCTGGTTACACTGTAAAGTCTGAAAAGTTTTTAGTGTGTTCTGTTCAAGAGAAGGTTGTGGGGAGTAAAGACACATGAGTCTTTATCACCGTTTGAAAAAAAAATCCCAAAACGAACACGAACCCCAGTTATCAGTTCCAAACCTGTTTCTCGTTATTGTGGTCTCTTCTGACGTTTGTATTATGTGACGTAGAGAACATTCACTTTCACGTTGAAGAAATTGAAGGTCAGAGAACTGTACACTGTAGAGCTATAAATATTATTTAATTCCTCTGAAGCATGAATGTAAAATCTAAATCCTTTTTCAGAATGTTATGCTGACTTCTTCAGAGAAGACTTTGATGTGAAAGCTTACACTTCCCAGTCCATCCACCAGGCTGTGATAGCTGAGCAACTGGCAAAACTTGCTCAAGGTATTAGTCAGTTGGATAAAGAGCTGCATTTACAAGTAAGTTTCAAGCATACTTGTTACTCTGGTGGTATAAACTAGTCAAAAACTTAGTAATCTTACGAGCTTGTAGCTTGTGAAATTGCCCAATGTCCTCAGCAAGCAGTTAGTAAAGGTAAAATTTGCACCTAAGCTGGTGGTGAGTTTGGCAGCTCAGTTAAGCCCACACTCAATATTCCTACCAAGAAGCCATGTACTGATTCAATTTCTGTTCTTTCATTCAGTGTCTGATACTGTATGCTGGTTTACTCTTCCTTGTAAGAAGGAAGACACTTTTCAAGTGATTGTGTCAACTATCATGAACACTTGAGGCCGTGTTTCAGGATGGCACTGTGAGAAGATAGGCAGAACTTGCACCCTTACATCCTGTGCTGAAGAGTAGCATAAGCCCTAAGACTTACCTTTAGCTAGGCAAATATAACCTGTCTTAACACACCTCTGCACCTTCAGAAAGGCTTTTGAGTTTAGACAGTAGAAGACTTTTTCTATGCAGAAACCATAAATCCACAGTAGATGTTGCAATGAGAACACTTGCTAAGTTTGTGGTTCCAGAACCTGCTTCCTCCCTCCCCCTGCCCCAGTTGGTAAGTTCTTTGGGAACTAGTTTATAAATGTCATAAATAGAAAAAGAAAAATGAATATACATTATTATGGTGTGATTAGTAAGTTCACATTTACAATTATTATTAAATATGAAGGTGTGTTGAAATGTGATTGCTCTGCTGGCTTTAATTAAGATATCAGCTCTGCTGCAGTTACTGACCCTCTTCTCATTCTCAGCTTGCTGCTTTTGTGAATTAAAACACCTTGTGTTCTGAAAACCCTTTCTCCTGGAAGATGTACCTGCTTTTTCCTGTATCTGACTAATGTAGGGATGTTGATACTTAAATGCCTAATGTTGGAATGATGGTGATACATTTAATAATTCTTTTAGGCTCATGTCCCCATTTTTCTCCATTGATTTCTATATTGTGTTTTTAAGGTTGTTGCAAGACATGAAGATCTGTTGGCCCAAGCAACTGGAATTGAATCCCTGGAAGGTAAATATTGTTGTATTATGCTGGCTATTCTTACAGTGGAGGAAGCACTTTTAGAGTCTGTGCAGGGAACATCATTCACTGCCAATTTTGGCCCCTTATGTTAAAGCTCCAGATCTGATTTCTGAGGAGTAACACGTGGCAGCTTTTTTTTTTTTTTTTTTTAATGTCAGTAGATGGAGCTCCAGGGAGAAGATTTTGCTGCTACTTCTCTGGAGTAGCTGCTTCATAGGAAAATGCATTGGCAGGTATCTGTTGCCATAAGCACCAATTGTGTGTTGCATATGCATGTGTTGCATAGTTTGCACATCTTAACCAAAGAGGCTATAACACATAATCTAAACCATGTTGAGATATTTTTTCCTAGTAAAGGGCTGCTAAGTTAAGTACATACCTTTGTTTTATTCCACTGTTTGAGATGTGGATTTTAACATAAACTGCTGATTTTCAAAGGCCTTACTTATGCACATTGAATCTGTATAGGAAATGGTTGCAGATAGAATATTGTTCTCGTGCCAGGACCTCGTTAAACCTGCCATTCTGCTCTTTGTCACTTTGCTGAGAACATCATATGGTTTGGTTTGGTTTTGTGGGGTTTTTTTTGTGCAGGCAGATACTTGCTTCTGTAACATGCTAGAATGTCTATAGCATGTCCCCTTTTCCCCTTTGTAACTTGCTAAGTAATTTATCTTCGTTCCTTTTTCTGCTTTCAGATTTTGGCATAACCAGAGTTTCTGGTTACTGATAGTTACAGTATATCCTTAGTCTTTGGAACTGCTTGGATAATACACTATTTTGTGTCAGTAATTGCCTATAGCTGTAAAATTAAAGAAATGGCTATTTAATCTAGCGATGGTAGCTCCCGAATAACGTTTTTAACAGTTGGAGAATCAAACATAAAAGACTGAAATATATGTTCATTCTCCAAATAAGAAGCAGACAGGAATCTGTAGTCAATCTTGTGACTGATAAATACCTCCCAGTAACAATCTTCAGCAATTTGTGCTCAGTGAAATTCTGTTTTCTGAAATTATGGTTGTTTCTGAAGGCATTCCTTCCTAAAATTGCTCTGAGGAAAGAATGGTGTGCTTCAAAACAGCTACTCAGTTAGGAGACATTTCTACAAGGCAGGTGTGGTAAATAATGCATGTTTTACAGCCAATACTGCAAAGTAAAAATAAAATTCAATTCACCTCAAATTCGTTGAAATTTTTCCATTTACTTAGGGTTATGCTCTTAAAGGAAACACTGAGTCAAGATTCATAAGAAAAATAAAAGATAAATAGATTTTTTTATAATCGTGAAGTTAGAAATGCACAGCTCTTGGTATATTTATCAGGAAAGTTAGCAAGTGGAGATTATGGAGCTAATTCACAGCATGCATAGTCATTTGGATGTGTGAAAGTGAATCTCTTTAAATACTTCAAATTGGTACACCCGGCTTGTAGAGTCCTTTCTTTTTTAGGCTTGTTCACTTTTTTTAATGGTACACAGCTCTGGTCTACATATTCTTTTCTGTCTATAGGTAGTTCAGTAGATAAGTTGAGCTACCTGTTATTTTAAGATAGGCTAAATTGTGTCGTCCTGTATCTTCCACAGCAGGTGGAAGTAGGTAGTAGAGTGCCTTTTCACCTGTCTTTATTCTGTCCTCTGGGAGGAGGGCTGTTGTATGCTTAATAGCAATATTACAGCCATAGATGCAGCAATGTTGTGCCACTGGCCCTCTCCCATTATTGCAATGTAGAGTAGACAATGCAGCCTATTTTGCTAGCTTTTCACTGCATCCCGTATCTTCATCCTCGTGATCTGTTGCCTGCCATACCATGTATAAATAACAGAGAACCCATGAGCCTGTCACTAAGCTAACTTAATAGTTCTGAAATATGGATAAGATGGGAATTTACATATTTATACAAAACAAGTGAGATATGGTCACAGTACAGGACAAACTGAATATAACTATTAGCAGTAGTTTTGTTTGTCTTCAATCTTACTGTATCATGCTGCAGTTTTATCTAATTTAATGATGGCATGCTTGTAAACAGGGCTTTATAAAAATGTAGTATGTTTTAGAACGCTAACAGTAACTGGAACAAAAATGATTTCGTAGGCCTGGGTTTGTCTAACTTAATTAAATTCTCAGCAGGCTAATTCTGTATTGCAAAAATGCCTCCTGTCCCCTACTACTTTGTTTGCAATTTACCAAGAAAAGAGCAGGCATGCTTGTCGGCTTTCCTTGTGCTGCTTTGCCAAACTAATGTGGAACAAACATGATTAGGGTAGTTTGCTCTGTTTGTAATCTAAATTAGATGATCTTACAATGACATTGATACCTTACTTTTTGCTAAGGATACTTATGCCCAGGAAGAAAACCTTGGAATAGAATTGTTTATCTTCTCAGTCCTCTTTTCCTTTAGTTTCTCTGAACTGTCTAGTCACTGTGTTAAATAGGTTGTGCCATTTTGTATATCACATTCAGGTGTTTATACCAGGTTATATAATTTGAACTGCAGTCTTGATCATCATTCTCTTAGAAAGTAGCATCCTCTAAATAAATTGAAAACATCTTCTAAATAAATTTGAAACTTCAGGAATGATGGATTTTGGAGTATTGTTTCTTCTGTGGGTTTATGTCCTCTACCAATACATTTTCCATAATATTCAGTAAGTGACCTATTACCTGCTCAGTTTATTTTCCGACATCCTTATTAATTTTGGTCTCTCTGATGCTTTGTTATAAAGTGGGAAACTGGTTTATGCTAAAGTAGTCTGCAGTAGTTACTATGATTTGAAGAAAAACTCCTTCTATAATTGATGAGTGTTCTGTGTAAAAAGTCTGCTTTATTTTGCAGGTGTCCTCCAAATGATGCAAACTAGAATTGGTGCTCTACAAAGCACTGTTGATAGGTATGACATTCATTATGCAATTAGAAAGTATAAATTCTTATGTTCTATAATGCTATTTATTAACGCTGCTATAAATAAATTTTTTTCTTATTTTTAGAATTAAAGTCAAAATTGTTGACCCCTACAACAAAATAGTCTCTCGCACAGCTCAGCTAGCAAAACTTCAAGTAAGTTGCATGAAAAACGTATTTTAAAAAATCCTTTCTGGATATGTGTTATTTCACAATTGTCAGACATGGGTGCAATTTTTCTGCTCCAGTAGCCTGTAGTTAATTGTCAGTATTTTTCTGAAAATCAGTATTTGTATCTCTTCAAGAGCTACTGAGAAGTGCTTAGTAGGAAAGTAGGAAATTGCAAAGTAGGAAATTGACCTTTGCCCTAGCTAATTGAGTTTTTGTAGAGATGGCGGGAAAGAGGGAAGGGTTATCTGAGTACAGATTAATTAAATTCTCGTAACTGTTTGTGTTATTTTGGTATTTAATGTTATGGTGCTGTTGTGTAGAAGACGCTTTTCACCCCTAAGTTAATGCAGACTTTGCTGCAATTTAGTAAAGAGCTTGGGAATTAATTCTTTCAAAGTTCTTTCGAATTTCTTCAAAAGTTAAGATGCAACTTAAGGAGCCATTTGTGGTTGTGGAGTTTTGTAAGCCCAGGTATATAGTTGTCCCCGCCTTTCAAATATAAGTGGAGTCTATAGAAGAATGCAGATATCTGTTAGAGGATAGCAGTGGGAGAGAGCTTATCACAATGATGGTGAGATAAGTGTCAAACACTTCCACTGATAATTTTATAGTAGTTGAAAACTATTCCATAGATCTTCAGGAGTCATGTATCTGCATTCTATTAAGTTTATGGTTTGAAATGCACCACAGCTCCAACCCCACAAGTATTTAATGAGTTATTGTTTGAACTGTTTGTCTTTGCAAGTTTACCTGGATTTTGAGCTGTGGATATACTCTCAAGCAGATTGCCATCTGCAAGTGACTGCTGTTGTAGAGTAGATGAAGCTGCAGACTCATGCAGTTTCTAGTCTGGGGACTGGTGGAGCAGCTGCACTGGCTCTTGGCTGAACTTCTATCTTCTATGTTACTTTCAGTAGCAGTGACGTTCAGGAGGGAGCTCTTAACACTCTGTGCAGCCAGTTTGGCCAGATGCTTTCAGCTCCAGCCGTTACTGTTTTTGCCACTGCCCAAAAGTCCCATGACTTCCATGTGGCAGGTTAGGTGCAGATTTTTTTGTTGTTCTCTGATGTGTGTTGCGCATGTAGAAAAGATTGTGGGAATGTGGGGCTAAAGATGAAGATCATTTCTACCCTGCCCTTACACAAAGTCAGACTGCAGAAGGATATCTGAGAAGAATGAGTCCCTGAACTTAGGAAATGTTTCTTGGATGCTTCCTCTTGGCTGTTACATAGTTACACGGGTTTTCCTGTGGTGTGAAAGCAGGGTCATCTTTATTCCGGCTGTGCCAGGGATTCGTAATATCTGACTTCTTTTGCTGTAAGTCAGAAAAAAGAGGCGCAGAGTAAGTGGGAGCGTGGTAGGCTGCTCTTCTAGCATCAGTGTAGAAAGAGGAATGATGATTCCAGATTCTCTGCCAATGAGAGTCTATCCTTAGCACAAGAGCTGCTGTCCCTTCTTCTGTTGGCAGGTACTTTGTGAGTGCTTTATGTTGCACTACGTTGCTGGGATGAGTTGAGGGTCAGGACATCTGAGTTAATAAATGAAGCTGAACTTGTGGAGAGTTGAGTCAAATCTCAACTCGCCAGCCTCCTAAAAATGCACTGCTAGGGTGTCCTTTACCTGGGGGACTCGCTTGTTGAGGAAGGAAGGGCACAGCACGGCAAACAGTTCACTTCCTGGCGATGGCAGGGCTTACAACATGGAATTGCTCCCAAATGCAAGACTTGTGGCTTGGGACATTGTCAAACTTACTAATTTTATCAGCTTATCTACAATTGGTAGGAAAAGATGACTGGTAAGAGAGGTTGCCTTCTGTCAAACTGTAGGGTTGGCAGGTATGTTTTGCTGGAAAGCACGATGTTTCAGTGCCTCTTGTACTTGTGATGGTGTTATTTTAGTACCTCTGCATTGATTGCTATGGGATTGCTCACTAACTGAAGGAATATTTGACTTGCATAAAGCTGGATTTTGCCATCCTTAATTGTTTTTAATATAGCCTGGCTTTTTCATAAATGTTCTCACTGCAAATTTGTTGTTCAACTTCAAATCTAGTCCTGAATTCTAAATCTCTGCTATGTGCTTGTACATGTTTTGTCTTGCTCTGCTCTTAGAGCTTCATGGCATCCCAAGGCAGCAGCAGACTCAAAGCTCACTTCCTGCTTTAAATCTTCTGTCCTCTTCTGACTCTTTCCATAGTCAGTCACAAGCTGAGTGGGAGTAGTTAACAGCTGAAATGCGTGGACAGGGAGTTTGTCCTTCAGAGGGTTCTTTTCTGTGCAGCTTTGTTTAACTAAGTGTTTTTACAAGGTCTCTTAGTTTCAGTATCTTGGTGTATGAAAAACTTCATAATGGCAAACCATTTTAAAAAACCCAACAATTCTGTATTTTGAAGCTGTTCTTCCTTTTAAATACTTACCAGTAGCAGATGTCATTGTGACGCTACTGTAAATAAATAGTAAATGTAGTGTGGAGATAATGGACTGTCTCCTCTTTCTCCAGGCTTTATAAAGCACAAAATATATACATTCAGTTACCTTGCATATATGAGCTACATGCGGGCACATTTTTAAGTGACTGGCTTTATAATTAAGTCTTCTTTCAGTAACTTCTTAAAATTAATTTGAGATTAAAAGTAAGAGGCTTTTCGATGGCTCAAATTGTAGTAATAATTTCTGTTATTGTTCTGTTATTGATATTTTGTTTTAAATTTCAGGAGATAACTAACATGTAATCTCAAAAAAAATGGGGTTCATTTTTAATTTTACTTAAAATAACCTGGACTAACTGGGGCCACTGGCCTTTTCCAAATTAATTCTTGCTTGAATAGTAGAATTTGTTCCTTCTTGGATGAAAGCATCTCCTTTAGAAAAGCATACTTGATCAATTCAGGGAGGGAGTGTTTCCTGAATTAATTCAGATTTCTGTTATGCAGGTAGTCAGGTTAGAGGATCTGGCATCTGTGAACAGCTCCACCATTAGATACAGTTCTTTATTTCTGTTACAAGTCCTTACATATAGCATTCTTTTACAGTGACTGGGAGTTTTATTAAGTTGAACAGCTCACATAAATGAAGATACTTGGGTGAAACAGAATCTTTGTTGAGGGTAGAATGCAGTAGAAATCACTATGAAATTTAGAGTGTATCTTCAGTGTCTTTGGATTTTTTTTCCTCCTACCAATTCCCAGGGCCAGAAATTAGAACTTTTTTTTTTGTTCTTGTATCTAAATGTAACTTTTCCCATCTCTTACTCTCTTTTAAAAGATACATGCTTGGGACAGGAAATAATAAGCAACAATTCAACAAAAAGAAATACTCTTTTAGCATGTAAAGTAAAAGATGGTTCGAAAATAACAGAAGTTGAATTCCTGGGGAAAAACATGAGCCGAAGGTACACAATTGGATTAGAGAGTAATTAATTTTGAAAGAAAAGTAATAGTACTATGCCCTCTTACTTGGTGAAGCATAGTGCACTATATAAAAAGCTATTTTTGATTAATCTTGCAGAAATTTAGCTCACAGATATGAAAGTGATATGTGGATCAAGATTTTTCTGATTAAAGAAATGAATTAATAAAAATTAATACATTAATCTCTCAAAGCAGGATAAGCCCCTCTTAGTTCTCACTAAGTGTAACAGAAATCATGTGGTTAAGTTGTCACAGAATGCTTAGAAAACTTGCACTTCAGACTGTGATAGAGAGCCCAAAGCAGCGAGAGTAATTGGGCTTTTCCTGATTTGCCTCAGTGGGGTTTTTTCTAACTTTTCCTTTTTGTTCTGTCTAGATATTTAATAAAATTAAACTATAAATATGGGTGGATTTGTTCGTTTGTGCTGGCATAGGGAAGAGACTGCCAGGTTGTTCAGTCTGCTATTGGTTGAAATGATTCACTTATATATGTTTTCATATGTGCACTTCAACGTTAGTTTTCAATAAATGAACTTGAGTCTGAAAAAGAGGTTCTAAGTCTTTTGGGTATTTTTAAAAGTACTTTTAAATTATTTTTGATATCCAGAAGATTAATACTTCAGGAGACTTTGCCTTCAGTACCAGCGAAAATAACTCCAAACAACTATGTCATACTTACTCCAAATTTCTCACTTGCAACCCTTGTTAATCTGATTGCAGATGTTGGACAGTACCTATGACTGTATTGAAATCTGAGTTGCATTTCTGAATTCTGGTTTAGTTGTTACCTGCTCCAGAATGTTGCTCTTCCCGTAGCATGTATTTCAAGATGTTAGTTGAGTAAAAAATTATGAAACTATTGTGTTTGATTCAGATGTCAGCAATGCCTGTTACTCTAATTTGGTGCTAACAAAATCATACACAAATATGTTTCCTAAAGATTTATGTATATGTCCATATTCCTAATTTTTAACCAAGAATGCCCTGTAACATAATAATAAGCATATGAAAGAATGTGAACCAACAGTTGGCTGAATGAAGGTAATTGGCCTTCTGAAAGTTTTGCTGAGAATTAATTTTTACATATATGCCTACCATAAGAGTCAATACCTTTAATAACAATTTAGTCTGTAAGTTTTATTGTCTTCTGAGGTAAGTGCTGCCATTTTGCTTATTTTGGATGAGTATTTGATTGGCGAAACCAACTTCTTAACTTTGCTAAAGCTTGAAGAGGGGATGAGTTTTGAGGAGAGATGCACATGGTAAAATAAAGCTCACTTCTAATTAGAAATAGAACATGCTTCTGTCATGGGATTCTGAGTTTCCTTTGTTTTTTGCGTGGGTAGTGACAGAATAATCTCAGTAGCCCCATGAATGTAATTGCCAGCTTTTGAAAGTGTTGGTCTATATAACATAGAATCATATTAAAAATTTTTGGAAAAAAGAGATTTCAGTGTTCTAAAGTTCCTTGTTTTTATTCACATTCACATTTCCTTTTTTTGCTTAAGATGTTTCCATATCTGAGTACTGGTATTATGTGATTGTAATGTACTGATAATATCCCCTAATGGCACAATTTCCCTGCAGGCTGCCTGTGACTTGCTGCGGAGGATAATACGCATCTTGTATCTCAGTAAGAGACTTCAAGGACAGCTGCAAGGAGGAAGCAGAGAGATAACAAAAGCTGCCCAGAGTCTCAATGAACTTGGTGAGTCCTTCTTAATTACTTCTAGATACATTTTTAACTTGCACTCACATGACTCGCACTAGTGTTTGACTTAAAGAAACACCCAAAACTTTTTACTGAGGTTCTTGCTTTCTACTTCCTGATTTAAATTGAGAAATGGCATGGACAGAAGTTATTAGTACTTTACATTTTTTTGTATGACTTGTTTAGATACAGGCATTTAATAACGTGAAAATTCTATGATAATAACCTGTGTTCTTTGGGGCAACAATTTTTTTGTGGAGCAATTTCTTACTGGTTTATGTTTCTGTAAAACACCCTCAGAGGCAGCAGATATATATTTAGCATTTGGGAGACATTGCACTATAAAAAGGCATAGTTTAAATTACAGTTGATGTCCTAAAAGAAAGATATTGGCTCTGTGACTTTTATGAAAGCAATGGTTGATATGATATACAGATACCTAACCTAGTTCAGGTACTGGAAGTGCTCTGCTGCAGTAGTGACTAACTTACCCTTTATTTTATTGGCTTCTAGGAAGAATAATGAGGTAGTTCTTGTGCCTTCGCTCATGTTAAATTGCTAGAATTTTTTCTGTACTTGAGCTAGCTTGGGAAGTTCCACACTGGTGTTGCAGGATGCAGTGAGGAGTATCCCATTAGTTTTGGAGATCAGTTGGTGGTGTTGTATGTGGTATCTTATCAGCTGTTTCTCCTCTGATTTAATGGTATTCAAATTCCAACTTCCAAAAATGGGTTGTGGGAGGACTGAACTATCAAACATTCAGAATCATCTTGAAGTTTATTCTGTGTATTTGTCTCTACTGCTCTTTTTATACTGTGTGATCAAAAAATTATTAGACAATGACTTAGTCTTATAACTGGCAGATGCTGTGTTGCAAACAGAAAGTTTATATATTTATTTAGTGTATCAGTCTGATTGAAGCACTTAAGCACCAATTGTATCATTCTAAGGTAGAATATTTTTTCTGATTCTTTTTACTTTTCTTTGCATTTTGCTCTCCCATTACATCTTCAGAATATATAAAGTGATACTCTCTGTTAACTACCTGGATTGCGAGTGTTGTGGGATTAATTTGAGTGCTAGATCCTATTAAAAAAAATAGTACAATTTAGAGGTAAAATCTGAGATGTTTAGTATAGTTTTTAGGATTTCTTTCTCTGATAGAAAATGCCTTTTACTGCTCTTCTTCCTCTCTTCTTTTCTTTCTGTCACCATTTAAAAAAAAAGGAGCTTGCACTTTCTTTTGTCAAAGTGCCACAGTCTTTCAAGTTTCTTGTTTTCAAATACTTGGTCTTTTCCTGAAGCTTAGCAAAGTCTGAGTAACTATTGTTAAAGATGAAGGGAAATGTGTTCCCTTAGGCAACTCTTTAGAGTTTGATCCTACAGTCCGTGGGGGTAGCCAAGGCTTGTGGTCCTTAATTTAATCCTTAGTTCTGGATTGTTTATGGCCAAGTAAAATACCTTGTCTACTGTCATTTGTCTCTGCATCTTATTTCCTGGTATCTCTTCCTTTCTTCTCTCTTACCTTTTCATCTGCATTCCTCCTTCATTTTTGGCTGGCTGTCCTTTGTCACCCTCTACTGCCCACCTTGGCTGGTTTGAATTCTTCCTGCTTCCCAGCTGGCCATGCCTCCCCGCACCTGAGTGGATGGGAACACTTTCCTGAGGAGATGCTGGTGCTGGGGATTGGAGGCGTCTGTGGAGAGGCAGGGATTGCTGGGTGTGGGGTAGCTCTGTTCCGAGGGTAGGAAAGTGCACGGGGGCTGGAGTCAGCACGGGTCAAGGTACTGCTGCGGGAGTCAGCGGGAAGGTGGCGTCCGCAGGGAGCCTGGGTTATGGGATATGGCTGGGGAAGTGCTGTGCTGTGCTTCTGGGCTTGGAGAGCACTGGGATGGTTGGGAAGTCTCTAGCAGAGAGGTGGTGGTGGTGTGTGGCAGGGGGGCACTCAGGATGTGGTGGCTTGGGGTGAGGCTGTGGAAGTGTTGTGCTTCAGAAAGGTGGGAAGGGTGATGTAGTGCCCTGTGGTGTCAGGAGGGTGGGAAGCATGGGGAACAGCACTGGGTGCTGGCAGTTCTGTGGTGAGATAAGAAAGCTTTGAGAGGCCTGGGGAAATACTACAACATCCGATGGTAGTAAATAGATGGTAGACATGAGTGGTGTGAAAGCCTGGTATTGGATAGGGGACCTCTGCGTCACAGAGGCTTGCTTTTGAGTTGGGGTTTATGTCCCAGATGAATACTGATCTGTGGTTTTAGCCAGACATTCCTGAATATCCCTTTCATCTCTCGTTCAAGGAAAAAATCATTCCATTGTTTATTACCTTTCTGTTGTACATGTGGTGCAGATTAATTTCTGCTTTGTCAAAATCAGCGCTGTGATACTACTGTGGAAGCTTTGCACTTCCTGTGGTGAAAGATACCTTCCGTTGCTTGTAAGGTATTCTGGATAGAATCTTGAGATAACTGGCAAGTTTTTTTCTGTACTGCTTCACTCTGTGTGTATGTTTAGGGGACACAGATGTGCGTGTTTAGGTATGTGTTTAACATATATTCCTGCAGCTAATCTATGTTAATTCAGTCACAACTTTTACTTAGTTGTGCATTGAAATTTATTTTGCAGTGATGGGAAAGGCTATGGTAAATATATAAAATATTTGAATTAAGTAGAAATACGGGTCAATCAGAGGAACTACAAGAAACAGTAGCTTTTACTAAGAAGTGGGTTTTTTCTGGACACTTAAAGTTGCTAGTAGTCTGCAGATCTCCAGCTTCAGTGTATGATGTTAGGAAGATGCTTCCTCTGAAAGCATTTGGTAATATTTTGACCAAGATCTCTACTTAGAGCTGAAGTAGATCTGAAATTCCTCTGTGTTGGAGTTTCACATTCTTTGAAATTAACTTCACATTTCGGCATAGTAAAAAGAAAAAATTAATCTCCTATGTAATTGTGGAGATTAAAAGTATTTGTGTGTGTGTATGTGTGTATACATATACATATACATATTGATATAAAATTAGACCCCAGACTTCTGCAACTCTTCTACCTTCCAACATACTTCAGGTTCTCTAGCAAAGCAGAATAAGCTATTAGCTGCTTTTCTAGAGCAAATTCTTCGTATTATACAATCCAATTCAGCATTTGCATAGGTAAAACAAGTGCCAATATTCAGATGTCACACAGCGCCTAATGCAGTGAATTATATGCCCTGACTATGCTTCTTGGTGGTATTTAAGTACAAATATTTTATAAAGTGAAAAAGAAACATTCCTAAGCAAGATTAAACAATAGAATGTGACAAGAAAATGGTACACTATATGCAGTTCCCTTTCAGGGAAGAAATTCTGCAGGCATTAAAATATCAGCTGACTTCCATGTGAGTATACAGAAATTACCGTCTTTAGCAGCGGCCAGTAACTTATCAGACGGAGATGAAAAAATTCTGATTTGTGCAGCAAAAGGCCAGTTTAAGCGTGGACAGGCTAATTCCATCTGTCAGTTACAGAGCTAGCTCTGGACAACAAAGGATTTCTCTCTTTTCCTGGTTAAATACTTACAAATGATGCCATCATTATTCATATAAATGCCTAGACTTCTTTTAATGATAATAAATTCCTCATCTCCATATATGCTTGTATTCTAATTTATGTCTCAGCGAGTTAATCTGTTTGCTTGAATGACCTTGTGAGTATATGATATTTCAAGGCAGGCTCTTGCACCAGCCACAGTTTCGCTCTTTTGTGAACTCAGGCTTAGTCTGTAACTAAGCTGTGCAGTCACAAAATGGAGGAGAAGGGGTCTATTAAAATACAGTTTCAGGTATCTTCAGTATAGAAGTTGTTCCAGGAAAACATTGCCTTCCATGTAACTTAAGAGAGGATGGGCAAAGACAGAACTATGACCTTACTTTAAAGCTAAATACTTCTAAAGAAATTGCCAGTTATTGAAGTCTAGCTAAAATGGAGAAAACCCTACATATGTGTTGTGTTCCTGTTGTGGTTTAACCCCAGCCAGCAGCCAGGCCCATGCAGCCTCCTGCTTGCTCATCCCTGAGCGGAGATGGGGTGGGTGAGAGAGTTGGATGGGTAAAGTGAGAAAACCCATGGGTTGATATAAAGACAGGTTAATGGGTAAAACAAAAGCCAGGCATGAGGGAAGAGCAAAACAAGGAATTCATTCACCACCTCTCATGGACAGGCAGGTGTTCAGCGACAGCCAGGAAAGCAGGGCTCCATCACGTGGGGACACCAACACCATCACTCTGAATGTCCCCCTCTTCCTCCTTCCCCCCAGCTTTATATGCTGAGCATGACACCGTATGGGATGGAGTATCCCTCGGATCAGTTGGGCTCAGCTGACCTGGCTGTGTCCCCTCCCAACTCCTTGTGCACTCCCAGCTTCCTCACTGGTAGAATGGGGTGAGAGGCAGAAAAGGACTTGCCTCTGTCTAAGTTGTGCTCAGCACTAATGAAAGCATCTCTGTGCTATCAATATTATTTCCAGCACAAATCCAAAACATAGCCCCTGTCAGCTACTATGAAGAAAATTACCTCTATCCTTGCTAAAACCAGCAAAATCCTTCGTAAAAAAGGGAGCAAAGCTTATCTGGGCCCGTTTTTTAGGCTTAACATCACAATGCAAGATTTAAGGGAAGTTCAAAGAAATATAGCTTGTGAAGAAGTGTTGCTGGGCTGGAGAAAACTGAAATTAGTTAGGGAATGCATGATACTAGGTAAAATACAATTTGAAAAAAGTTACTTGCCTATGCCTGAAAGGCCTCTTTGTATAATGTAGGTGGTAGTAGCCTGGTCTTCTGAAGTGTACCCCAGAACTAGTGACATCTGCACAAATGGTGACAATGATCTTGGACATGAAAAATTCTTTTGGAGGCTGGAAATAAATTGGACTTAGCACTTTTCTAGGGCAAACAATATGGATCGTACATGATTTAAAAAGGAAAAAAGCCTGGGTAAAGCTCACACATCTGTTAGAGTAGAAATTAGAGGCAGTGGAAGGAGGAAAATGCCTGTCTTGATGTGGTTTGCATTGTGGGACCTTGTCTTTTCCACTATTCAGGTTTCTCTGTTTCAGTACACTTTTCCAGTATTGCTGCTACGTGTAGTACCCTGAAGTTTCCACTGAAAGGGAACACTGCTGTAAAGACTGTGAAGTTATCTATGGTACTGCAGCTCATCACCCAGTTTGTGTCATACACTAATACAGAATAATGCTTGATAGAGGGAGACAACATGGTCTGTGTTTTCCCCATCTTTGAAAATATCATTAATTAGAGCAATATCTTCCCAAATATTATAAGCCTAAAAGTATTTTTTTCCTCTTGGTCCTCTGTTGCTGATGGGCCTATTTCATGGAAAAGAGAGCATGTTCCTTTGTGTACATATATATAGCATGTATATGTATATACACATGTATATAATAGCATGTGTATGTATATAAAGATTTCTCATATTCATAAATACAAATATGAGCAATATGCATATTCATCCTAATGTATCTCAGATGCTTTTTAGAGTAATCTCCTTGTTCTTAGTGGTTATCTTTGTGAATTCTGTGGGGAGAGATTAGATTACAGAATCTGATAGAGAGCTTGTTTTATTGAAAATAGAACTTACTGCCACCTATTTTAGACAATTCAAACTAACTTGACTTCCTTAAGCAAAGGAACTCTAGAACAAATAAACTATTTGTTGGAGCCTGTATAAAAGTGCTGTTAAATAGTAGGACACAGATTTATCAAGAATGAATCCTGTTTAACCAACCGTATTTTCTTTGTTGGCAGCATAACAGGCCTTGGGACTAGAGAGATCAATGACTGTCTTGTAGTTTGATTTAAATAGGGCTCTTGACACCATTGATTTAAATGGGGCTCTTGACACCATGTCACACTAGCAGGATCAGCAATAGAATCCACATGAAAATGTCACGCAGTGAATGCAGAAGTTCAGAGAAAGCTGTACCCCAAAAGCCTTCATCTGTTGTTCACTTTCCCAGCAATATATCAAGCAGGGTGTTGTTAAAATGTGTTCTGTAGCTGGCTTGTGTTTTCATTAATGATTTGAGTGATGTAATACACATATATCCTTATTAAATTTACTATCAATAATCAATTAGAGAAGAATGGAAAGTATGTTGGGGAACAGGATTAGAATGAAGAATATTCTGAGCGAATTGGAGATACGTCTTACCTGAACTGATTTTATTTCTCTTTCAGACAAGTGCTAAGTCCTCACAATAAATAGTTATAGTTAAGAGGGGGAGCAGGAGAAATTACTGTATAGATTACAGTCTGCAGAGAGGGTTGATAGTTCCTCACAGATTGAGTGCAAGCCACTTGTTCATTTATTTTGTAGCAGTATGATATAGTTGGCAATGAAGTTTGTGCTGATCTTTATAAGGAAGGGTGTTGTGTGCAAGGCACTTGAAACAAATCTTTTGTTCATGCTTCAGACAGAGTATCAAGTCCCTTTTGAGGCACCTCCTTGAAGGAAGATGTAGGTTAATTGGAGAAAGCCCTGAGTACAGCAGCAATGGTGGCTGAAGGTCTTGAGGATGGTCAGTGGTGGAGGAACTGGAAGTGTGTGGCTGTGGTTTGGAGAAGAGGGGTGTGAGAGGGAGAGTAATGTTCTTCAGATAAACAAAGGTTTTTCAGATGAGAGGGGAGTAAGCAGCTCTCCATATGCACTGTGATTGAAAAAGTAAGTAATGGGCCTGAAATGAAGCAAAGGAATTTTTTTTCTAAAATGTTAGGAAAGAGTTCTGCCACCAATGATAATTTCAGGGGAGCTGTGAAGTCAGTATTTGAAGCCTTTTTAGAAGTGTTTAAGACAAAGCATGTACCAAGAATAAAGTCATATAGTCATGGAATAGCTTGGGTTGGAAGGAACCTTTAAAGCTGATCTAGTTGAACTCCTCTACAATAAGCAGGGACAATTAGATAGGGATGGTTTTGCCTTGAAGTAGGAAGACTCAGTGAGGTGATCCGCTACCAGTCCTTTGTTTCTCTTAGAGATGTTCGCCTCCTCCCCCAGTTTTTCATTGTTGGGGTTTTGTTTGTTTGTTTGTTTTGTTTTTATTGGAATGCTTGATGTAAAATGTTCTTCCCAAGCTGGTTTGTTGGGCATTGTTCCCAGATACCACCTGGAATATTATTAGGACAGCGTGACTGGAAATTTCATGCCATCACTTCAATTCAGCCTCTTCCTATCATTCCTTCAGATGAAATAGATAAATCTCCTCAAAGACCTTCAGCTCAACCCTCTGACACAATTACTTCTCTTCTGGTTGTGACTGGCATTCACATAAACTTCACATAGTTAATTGTGTTACTTGAGTGCTGCAAAAACTGAGCCTCAAAAGCTATTATGTTAGTCTGGTCTAGGAGAATGCAGTGAGCAGGAAAAGAAAGGTAATACTGACTATGTGAATGTAAGTGTCCTGTATCTAATTTTTTTCCCTTTGCTTGGGAAAGAGGGCAAGCTGTCCAACTGTTTTTAAGAAAGATGTTATTTTATTTCTGTAAGTTTTTTAGCATTTGGGATCAGTGATGAATATTGTTTTGTGTTTATCAAAATACTAAGCACTACTAGTTAGTATTCAGGAAACAGCAGTCCTAATTTGCTTTTTTAGTAGTAAGTATTCACACTAGTTTATTTTATACCAGTTAGCCTTATCTGTTGCAGGATGGAATTACCTTTACCTATGGTTTCCACAGTGTACCTTATTAAGTATGAAAATAGCATAAGTAATCTAACTAATACACAGTGACTTAATTCTGAAGTGACTGCAGATTGGCTGACTGCAATATTTGTTCCTCAGGTTAAATATTGTTGTCTAAAAGCTGTTTCATTTTAGCTGCTACAGTTTTTGCCGTAACATTCAATATGTGTTATGTATCTGTACACACGTATCACTAAACTTGCAATGGCAAACTGTCTGAACACCTGCCATGGATACTGTGGCAGCTCTCTTTCACTGCTGCCACCTTCTTCCCATATCCTGTTCAGTGATGAACTTAATGTTTTTTTTCTATTCCAAGCAATAATTTATAGTGTATGATTACCAAGCCAGATCTTGTGTTGACTGCTGTTAAAGTGAGGATGGACTTGGTTACTGTCATGTCAGTGAAGTCTTTCACTGCTGGTACGTAGAGCAGACAGATTTGGTGATATTAATACTGCCGTGCACAGTTCCTCATAGGAATCAACACACATCAGAGTGGAGGGAAAAGTTGCTTTCGTGGTGCTTTTGCTTAGGGACTTAGATGCCTTAAATTTGCTGCCTTGTGCAATACCTAGTGTCCTCGAAAATAATACAGCATATGTCTGTGTAGCACAATGCATTGTTCTTTAGTGGTAAGTGAACTGATTTGATTAATAGAAATTACATGGCTTTGATTGCATGACTCTTTGCCTAGGGTAATTAGTCCTGCTGAGAATGACTGAATTGTATTACTGGCTCAGAGCCATCTGCGTTAGTGCCACTGCTTCAGGTGGTGCATCTGCATCCATAGGAAGTGCAAATATCCTGCTAAAACATTTTTCTTCTGTCTCCGGTGGTGTTAGCAGTAACACTGCCAGACCTTCACTGAAATTGTCTGGACTAAAAAATACTGTGCCTTTCTGTAGCTGAATGTAATCTCCATGCTCTTCAATTTCATGTTGTTCCTTTCAGTTGAGTTGGCTTTTATTTTGCTTTGTTTTGTTTTTCCTGAGATTCTGTTACCATAAGATGGAAGATTTTGCAAAAAAGTTGATGTGCAAATTTTTATTTGTAGTATTCCAGGCCAAAAAAAACCCTTTCTGGTGGGAAGGTCAATTTTTTTTCTTGTTGGCTTTTGAAATAAGGAAAAATCTTGATAGTATGTAACAAATTCATTAATTTGAACTGTTGACTGTAAGATACCAAATTAATGTGCATGTAATAGAATGACTTTCAAAACTTAATACAATTTTTCATTAGTAAGAGGCCAATAGTATAAGACCTCTTTATCTTCTTTGAGCAAGGCAGACAGAACATACAGATTTTACCATGAAATTGTGTTTTACTGTGACCAGGATTCCTAGCTTGGAAACCTGATGTTAGACAAAGCATTTTACATAAATATTTTGTATGTTTTACGTAATCTCTGGCATGCATTCCTTTTCTAACCATTTCAGTAGAAGACACTAAATAATTACAGGCACATGAAAGAAAAGACTTAAGTTTGACTTGATGCAAGAAAAAAATCCTGTTGCAATTTTGTTTTTCAACATATCCTTTAAATTACCAGGGTTTGGATTTAATTTTCTGTATGCATACAGTTCAAGAAAAATAATCTAAGTATAATTGTAGTTCTGGGATTTCTTGATGCGTAGTTTCCTTTAAACAACCATAAACAATTTTCAAGTTTGCCATATTAAGTGAATTGTTTAACTATTTTTTCATGTAAGCTTTAAGTTGATTTCTGGTATTGATGAGATTAATCTTTCACCTGTAACTGCTCAAAAAATTTGATTTTGCCATACTAGTAAGTATTGGGTAATTTAAGTCTCAAGTATATAGACCTTGTCGGAGGGCTGTATGTCAGATGTTTTAAAATGGATTTAGTAGTCCACTTTCTATCGTGGTGTTAACCTGTTCCTAAGAGGTACGTTACTGACGGCCCAGTGACAAGGCTGTGTCAGAAGTTAATTATGGTGTGTTCAAGTTGCTTTTGCTGTAGCATGTGGGGTATTTCTAAAAGTTTTTATCTGTATTCCAGGCCCATCAAAGACTATTTTCTGTCTTTTGCTTTCTTCTTTCTCAGGTACAGATGTCAACACCTTTTGTTCCTTATATTTCTGGAAAGCTTTACTCTTTCAAACTCCTTGTCATCTGTTCCCTAAATCTGATAGCTGCTGTTTCATTATAGTATCAGTTATGACTGTTATTGTATGATCTAATGTATAGAAGTTTTGGTTGTAGGCCAGTATTACATTAAGCTAGGCTTCAGCAGGTACAGAGTAAAATCTAGGACCTGACAGCTCTTGATTTATTTGCTTCTAACAGTTCAGAGGACTCCAGTGGGAAAGAAATTATAGTAGACAATAACTAAGGAAGGGGAGGGGGAAAGTGATGGACTGCCACAAAGTGTTTTCTGCTTGGAGAGGAATTATTGTCAGGACAGCAGAATAGCTGCACCCATCATGCAGTCGATAAGTTTTAATGCATTTAAACTTTCGTGTGTATGGACAGACACGAGGCACAAACAGTGTTTACCTTGGTAGCACATTGAGTTCAGTGTTGAGTTTCTTGACAAAAATTGTCAAGACCAAAAGATATCTGCAAGCTCTGTCTGCCTTTGAATCTAGTAATTTTGTTTTGTGCACTGACTTTGAAAACTCTGTATTAGTTAAAAAAAAAAAAAAAAAGAAAATTGACCAGACCAAAAATGACAAAAGAAGTTTAAAAGAAGACTTCTGACTGAGAGAAGGGAAGGGGCACAGAGGTTAGTGGTGAGTCTTTGAGAGATTATCTTTTTGCAAGCTGTAAATTATCAATACCTTGCAGAGAGTATGAGTAGAAGACGAGACTTCGAAAATAGTTTGCAGTATCTCTTACATACTAAACAAAGCAAAAGTTGCGTGTGTATGTTCATGAAGAGAAAGGCAAGTTGCATTACCTAGTTTGAAACTGTAAATGAATGCAGGGATATCAACAAGACAGAGAGATGTCATCTCCAAATTTGTGGTGTATTCTTACTGTATTTCAGCAGGCATAAAAGTTTAAGTAAACAATGAGGAACTAGGGCTCTTAAGTTGGTGACACGAACAACTAGCATGGAAAAAATTAGTTCTGTAGTTCAATTTACAGCTGGAATGATACATCTGAAACAGTATGGATCCAGTTGTCTGTTCTACTCTGGGTGGAAGTCCTTGCAAGGAAATGGCAGTTTTATGTGTCTGGCTAAGTCTGCATAGGCACTGACTGAAGCTGTGGTAGGAATCGTCATTTATAACTTTCTCTGTTCCAGTCTTTCTGATCATTTATATACTTGGAGATTCAATAGTAAACTGCAGGTCAGTCGTCCCATAACTAGAGTAGTGATCTCTAAGGTGATCAGACTTGGTTTGAATTTAATAAATGATCACTTGTCCAAGGGAAGGTGTGGAGAAATGCCACATGTATTTTTCCTAGGGATGTTGGCTGAGGGTAGCTGCGTTTTGTTTATCTATGGCCAATGGTGAAAGCAGTTGTTTAGTGGTCAAAGAAGTAACACTCAGAGGCAGTTCTTAATATTGATCTTTGTCTTTCTTCTGGGACTGAAGCATTTATTAGTGTGTTGAACAGAAGAAGAACATGGTTCATTCAGAAATAACACTTCAGTATTTTATATCTGAGAAAACAGAGTGGTTTTTATTTTTTTTTTTTGAACAATCAGATTCAGCAATAGCATGAGACAGAATAGAAATGGGTGAAATGGACAAGTAACTTGTGGGGACCAAGGAAAGAAGTGAGCATTGGATTAGAATGATTACTAGAAGATCAAATAATGGTGATAGCAAATAAGTTTTGGAAAATTTCATTGAGGATAATAGAATGAGAAGTTTCAGTAGAAGTACCTGTAAACGCATACAGATCTGAGAGTCAGGTAACAAAACCCAAAAGATGTGAATTAAACCAGAAAAACAGAATCATTGCATGTTTCCAAAACGTGTGGAAGAACAGTGTTGGGAGCTTAGACTACTTGTCCTCTGCAGCCAGTGCTTAAAAGTCACCCATTTCTAACACAGGAGATGTTATTTTGTGTTCTATTATAACAAACTTACTGGATTTGGAAGCCCCTTGTTGCCAGAGTGGCAAGTTTTGATTCATAGGGCAAACTGAGAATAGACCCAGTGTTCAGTGTTTCATTTTTGAAAGAGTTGATTTTCCATTGCAGAGGATCTTCTGTTCAGTAGGTGGGGCAAATGTATTTAGCCAAACTTGACAGCTGAAAGCTTGCTGAGAAGACTATATTTGTGAAATAGTGGCTTTTCAGCAATCAAGAAAGAGGGTACTCCTGGCTGAAGGCCTCTTCTAATGTAGTGACAAAGGAAAGACAACAACTACAATCGGAAAACAATGTATAAACACCGCTGAATGCATTGCAAATATAGAGTATAGATATGAAAAATTTAAAATACTGCAAAAAAAAAATCCATGACTGACTGGAACGAGAAAGACAGCTATCATGGAATAAACTTATTAATATACTTGTTTCCAGATTGTTCATAAGGATGGAGAATAGGAGGATTTTTCAGTAAGTGCTCATGTTTTCTCTTTGAAGGCAGGGTGATTTGTTCTTCCATGGAGTAAGGATACCAACAACTAACAAGGATGTTACACGAAAGTGCTAGGTTCCCAGAGGCATTAGTTTGTAATTCCTTACTGGATGGGTAAGAAGAAAGTCCAACTTGTGTTGTTCCAGCATTCAGAAGGAGATGGTATTTCTCTTGAAATCAATGTCAAGTAGATACTCTAGAAAAATAGTAGACAAGTTGAATTCGTTTGAAAGAGGAATTCAGGGCTGTAAAGCTGAATTAATGATAGTCAGTTACCGTTTTATGAAAAATATGTGTTGTCAAACAAATTTGTATGTTTTACTTACTGAATTGATTAAAGAAATTGTGTAGATGCATTATAGATTTATGTGCATAAATTTAGATGACTTAAACCTACCTTTTAAGTTATTTTCCCCTAAGCAGCTATTTAAATAAGCCATATCCTCCTCACCTCACAGTGGCTCTACATTCTTAGCAGATAATTTTGTTACTAGGGGAGCTGGAAGAGAGAAACAGGGGTAAGTAAACTCCTGAAAAGCTTTGGAATTGGACTGCGTCCTTGCTGGGATTGCTTTACCAATGTTGTTCCTGTTGTTGCATGCAGGCAGCTCTGTCAAACAAATCTGTACTTGTGCAAATGGTGTAGGGAATTGTGCTCTACAGATAAAAACAGTTTTGTGGTTACCTGTGAATAAATGCAATTGTACATGTCACAGTGGGCGATTAAGTGGGCTCTTTTCCTTGAAGATTAGGACTGTAGAGGTGCATTCATGGGGAGAAAATAAAGGACCGCAGAAGGACTCTTGGATTAGCAGGGAAAGAAATGGCAAGAGCTAAGGACTGGAAAATGAGGCCTGGCAAATTCAGAAGTATAAAATAATTGAAAAATTGGATTATATACACAATTTTGTTGTAATTCCTCAAGTAAATACTGGTTGTTCAAATCTTAAACATAATAACCAATTTTATTCTATTCATTTCTAATTAAAGTATAGCCGGTTCTGGTTAGAAATGTCTAACCAAATAGCTATGAAAAGAGGACTGAAGACTAATCTTTGTTCAGGTCCTGGATGGGAACCAGCATCCCCGTAACTGTTGTTACTATTGTCTTGCCTAAAAGATCAGTGAAGGTGTTAGTGTATGTAACACAAAGTAATGAGAAGTGTAGAGTAAGATTTCATTCTTCATAGGCAACAGCTTTAAAAATAGGCTATATTCATGGGAGTAGTTTTTTCTCTTGTTGCCCAACTCATGCACATGATTTTCAGATATTGTTTAAGTGTTTTATCAACTCTTTTCAGTTATTTTTTGAAACATAAAATTGTCTAGTTGTCTTATATGTTTACCTTTCAGGTCCAACATTCACAAGCATTAAATCTGATTACTGGCTTTGTTGTTTTAAAGGTAGACCTTCTTCAGCTGAAAACCAGCAGGGTCTCATATATTTTTTCATGTAATCTCAGGGAAAAATGTGGAAACCTAACCTCATTAAAAGAAGGAACTTCCTATTATTTTGAGAACATAGTGTTTCTCTGGCAGGTTGTCTACAATTTCAAAGATTCCTCCCTTGCCCAGTTTTAGCAGACCTGATTCGCAAACTAGAGTTGTAGAAACTTTTGACTGAAAAAAATTAGGGACACAGGAAAAAATCAGTGACTGAATCAAAAGTTTCCCACTTTTATTCTACTTTATTTAAACTGCTCTGGAATCTTCACTGTATGCTGTAAAACTGAGGCAGGATTTATTAGAAGCTTCTGAATATATTAATCTTTTAAGAGATATCTTTAACTTGTCTTCATATGCACTTTTTTGTACTTCATCCATGTTTGATGCAAGTGCAGATGAGCTGTATACCTCCATTTTAATAATTGTGACTGTAGAAGGTTATATGTCCATAATATAATCTTTACCCGCAGATGCTCTTCGTAGAATCATAGAAGAGTTTAGTTTGGAAGGGGATCTTAAAGACCATCTACTTCCAACACCCTGCCATGGGCTTAGGCACCTTCCACTAGACCAGGTTGCTCAAAGCCCCATCCAACCTGGCCTTGAATACTTCCAGGGATGGGGGTTCCACAGCTTCTCTGGGCGACCCATTCCGGTGCCTCACCACCCTTACAGTAAAGAATTAATTCCCAATATCTAATCTAGTCTTGTCCTCTTTCAGTTTGAAGCCATTCCCCTTTGTCCTATCATTGCATGCTCTCGTAAAAAAGCCTTCTTGTAGGTCCTGTTGGCACTGGAAGGTGCTCTGAGGTCTCCTCAGAGCCTTCTCTTCTCCAGGCTGGGCAACCCCAACTCTCAGCCTGTCTTCACTGGAGAGTTGCTCCAGCCCTCTGATGTCTCCATGGTCCTCCGGACTTGCTCCAACAGGTCAACATGTTGAGTGTGTTGGGCCTCCAGAGCTGGACACAGCAGTCCATGTGGGGTCTCATGAGAGAAGAGCAGAGGGAGCATGACCTGCCTCTTCCTGCTGGCCAGATTCCTTTGGTGCTGATGAGGCCACGGATGCAGTTGGCTTTCTGGGCTTCAAGTGCACATTTCCGGGTCATACTGAGCTTCTCATCAACCAATTTTCACATCTTTTGTTTTGTTTGCTCTCATTCATTGATAGGTCTCACTTACTAGCTATTAGAGCACTTAGCAGGAGTAATAATCTTCCTCATTATTATTATTATGGTGTTTTACAACAGCAGTGCTCACACTCACCTTTTGTTTTGTGATGATAGATACATGGCAAATAGTGTTCCTTTCCCATTTTCCTTTGCCTTATGTGTGTTTTCAGCCCATTGTAAATGCAGCCTAGTACAAATTATCACTGATATTTGTAATAACTTACTTACGTGGGAAGCTGTCCTCTTCTACTTATTCCTTCTTCTATTTGTGACAGGGATTTATGAAAAATATCTTGAAATAAAATTTGGAAGAAAACTGTGGTGCAGAGTAGCAATAAGTTACGGTACTTTCCCCCTAATTGAGTTGAAATTGAGTTAAATTTGAAGTAAAATATCACAACAGATTGTGAGAGTTCCTGGTACAGTTAAAAGTAAAACTGTGCTAATACAGCTATGTTAATAGCAGTCTGACATAGCTGGAGTGACAGATTTTACAGCAGTGTTGTTTCAGCAGTGACATTGATTTGTTTATTAGATATGGTATCAGGTTAAACTGTTACAATATATGGTAGGAAGTTAGAGATCGTATCAGGGTAACAGAAACCAAAAGTGTATTTCCAAAATCCCATCTTGGAAAGGAAACGAGGGCGTGCTGTGTGCCAACAGCTTTGTGCTTTCAGCCTGCCTGGCTGCAGTGTCAGGAATCAGAATGGGGATATAGAAATGCTTATATGCAAAGGATACAATTCATTCAAATTATAAAAAGAATCTGTTTTAATAATTTCAGGTTATGTACCTACCACACAACTTTCACTGTAAATCTTTTGGTTTTTAATTTCAAGTAAATTTCTTTTCATTGTGTGAGAATTTCTTTGTAAAATAGGAAAACAGTTGATACAGAAATCTATGAAGTAAATACACAAGAAGATATTTCTCCCATTCTGTTTCAATTTATAATAATCACTGAAGTGTAATTTTAGCAAAGAATATAAAGATGTCTAATGATATATCTCCTTCAATTTATTACTCTACAAAAATAATTAAATTGAGATAAAGCAGTTGTTGAAAACATACTGTGGTAGTGAAACACACTCAAAGCATCCAGATGAACTGGAATTGTCTGACTAAAGGAAAATTCAATAGCATAGTTTAAAATGTATCACTGGGAGCAGATGCTTAACCTTTCAGGTCTTTTCTTGTAATGCTTGTATAATGTGTGTACTTCGTACTTTATCTGTAGGAAAAGAGGTAGTAGAATAATGCACGCTTTTGGTTTGTCAGTTATTCTGTGCATAATTTGTTAAATCAAAAGCCTTTTCTGGAGCTCTGTTCGTCCTGTTCTCCCCTCTGCTCCCAACAATTTTGGCACAACCACATATCACGCTCAGTGATTCAAACATAAATTCTTACTTTTTTTGGCTGTTAGAACCTAAAAAATAAGGTTAGCGTTCTTTCCACAGCAAGTGCATGTTGCCCTCTGCCTTGTTGTCGTCCTGATGGCTGCAGCTGCCTTAGAGCACTGCCTTCTGCCCTTTTCCACTCGACCTGTACTTCTTCACATCCTTCTTATTTAATGCTTATTGGCTCTGAGTGATTTTGATTTTCCTGTTAGTCAGTTGGTATGTGGTTTTTTCCTGTTTGTTTTTTTTTTAGCCTTCCCCCACCAAAACAGAACGCAAACCCTGGGTTTGATTTTGCTTCTTGAATTGCTCAAGTGTTCTATGAAGTAGAAAAAGGAGAAGGTAATTACAGAATCAGATTCTTCTGTCCTCTTGGTGTAAGACAGATATATTCAGTGATATTATGGCAGAATGTGTGAAGTAGGAGTGGAATCTGGCTCTTTTAAGGCTGGAAGATTTTAGGCAGTAGCTGGTTGTCCTTACCTGTATGTTGGAGGTATTTTGTCTGAACAATGGATGACAGAAGAGTAATTTAAAGTATTCTAGGTTTTTTAATACTGCATTGAAACTTTGCTAAAGAATGCTGTATTCTCTCCTTTCAAAAGAGTTTAATGGCAATTGGCAACTAAAACTTTCTTCATAGGAAACAAACATAAGTCCAGAATATTCAACTATCAAAGAATTTTGATGATTAGTACATGCATTGATGTTTAAAAAGAAGTACTATGTGCATTGCAATATAGTGTATGTAGTGATTAACACAATAGAATTTTTTTCCTTCTATCTGGGTAAATTCTGTAGCCTTTCAGTGTATTATTTAATTTGAAATTAAAAAATCCAACAAGGATAGGGAAGATAGGATGTTTAAATTTAGTTGTGGTGGGACATAGTGCCTGTCAGTCTAGTTCAGTGATACTGTTACTAAAGCCTCCTTCATATAAATATAAAATAGATGCTGATGTTAAACCCAACTCTTGGTGTGTATGGATAAATAATAATCATGTATGACATACGTGTGTGTATTTATGTAACAATGAAGGAAGGGAGGTGAATTGATCTGATGTGTATCCAGTTGCATACATTTTTAATCTAATATATTTAGAAAGTACAAAAGTGACTGCTATTCCCCTGGCACTAATAAAGTAAACAGAACTTCTCACCATGTAGCAGTGGCTTGTAATCCATAAAAATTGTTGCCTACTGGAGACTAGCTATTTGGGATGTATTTACATTTCTGTTTCCCAGGTTTGTGATTTACTAGTGTGTGAAGGTATGCTTCTTGAATATTCTAATAGATACTGGCACTGCACTCTGCTTATTTTGGTATTTTTAGTGTGGGATAACCTCATTTTACAATGTAAAATTGAATGGAAATGCATTTGCAGTTAGAAAACAACATAGTCAGATACCAGCTAATACTTTAGAGACAGAGAACGTGTGGAAATTGGCAGTGCTTGCTTGTGTTTCTGAGATGTGTTTGCTGGAACTAATATTTTTAGAGTCCTGTACAATTCTGCTTGCCTTAGGCTGGGTGGTGTGAAATGTAATTGAACTAATGACTCACTGTGGTGAGATCATTTTTAAGAATGTAGTGGGCTTCTTATTGTACAATACTATGGCATAAATTTGCCCTTTTTTCTTCAGCGATGCTGCCTCTTTGCATTCTGTTTTAGTCTATCTGTCAAGCACCCACACCTTCATATTGCTCCTGAAATCCTCTTGTGTCTCTAGGATATGTAGCGTGTCTTCACAATTTACCTTCTGTCTTGTGTTAAATCTGTCATGTGGTACAGATCATGTATGGTTCTGTTTTATAATGGCATCAGTGTGTATGTAGGATGGCACGTATTCTTCCTTGTATTCCTTCCTGCTGTATGCAGAATTTTCTTCTGCAGCCCTCAAAGGGTACTCCAACGTAGTATAAGTTCCTTTTTTTAAAATTTAATGAAGATGAAGAATAGTGAATGTAAAAATGAAACTGCTTATATTCGTAAAGGCAATCAATGACTGTGATCGACATAGCCTTTAAAACTGGGCTTAATCTCTTTGAGTAATTCCTAGGCTGCTCTTTCTCTGCTATGAAGTGCTGCTTCATTGCATCTGACTTTCTAATGAATGAGCTTTTAACACTAAATGTGTGATTCTTGAGGTTTTATTTAATTTTAAAAAGTAAAGTTATGTTGTCAAGAAACCTTTCAAGTCTGAAAGCTTTTCTTAAATGCTTTTTTCAGATAAGGACATGATGTAGACTTATTAATCTGTTCATTATAATTTCTCCTTTCCTTCTTTTTAAATGAATGAGTAGTATCTTTCATTTAAGAATGCTTTATTGGAAGATTAGTAATCACTGAAATCATGTTGTGATATTAACCCTACACATCCCACCTTATCCTCCTTCTAGTGTTCAAAATACAGAGGATAGCTTGAAATGGAAATGAAGGAGGAGTACAAAAAAGAAAAAAAAAAATAGTTTCTGCTTAAGTATTTTGGGTACATTTCTTTTCAGAAGTTATTCCCAAATGAATTCTTTAAAGTGGTAAATGTGGAGGATATGGGATTAAAAAAAACAACAAAAAAACCAAACCAAAACAAAAAAAGCTTATTGCATTTACTTCCTCTCTGCAACCTCTCAAATAAGATGTAGGATTTCAGTTCTTGTAGGAAACCAGAGATAACTTGGATGAAAAAAGTGCTCTAAATGAGTACAGTTGCATGCAGGTATTTTTGGGCTAGTTTTCACAAAAAAAGCCAGTGGAAATATGAAAATATGTTTGAATATATGTTGCACTGTAATTTCACATGATCAGTTATTATCAATCAGATAATAACATTTCTAGGTATAATTTGGATGATTATAGGTGGCTATTCTTTGTGGAATATGGAGCTGTAGTATTATATTTTGAGTCTTCTGTTCTGGTAAGCTAAGGCATGAGCCCTAGTAAATTAAGGTACACTGCAAGTATTTTTTTTTTAAGCACAAAAAATAGTTTTATCAATACGCATATGGTTAATAATTTAACGATGTAGTGGAAAGAGCTTTTTGTTCCCTTAAAAAGGCACTTTTTTTTATACGCAACTTCAGAAAAGTGCTTTAGAAATCCTAATTTTTTATGTAATACTTTAGTCAAACTAGCTCTCATATTCAAGGGTATGCTCTGCTTTTTTATATAAGATAATAGTTATTGAGAATTAGCATTTTAAATATACTGGTAGCTGGTGACACACTGATCAGTTTATGTAACAAGAGGAGTGAAATCATGCTCATTGATTTTGCAGCTTTTTGTTTTGTTTCCCCTTCCCCACCACTGTTTCATTGAAATTAAGAAATTTTTAAGCATGGCATGGTGCAAACAACTTGACAAACTTTTATATTTGGATGAATATCTTAATTCTTGCTTACAGTGCTGTTAGTGATGGTAACTTCATAAGGCTTATTGATTCTTCAATGCAGGTTTAAGATGAAATTGAAGAAGACAATTTAGGACAAAGGTATGCCATGGGTGCCCAGGAAATACAGGAATAGGGTAGCTAGCAGCATTGGTGATTGGTTTGTGATGAGGCAGTTGCTTGGCTAGAACTGAACACACTGGGAAATAATAAAGTTATCAAGGGCAAGAAAAATTACATTCTACTTTATCTGTGGCATTTAACAATCATACATATGTAGACAGATGGTATGAATGAAAAATTTCTGTATAAAAGGTCCCTGTGTCACACTAGAGGTCAGTGTGAAAAATCTAAGCCTTTGCACAGGATTGACTCTGTTGTCTTTTAGCATCAGCCAAATAATTTCCTCATCCATGCTTTTTTCCTTCATTTAGCCTTTTACCCCTACCCTGTCCTTTGTAATTATTCAAAGTTGTGTATTTTCTGTGTAGAAATTGTGGATCTGAGATTGTATACGCAAAGCTTTTTACTTTCCTTAAGAGTACTGTCAATTTTTGGACCAGCATGATTTTTTTTTCCCCCGTATCGAAAGTAACTGATTCTGAACCATTCACTGAAGGACATAATGTAAATGGCTTTTTCTGTGCATGGTAGTCGCATGCTGGAGAAGATTGAAATAAGTGAGGTATCTAAATACAAGGTCAGAATGCATTCAGGTTGTAGCTGCATAACATTTAGAATACCTCTTGTCAATACTGTTCATGAATTAAATTTAAAAATACCATCTCATGCAAAATGGTGAATTTGTGCTATAGAGAAGTATTCCCAAGTGCAATTTTTGCTTAAAAATTCTTTTATATTTACAGAGAAACTGAGCCATACAAATATTTTTAAAAGTTTGCACTTCTTTAAGGCTATTTATTTTCTAAAAAAAGAGGACTTGAATATTTTTGACAAATATACACATGGTGTTACGCTAACAAACAGCCATGCAACATATATCTTACATAATGAAGAAATTGAATATACAAGACCTACTCTATTTAACATATATATTGAAAATATACAGTCTCGCCAATAGTTAAAAAAGTTTTCCTTATTTGGCAGTATTTTTTTACAATTTGTTCAAATATTCCATTTGATGTGTTTTGGTGAATACTGAAATCTAGTCAGTGACAACCTGAGGTACTAAACATTTCTGCCTTACTTCGTTGTCTTCAAAGGTAATCTTTTTGTTCCTTTTAGGCTCTATCCATGAGTTGTGTATTACAGCGTTATTTGGCATGGGATCTGCTTCCACTATTGAAACAACTCTCTTTTTCATCTTACTTTTCAGAACTTTCTGGAACTTTTGCCTCGTGAATGCGTAAAGTAGAGGGTGAAATATAGTTGTTCCATATGCCATTACTAGAAAACATAATCTCAACTTTACCAAAAGGTCACTTGGGCCCAAACATAAGATAGTGGTGTTTAAAACAGAGATGGGTGTCCAGCAGAGGAGGAATGTTGAGATAATCAGAAGGGACATTCTGAAGACTCTCTTTTGTCGTTCTCGTCGCTCCCGGTGCCGTTTTACAGCTCGGCGTAGAGCGATTATGACAGACACAGAAGTCCTTACACCAAAGACGACATTTTTTCCTCCACTGCTGTGGGACACGTCTGTAGTCTCATGCTGAGTGGTCAAAGAAATAGTTTTTTTCTTTCTGTTTTTCTTCTTTTGTCCCGTTGTAAATCTTGTACCAATCCGAATATTTAGGGCCTGGAGTATTTTGGTGTATGTAATTAGCATTACTATAACAGTGAAGAAAAATATTGGAATCTGAACGAGAATGTGGTAGTACATTCCTAGTTCAGTGTGGTACTCGTTTGTACTCACGCACAGAAGTGTCTTATTTTCCCAAGTACTTGCACTTTGAAGACTGAAAAAGTTGACTTCAATGAAAGGAATCAGGAAGGAAAAAAGTGAAATGATCCATATTGATGTCATTAATATCACAGCCCTTCCCATGGTCAGGATTCGATTAGCAGGTTTTACGGAGATGTCGTATCGGTCCAGGGTGATAGCGAAGACGTTGATTGCAGTTGAAACGCTTGCAAAAGAGACACAAGCCTCATGGAAGCAGCAGATGAGAGCAGTGTTACTCTCCAGTGAAAGCAGAAGGATAACTATAGTTAGAGGAATACATCCCACACAAATTATTACATCAAGTACATGAAGGTTCATTGTAATTATGTTACTGACAGAATTGATTAAGTTGGATTTCATACAGTAAAGTACCAGCACGGTGAGGTTGCTGCCAAGTCCCAAAACAATTTCTAACATCAAAAATCCAGTGAGAGAAACTTGAAAGCTTAATGGATATGACAGTGGTTGGTACATGTTGGTATCGATGTCATCAATGGCATCTCGAACTGTAATGTTAGATTCAGACTGCATGTTGACTTCCAGAATGGGGGAGAAACACATTCTTTTGTTGCAGCTGGTTTTTCTCCTGAAAGGTGAAATAAAATATGGAACTATTTGATTTCTTTTTTTAACACTTATTGTAGATAAATGCTGGGGAAGGAGGAGGGAGGAAAAGCAACATTCTTACCAAACTTTTCATTTACAGTATGTTTAGAGCTTTAATTGGCATGGACTCAAAAGCCTGAAGATCTAGAATAAGGTCTTGCCTTTTTAAAAGAAAGCAGGATTTGTTTGAAAAAGGAAAAAATAGTGAAAAGCTTCCACTTAGGGAGGCAAGCTTTTGTTTATAGTGATGTGGTTTTTCACAAAGGGCTCATTTGTTGAATAAACCATACTTTGTGCATAGCCTTTGTATTGCTTTGAGGGTCATTTTAGAAGAATGCGGTTAAGTGTTAACAAATTAGTGATCAAGATCATTTTAAAAAGCTGTTGTGGAAAAAGAAAGTGATAGGACCATGGAGCATTGTTGCTTCTGTATCATAAAAAGAATGTTTAAATTCTTTATGCCAATTTACCCACCTCTTTCTTATGAGGTTTACAGTAGTGTTGTGGACTGAAATGTGACGTTCTGTAATTCACCAGATTTTTACAGAGTTTAAACCTTCTGTTCATTTTAATCTTTTATGTATCTATGTGTATGATGCTTGCTACTACAACAATTTTATATAAACATATATAATTTCAAATGCAAAACTTATGTGGGTTTGGGAAATTGAGTTTAATATAGCATTTCCTTTTTCTGATTTGAATATTCAATTTCTTCAAGAAATCTGTGCCTACATGGAATGGAATAGTATTTAATTTTATTCCAGTATATATTTAAGGAAATAATTTTAGAAAATAATGCTTTAAAAGAAAATTGTCTCTTTTGGGTTTTGGTTTTGGTTTTTTTCACAAACTGCAATTAAACCCAACAGATTTACATACATAGCATGTTTCTTTTAGGAATAAGTAAGGATCAAAAAAGTATTTGTGTTATTTATTTTGTGTCTCATCTGCTTAGTTTTACACATGCGGGTAAGTTTTAAATATAGCATCTGCATGTAATACCTGATGTTTGTATTATTTATATTGTCAGCCAGCTCTTGAGTTAGGAATTGATTGAATAAATGAAAGAGAGGTTATTCAATTTCTTGTTGTGATACTGGAGGGTTTTTTTTTTAGGTAGCTTTAAATTTAAGAGGGGAGATATTTGGCATGAAAATAAATTTGAATGTCAACCTTTGTTCTATTCTGAATACATTAAAATGGATAGCACTAAGGTGAACAAAATTGAGCTCTTTTAAAATGAAAGTATGAATTAAGCACACTTGGGATACAGTATGCAAATGGATTTCATCTGCAGTTCTGAAAAGCCTCAATTGAACAATACTATTAATTGCAAATTGTATGATGAAAATTCTTAGTATTCTTCAACAATTATTTCACATGTGCCTCTTAAATAAAAAAGATGTAAATTAGAACGTATTACTCTCAGGTGTGAAATTAAACAAGAAATATTTCAAAAGCTTTGTTTAATTTCTAATTTAGGCAACCTCTATCTGTCTTACATTAACCCTCAGCAATACGATCTCCTCCTGTATGCTGTCCTGGCTGTGAATGGATTTCAAGAAACCATTCCAAATGCATTGCTGGATAAATGAAGTTCTTTTGTATTAGCAAGAGCCAGGAAGAAATCCAAAGCAGATCTGCTAAAACAAATGACAGTCTCACCCTAACATTATAGCAACCGAGATTTTGTGAGAACAGAAAACCTGGGATGTGTTAGGTCGTGATGAATCGATTAAGCATCACCTCCTTGTGGCACCGGCTCGGTTTCGGGTGCAGGGAAGCAGAGCGGCGGGGGCAGGAGCTCGCTCGCCCCGCGCAGCGCGGGCAGAGCCGGGGCACCTACCTGTTCCCTGTGCCTCAGGGGCCTGGCACAGCGTGGCAGCAGCTTGGCACCCACTGACACATGCTGTCACTGAGCCATTTCTGACACGCACTGTAACCTGGAAATCGAGTGGTAGCTGAGCTCTTATTTCATTTCTTGCACGTTTTTTTTGTTTTCCTTTTTTTTGTTCCTGCAGTTCAGCAGCAAAGAATTCTGATTAAACATGGGGACTTCTTAATTGCCTCAGATACTTCTACAGACCAGGGCATATTCTGTGTGAGTGTTCTGAGTTTCAAGCGAGCAATAACAAATAAACCTTCTTTTAAGTGATGTTAAATTCCTTCCCCTGTTGCATTTTGTAGAAGCCTGTTTTTATTTTCCAGGTTTAAAGAAAAATAATTTCTGATCTCTGTTTTCAGAGTGTGTGTAGACATCCTTTAGTTTATGGTTGCGTATTTCTTTCTGTAATATTCCTGCTCATTACTTTTGAGTGATGGCTTAGTGAAAGAAGTTGCTATACATCATAAAATCCAGTTCATGTGCTTTGAGAGTAACCATGGGTTACCTAATTTGGTTTATTTTGATTCAAGGAGAATACATAGCATCATAAAACTGAGAGAAAAATATCCATTAGTCATTATGACAAGTAAGTTATTTAATGAGTAGTATAGAAAAAGCTTGGTTAAACCTTTATTCAGCTTGCTGGTGAAGTATGCATATTCTCCTTTTGGGATTTCATGTTTCATTGTCTCTTCATGCATCAGTAGTTTCCACAATTCTGGTTTTAAATTATAAATCCCTCTTTAAGAAATGCTCCCCATTTTAAGAATCAATCATTGCACTCTTCTTTTAATGAAAATCTGAGCAGATGTATTAGTCTTCCATGTATATTGTTGAAGTGTCATGCACGTAAATGGTAATGCAAGTGTGTTCCATGTTTTGTTTTTAATTCCTTTATGTCTTAAGAATACATTTTAGGGATGCATCCTGCTGCTTGTAGGTCATACAGCTACAAAGATACCGGGTCAACTGCATTCTTCATATTGTCAGTTGTAAAACTGAATTAGTTGCTGCATGCCCTTGTGAAGGGGAGGAAAAAAAAGGTTAAAAGTAGGGCTTATAATTTCAAAAATAAAGTAATGCAAGAATATATTTTCTAATATCACTTATTTCATGAATAAAGGATCTCTAAAATTGGACCTTTTAGATTACATAGAAAATCAGTTAGCTTGCTCCCTATTTGCCAGTAAAATCATATTCTTCTGTCAGCTTACATGAATTTAGGTTTTTTGGACAAGTTTCCTGTTCTCCAGATAGTGCAGGTTACAAAAAATCTTGGCTAGAAGCAATAACTGTTGGATGTAGAGTGTCTGTGACTAAAGCTAGAAAATGTAGTTTTATAGCTCTGGTGAGCAGGTAGTTTATACATACAACTCTCTTGTCTTTTAATGAGAAACTGAACAGAGTTAATGAGCCTTTTAGAAAATATGCTTTTGTTTAATTTGCACACTGTTATAATTTCCTTTCTTGAAATAAATGTTTAGCAAATCCATGCTTTTAATAAACGGCTTGAATGTACAGGATAACGAAAGAAATAAGTTTTTAAAAAAAACAACAATAAAGGGGGATTTCTTGAGCAATCAGAGATTAGTCATATTAGCCAACCTTCATAAAGCAATAAGTATACACTAATTACAGACTATCTGGTCCTTCAAAGAGTAACTGAATAAATCTGAAACATGTTTAACTGCCAATATTTGGAAATACTGCTGAGGGAGGAAAAGCATATTCCCGGTTGCTTTATGTGGTTGTTTTCCCCAATACTGTATGAGCTTAAACTGTACTGTCTTCATGTTGTACGAACAAAACAGGTTCTTAATATTCTATAAGACTTTCATGCAGAATAACATTTTTCTATCATTATATTTTTAAAGGGGAAGGGAAAATAGCATTTAAATATTTCCTCATCTTAAACATAACAATTATGTTAATAAATACTACTGCTTAATAGAAGTTGAATCTGATCTCTTGCCTTTTTTCCTCCAATTTTTAATTTGGTTTCATGTTGCTTATTCTGCATATCATAATAAGGAACAGGTCTTACCTCCACTAAAGATTTGGTAAATTCTCGATGCAGGTGAAGCAGTTCCAGGTTGGAGGGATTCATTTTGTTCACTTGTTAGCAGAGTAGAAGGGAAAGAGGGTAATAAGCATATCTTCAAAAAATGACCTTAATGAAAATTTGTGCCTGTACTGTGCCATTGTTTCAGCATACTGCTAATGTATACAATTGCTTTAGTTCTGGTTTACAGGCTGCTGCAGTCTCCCACTCTTCCTACGGTAGAATCAATAAGCATCTGAAAATACATAATGAAAGTAATTTAACATACTGAAGGCTTCTTGTCTCCAGAGACACCACTGAGATTCAAGCTTTCTAAAAAAGAAGAGCAGTGCTTCTGAGAGGAAAGCTTGCGATGGGCAGCTTTTGCAGAATGACAGCCTACCTTGTCGCTTCTCCTCACTGCAGAGAGATGCAGTGCATTCACTAATTTTGATTGGTCAGTGATGTTTGGCTTAAATTGTGCTTCATATATGGGATTGATGCCCTCCCTCCCCCCGATTTATATAAGGATTCTTTTATAAAAGGACTAAATTTACAAATGATTTATGAATTCTGGAATATATTAAGGGTATGCCTGTTTTATTTTTACCTTTTCACTCTTTACTTTGTGTACACTGGAAACCACATGGCACTGAGAAAAAAAGGGATTAAACGTTTATTGCTTAAAAAGCTTCCAACAATCTATATTTAAATTTGCCTACTTTCCATTTCCAAGCCTTTTAGGTGTTTGGATTTTTTGTTTGATTTTTTATTTGTTTGTTTTGGTTGGTTGGTTTTTCTCGTCCTAAGAACATTCTGAAATAATACTGCCTCTTTAAGCCATGCTGAATTTCACCGGACATGTTTACATGCAAGTGGTCATCTAGGTCTTGTAGCAATAAGTTATAGTCAGGACATCTTGGTACCCACATGTATATTAGGAAAATTTATGCTAGGATGCACAGAGGTTATTCAGACCTTGATAATTATTCAGATGTGATAATTTGGTTGATTCATGATCAGAAAAAAATGATTTTTAGGATCCATCAATATGTACAATGTATGCATAGTTGTGGAGGTTATTAATTTTGTTGAAATGTAAACTTCTAAAAAATCTTGTATGTCCCACATGAATTTTGCTAGAAACTTGACAGGTTTTTGTAAGGATGTCTTTCTTGCATGATGTTCTTGACCTTCACTTCGCAAGGGATGTCTTCATTTTCACTTTTTGTTTCGTAAGTTATTTCTGAGTCTGTTCTATCGGTATAAGCAACGCTCACAACCACATAATGAGAAGTGTAGTACAATATCTGTTTTAATTAGAACTGGTGCTAAATAAACCTTAGAAATAAATTCAGTATAAACCTCAAAATAATATTTTTCAAAATTGGTTTGCTGAAACAAATAGTTTAAGAATATCTGAGTATAAAATGTCCTGTAGGTAGTTTTTAATCTCAAATGACTGTGGGGCTTTTTTTCACCATGATTTAAAAGATTTTTAAGGTTTTTTTGTAAAGTGTGATAAAGTACTAAATGTTAAAGTAGAGTTCTTACATAAGTAACTGTGTTAAGATGGTAGTTTGGGTCAAATTTTGGTGGGATCTTCTGTTTTTAGGTTGTTAATGCAAATACAAAATGCAGTTGTGTAACTCAGATGTCTTTATTTCTATTCTTTACTTTTTCTTTCAGCCAGACATCCAGTATATTATTTATCTTTAGGTAGCAGCGTGCTTTATTTATTTTTTAAAATGGCTTCATATCCATCTAGCGTGCTTCCTGTTCCATACTCTTCCATTCAGAAACTATGTAAATAAAGATTGCAGAAACTTTGAACAGAGATCAGTAGGTACCAGCTGGCTATGCTGAGTAGCAGCTGATTGAGCCCTTTGAGCTGTCTCTGTATCGTCTGCCTCCCAAGAGCTTGAAACCAGTGATACCAGCGTAGCTCTTAAGGGTGATGTGATAAAGAGGATTCCTGAAATGAAAGCATAAATACTAATATATTAAAGACATTTACTTGCTTCACTTTCAGTATGACTAAGGATAAGTAAGGAAGCCTGTCTAAATTTAAACAGATGAATCTCCATCTCCCTTTCTAATTCTTCAATGTGTGCCTGAACAAACATGGAGGTATTGGATGAGCTGTACTGTTAGAAAAAGATGTGCACACGGAGGAAGATCGTAACAGGATTTTGGATATACCATGAATATATGGTTCAAATGCAGGCAAAGGGGTCACAAACGACTACCTATTTGACAGGAGGTGATATTGGCAGAAGTTTTATCTGCAGAAAGTGTTTGAGAGGAATGATAAGGAGCTGAGTTGTGAACATATATTAAGCTTAAGTTTTCTGGAGAGAAAATCAGGAAAAGAAGCAGTACCATATGGAGGCAATCAGGAGTAGGTGGATGGATAGACATGCTTATAAGCCATTGCTGTGCAGATGCTAGTTAAGATGGTGTGAACAGATGACTTCATCCTCAAAGGGTAGATAGGGAAGAGTGGGCAAAAAGAGCCATGTGCAGGCACCCAGCATAAACAGAAAATGTGCTGTTCTTATACCTGTTTCTATATCAGTACAGAATGGGGGAAAGAATTTGACTGGTATTTTGGCTTTTAGGGTAGTGAAAAGTGGGGTGAAAAGGTAATGAGAAGGTAGAAGTATCAGGGAACAGCAGGAGTTCTAAACCAGGAGACTGATGGTGAAGGGTCTTAGGATTGAGAATGGCAACACAAGGGGAGAGTGAGATCCAGATGGTGACAGAGAATAGACTGTGAAGGGTTGAGGCTGCTGGGTCTGATGTGGGGCTAAAGAAATGCAGAGAGGCAGGAGCTTGAATCGGAGTGGAGCATAAGGGTGTAGAGGCATGTGCATGTAAAGAGACACTGGGTGCACAGGGATAGAGATAATGGAAATTACCATAACACACACCCCTGCAGTACTTCTAAATTCAATTCAGGAATCATAACTGCATGTGAGAATATATTTTTCTGTTTTGCTGAGTGCAGGGAGTCCAGAAATTTGCAAGTTGTAGTGTATTTCTTGGTCCTCTTCCGTCTTTTATCTACTTTCTACACAGAGGAAGTATTGTCCCAACATTGACTGTTACTGCATTCCCAAATGTGGTAGGTCATCTGTAGATCTGAAGGTCAAAGCTCTGCTGTTGAGTTGGTAAGATCACTCTGAATGCAGTTTCTTGAACGGCAGCGTTTTAAATGAGCTTAATTTGTTTAAAAAGACTCATTAGGCTCACAAGGTGTAGCAGGGCCAAATGAAGTACCCAGTTCTAATGTTTTCCTGTCAGATTCCTTGATTTTGGAGCTTTAGGATTCTTTTAATGTGTTTTAGAGTTTAACTTTACATAAACCTTCTGCAGACTATTTTAACATCCAGATGTCATGGCTCTTCATGAAGATCTTTATTGGCACAGTTGGGAAACTGTCTGCTCACTTCCCTACTTCTCTGCATTATTCTTTTTTTCATCCTGAATGCTTCAGCAACACTTTCTTTCTTTGTACTGCACATCTTGTTTCCTTGTCTGAATCTTGCTGCTCATTTAGTGACAATTTAGAATGTTACTGCTTCTGGGCCTAAAAATGTCATCTGTTTTCATATTTGCAAGAGATTTGAGATCCTAACTCATACGAATTTTTTAGTGCCAGATAGTGTCTTTAGCGCTCAAGTTGCTTTGGAAAATGAATATTGGGTGGTTTTGGACATCCTGCCCTGGCATTGTGGTTCAGCATTATTTACATGGTGCATCTGCACAATTTCAGCTAGATAGATCCTCTGTACCCTTCATTTACCTACTCTGAGGAGTGTGATGCCCAATTCTAACCTAGCTCTTCTGAATATTTTATGATTTGTATCTGCTCTAGCAGCTCGTGATCCATATCTAAAATAGTTTTTTAATTTGTTCTATCTCAGTCTCCTCAATAGTCGGTTGCAAAGAACTTTGTTAGAATGTTGTTACATCCAGTAACTTCTATACTGTCAAGGAAAAATAAGCAGTGGATAATTGCTGTTTGGGTTTAGGAGTTGTACTGACGTGCCCTTGTTATGCTGAATTTGTAAATGTGTTCTTCTTTACCTGATACTGAATTATGGCTTGCTGTTCTGGATCATGCTGCAGCATGCTTTTATGTAAATCTTGACTCCTGACCCATACACAAGGTCTAGTCATAAAAGTTTTTATTATTATTTAAGAGTGACATGCTGAATAGATGACAAAAATTCTGTTAGAATTTGTAGATAGTACCATTCTGACCCAGATGGTAACATGGTCTTTTCTTTCTTTTGGCTCAAGTACTTTATTCTCATTTCTTTAATCTATAGAGAACTGTTCTAAGGCTATTATTCCTTTTCTGCAGCAAGGACTGACATCCAAAAAATTAATTTTCCATTCAGTGTCTTACCATTAAAGTTTTTCTTCTCCCTTATTGTTGACTGCAATACAGCTTGCTTTGTTTTGTTTTATTATTTTTGTAATGACTTATTTAGGTTGGGTTTTGCAGGGTTTTTTTCCCCACTTTTCTAACATTCATGTTTCCCTTGACAGAAAACAATCCCACACATGGGACATTGTTGATCTCGGTTCTGCCACTGTAGAATTACATCCCTGGAAAAATCTGGATTTTCCAGATTAATCGTATGTTGTTTCACTCTGCTTCCTCTTGTATTTGCAAAGATGAAGACCTTTGGAAGCAACACAAAGACAAGTATTTTTAAATAGATATAGAATAGATTATATGTAAGTTATATATATAATATAATAGTATAGATATTTTACATGTTTATATATTTTTATATATAATGTGTATATATAAATTTTCAAGATGCAGAGTTAATGATAGCATAGCAGCTTAAGTACAGAAAAATTAACTGCTTTTGCCATGGGATAAGAATGTCTTTAAGATTCATTTGAGTTTGTATAATTGTTAGGCATAGGTTATTTGTTCAGTAGTGTTCCATGTTAGAACAACTGTTGACCTTTTCAGCACTGGAAGGTTCTGTACTCACGAGGAAATGTGTAAGTTAGAGAATGCCCTTTAGCTATTAATACCAAAAATGTATCTTGTTTTAGTTTTGCTCAATGAGGTGATACCAAGGAAGGATTGCAAAACCATTGCTGGCTATCACTCATATGCAGGGAAGGCATCCTTTTTGTATTATAACAATAAATTTGGTGAATTGGTACAGCTAAATCATGGTCCTAGTGCATTATTGCACAGTTCTTGAAACATTTTAGTGGAAAGAAAAAAAAAGCAGTATCAGTTATGCTCAGGAGGGAAGTATGGCTGGTAAATTTAATAGTAATTTAAATAACATCAGTCTGACTCCAGCTTTTCTCCATGGAGGTGGTTTGTCCTCTAGTATAAACATTCATAATGAGTGGTGCTGTATGTTGTAATAGTTCTGGGCAAAAGTTTAATTAGTGGCTATAAATTTCAAGATTTTAAAAAAATTTTCATTAAAAATTGTAATATTGCTGTGAATTTAGTTTCTCCTTCATTAAAATTGTGCTTTGACTATTCTGAGAACTTAAGAGGTTTCTGCTTTTTTAAAATATTCTTAGTTCTAGGTTGGTAATTTTTACTGAATTTTAGGATTTTCATTATTATGGAAAGGCTTTTGGAGTTCTGCCATTGTATCTTTTGTATTGCTTTGAACATACAAATAAAAAAACCACCTGCTCACCTTGTGTGAGCCTTGTGAAAGTATGCCTGAAAGAACGTTCATTCCCGAAGTTGCAAAGTGGTTTAGCACAGTGGCTGAAATGTGCTGGAGCTGGCGTCCTGATGCTGTGTGGCTGTAGAATGAGGAAATACTGCCTTGTGGTTTGAAGTCCCGTGGGATTGCTTACCTTTCTTTCATGAAGATATTGTGTATGTTGGAGGAAGTTCTCGGTGCTGTTCCTGCTGCTGGGTGGCTGTGTTGCCCAGCACCTCCAGGTCCCGGCTCCTGGCAGCTCTGTGTTTGTGCATCACCTCAGAGTAGGCATGTTGGGAAGTGTTCTGCCTGGCTGATTATGTTGCATTGGATTGGGAGGCAGCTGAAGTTAACATGCAGGGTTTAAACTTTAGGATCTGGTTCAGGATTCTCCATCAGATATCCTTGTTGTGAAAGTCATGCATAGCCAGGTATGCGAGATGGGCAGCAGCAGGAGCAGCACGAGCTGCCCTGTTACAATCCCCTGATTCAGGAGTTTGGTTACACACCTTCCTGCTGTAATATCCTTTAAGTGGAATTGCTAACTTAAAACAAAATAAGGAAACAGAAAGATTTTCTCTGGATTTGTTTATTCAGCGGAGACCTTGGATAGACTTTGTTTCTAGTAATTTTGTAAACTAGAAAGGCGGTACCATTGTCTCTTAATTAAGACAAAGTGTTCACATGGTGTGTGCCTAGTAGCGAGCATTCTTCTAGCTGAAATTAAGAGACAAACCTTAGGATCTTAATTGCCCTGTAAGTAAAGAGTGAACGCAACATGAATAGGTATCACCTGTCATGTCCCTTTAATTTTGTTAAGATCACCCACAGTGTGAGGGTTACTACCCGGGTGACTTCATGTGTCAGTCTTAGGTAGCCTTGCTCAGTCTAGGCTAATTTGGTTTGGAAGCACTACAAAAAGTGTCTGAAAAGGATCCAGCAGGCTTACTACCCTTAAAATTAAAGTTCAGTGATCACACACAGTAACTCTGCATGTGACAGGAGCATACTTTGCCGTCTTCACACAACAAAATAAAACCTAAGGACAGTAGTTAGATTCCCCACCTTGTTGTGAACGACTGATACAAGCAGTTAAAACCATGTCAGCCTTTGTGTTCAGTTCAAATGTAGGAAGTTGTCCACATCAGTCTGACAGTGGTGATATTCCACAAATGAAGTTCTCAGAATCTGAAAAATTATATGCAGAATGTTTTCTTGTCTGATTTTTTTAAGTGATAAATTACTCTGTTGTCCCCTCTTTGCCACCTTGGTTCTTCAGTTGTTTTTACTAGGTTGTTCAGGGAAACTGATAGAAAATATCTTTATGTAGTGCCATAAAAAGACATGTGGTAGAAGTTTAAAAGTAATAAGCTATAATGATAAATGCATAATAATATGGAAATTGAACTAATTTAGTGCAGTGTGTTGGCTTCACATTTCCTCTGCTAAAAAAATACTCATTTGATTGATGTGCCTGTTGATCTAAATTTAGATTTGTGTTGGTATCATATTCAGTTTATTTTCTTTCTTCCTCTGTTGTTTGGGTTCATTCATTTTCATAATTTGTATCCATAACATAGTTTAATTTTTTTATTGATTATTGAAAAACATCTCTTACTTTCTTAAGTGGATAAATGAAAGAGAAATATAAACCCCTTCATATTTTCTGTTTTTTAAAAAGCATATATATTGTAGCTATAGAATCTAAAAGAAATACCTAAACTGTGTTAAAATGCATGCATACACATGCATATGAAGAACTAATTTTGTCTATGAAGCTTTCAAATATCAAGGATTTTTGTGCCTAAACCATAGTTTCAGTTTTTTTCCATCTTCTAAAGTATTTTTAACCTCACTGCATAATTGTTGTCTTTGAAATCACTTACTCTAATACTGTAGCGAACCACAGCTTGTATGAAAAATGCTTTCATTTGCTGTTTTTTGGGAGAAGGCTGAGAGCAGTGGTGTCAGTGGTATGTCTGAGGAAGGGGATACTGTTTTGCTTTGTATGTGGTTGATGCCTGGAGCTGGCTTTGCAGTCATTAGGCTTAAAGCCTAAGTTTTATTTTACTGATAAAATCTTGAGAAATTTAAAACGGTTGTTCAAGACATTTTTGTTGCACGGATGGATGATTAGAAAAAACAGGTTTATGGAGAAAAAGCTTGTCAAATTCTTCGGCAGCCTTCACTGATGATCTATGTAATCAATTAAAACATATGGGTAGCATGAGTTGCAGTGATAGGAGCTATGAAGTGTAGTTGGAATAGGAAAAAGGAAAAATGTTATGTGCATTATTTCTGGTATCTTTCAAAGTGAGAAGCTTCACTATTACTAGGTAGGCTAGCAGCCCTGCAAATTGATACCTTGGGTTAGGAGCTCCTGGAGGAAATGTGGAAGATGGAGAATAGCAACAGCAACAACCCATCAACAGGAAAACCATGTGAGATGTGAGTTATTACATACTGACTGCCTGTTAATGTGCTGTCTTTCTAAAAGAGAAATTGCCATTCTGACACAAGTAGAGGACTTTTCTAGCTCTCATTCTTTCCACAGTAGGTATGGTGCCTTGTGAGAAATGATTCCCCCTGAGAGACAGCTGGATATGGAGAACATTATTTTATCTTATTAATCAAGCAAATTAGTTTTAATGTGAGGAAAGAATGAAAGGAAAGGAGAGCCTGCCCTTTGAAAGTGGTTACTATTTTAAGCTTGCTGGTGGTTAGGCTCGAAATGTTTTTCTTTGAAGTTGCTTTATGTTGTAATACCTTTTCTGCTGCCTTGCTGTTGAAGGAAAAGGCAAACTCAGACAGCGCTTTCTGTTCCCCCCAGGGCAGTGGTTTTTTTCCCTGCAAATTTTTTATATATTCTTCAGAAACCTATTTTGTTTACCACCATCAAAAAATTCTAGGCATCTACCTGTTTATTGGACTCTTGCTAATACCCTGTTTAATACTCTGACTCTGAAATCTTTAAGCTGGCATTATCACAATAAGCAATACAGGTCTAGGGTAGAATACTTCAACAGGGATTTTCCAATGATGTTTGAGTGCATCTGTGTGTAAGGACTCGGTGGCTTTTTGGACTGTCAGTTAAGTGCATACCTTGATAAATGTTACAAGCTGTGATGATAGCATTTGTGTGAGTATAAAAGCCACTCTCAGTAATCTTGAAGCCTGGAGGCAAAGCAGCTATTACAGTGTACCTTGGAGCAATAAAGATTGATACTAGACACAGAGTTTTAGTTTGTATTCAGTACCCTTAATCTAGAGCAAATTTATATGGACAGTTAGTGATAGTGTGGATTAACACTTAAACGAAGGATTTTAGCTTCTTGTGCCATGTCCATGACCACAATGCCTGAGCATCTTGTATGTGCTTCATAGTTTCTGTTCACATTATTCTATTTTGTAGAAAAACAGTTTGGTTATGTCCTAGATGCCTAGCACAGATCTGGAAAGTCTGTCTGTATTTCATTAATCTGTCCAGTCTCTCTAATACAAGATCAATTTCTTTTTGAAGAATGCACGGACTGTAGAAATTTTTTACATTTATTCTCTTCGCAGATCTTTAAGCATAGATTTTTAATGGCTAACTAGACTTGACAAAGTTAAACCAAGGAAATGCTTTGGAGTAATAGGGAGAGAATTGAGGTTTGAGTGGAAAAAAATAGTTCATGTATCTATCTCTCAAGACATAAATTTATTTTTTTTCTAGAGTAAAGTAGTGTATTGGCGAAGTCAGAATATAAATTATTTCTTGCACTAACTTTACTTCCATCTAAATTGCTTTAAGCCCTCAACTGCATTGGAAGAGGAGTGAGGGAGCAAAACAAACCTTCAGAAGATGCAAATAATTAATGAGATTTAAAAAAAAATGTATTGATGAAACACTATAGGACTATCTACTTCATCATCCAGCTTTTCAAAATTAAACACCCCTCATCCCCTTTCCATCTCTAAGGAAATAGGCCTTGCAGCATGCATAGAAGATTATTAAACTCAGGGCAAAAATGCAGAACCATGTTTGGAGAATATTTCACCTGGAATTTGACATTGAGAAGTTGTTGCTTCCAACATCAAGTAGGAAGTTAAATTAAGTGTAAAGATGCTTCATAAATAAAACCTATAAACAAGCAGTACCATGCAGTTTAACAACAGTTAAACAAGTCAATATTATGAGTAGAACAAACTGGGTATAGTGTTTTTATGTGTGGTACTTTGGGTTGTGCCATTCTGAAAAGAAATTGTCATTAATATATTAGGTGCCTTGTATTGGTGCATTTCCCCTTCTCTTATCCTTCCCAATGCCACCTTACGTGTGTGTGTGATGTGGCAGAAGGAAGAAGAAAAGGCATCTATTGAGGATGAGCCAGGCATGGAGTTAGTCGCATGAATATTTGATGAGAACTAAAGGAGTCACATGCAAGGACAGGGAAATTGTGAGAATTGCTGCAAGGATGACTGAGCTGCTCTTCAGATTTATTTATATGGGCTTTCTTCGTTTTCTTAATGATCTTTTGCTATAAATAGACAGAGAATGTTGAGTGTTGAATTTCATGGTGGCTTTTGTACGAAACTGCTAAGAGCTTGACTTGTAACCTTGCTTTAAGTTTTGGGTGTTTTGAAAAAATTCTTCAGCAATATCAATATTTCTTCACTTTGGTACCACAATATAATTCCATTGGGTACGATTGCCATGTATGGCAGTTTTCTGAATGGCATCCTGTGATCAGCTGGGCATAAAATTGCCTTGAGTAGATTTGATCCACAACACAAAGAAATGAAAATGGAAATGGGATTGATCCCAAAAATTCCATGAACCAGCAGCTGCAGAGGGAACTGTGGACTGTAGAGAGTCCACATAAAATTGCTAATCTGTAATTTTAAATCTTTGTTTAAATCTGTGATTATGATGCAAAGTTTATTTTTCTTTTTGTGTGCTTGCCTGAAAGCATCTATATTTTCAAAGTATGTTTGAAGATCGCTGAGAGCTGCTAGATGTAGATACTGAAGAAATGAATTCACCAAATCACTAATCTTTTTAATTTTTTAGATTCTTTTTAGAAATACAGCCATCCAGCTGATATAATTTAATATTCTGGTTTTGTGCAGAGTCTTGGCTAATGCATCTGTTGAATGAATGAATTAGTAAATGGAAAGAAATGCAGTTTTAATTCTGGAAAAACCTATTTTTATTATTTTTTTTGCTTGTAAAATTGGCAGCAATATTCTACTCTAGGATAGCATTATTGGTTACTGACATAGTGGAACAATAGTAGCAGTTAGAAATAAATGTGAATGTCGCTGAGTTTTATAGCTTGAGCTTTTATTTTTTTAAAGTAATTTTAGCACCTGCAAAATAATGCGAGATGCTGGTTTCTCATTTGACAAATACTACACATTCACAGATTAACGTATAGCTTCCAGTTTCCACTGATTACTATTATCCAGTAAGTGCTTGTTAGATATCAAAGCAGTGAACAGTGTGAGCAGGTCACAGATTGGGTCAGCCTGTTCTTTGACAGAGGCTCAAGAAGCAGCCAGGCAGCTATTGTTTTACCCTCTGAACAGAAAAATTTATTCCTTTGACTGCCTTTTGGCTATTGAATTCCTACTGCGTTAGTAATTTATTTATTTATTTTGATATTTGAATGATATTTGAACTTTAAGTGAGGAAATTCTATTATGCTTCTTCTGGGAGAAAAAAAATCGTATCCAAATAGTTTTAATTACAGTACCCAACTCTTTGCTGTTCAGTTTAGCTGATACATACAGGGCTGCTCAAAATGCCTGCTGTGTCCACCACTCAAGGCATTCTCAGTACTGTTCCAGGTCCTCTACCAAACCTGGGATTTTGGGGTGCTGACTCAGCTGGCACAAGACAGCTCCTGAGGAAATCTGTGATTGCTCGACTTGATTAAAACTGCTGTCACCACTGCCTCTGACAAGCAGTGCTCCCCGTGAGCCTGATGTGTTCAGCTGAACACTGTGTGCAGAGTAGTTATTCTGTAACCCCTGTGATAGATGTACCATAGTTATATTTTGTATGGATGTGTGTATGTATATAAAAAGTATAAAATGGTTATAAAAATGACCTGATTCTTAGAAGTGCTACGAATTACATTCTTGCTGGCAACAGAAACAGTGTAATTGTTGAATTCTTCAAATGGAGATTCTCCAATGCATAGCGCATTTTCCAAAGTGGAATCCTACTTCTGAAAAGGTACCAAGAAAGAATGCTGAATTTGAAAAAAATGTACCCTTAGCCGAGAGGCTTTCCAAAATAACCTTTTTTCCAAGGATGGGCATGCTGCAATGGCAATGGAAAAATCAGTTCAAGCTGTAGTTTGAATGGACATTTTGACCCTAGTTTTATTAATTTTGACAATGGAGATAATTCTTCCCCTCTCTTCCATTTAACAAAAGGTTTTCTTTCAACATTTATTCTGTGTGAAAGTATCAGAAGGAGTAGTATTATCTGTGTGGGCATTGGGAAGGAGAAAAGATGGACACAGACCTACTTAAAATCTCAATCACTGATAAAATTTAGATTATTGTACAAATGAAGTAGTAGCATTCCTGTCCTCTTTTATATTTTTAAGCTGAAATAATATCATAGAATCGTTAAGGTTGGCAGAGACCTCCAAGATCACGAAGTTCAACCTTTGACCAAACACCGCCATGTCAACTAAACCATAGCACCAGGTCTGGTTGTTTCTTGAGCACTTCCAGGGTCTGTGATTTTACCACCTCCTTGGGCAGCCTGTTCCAATGCCTGATCACCCTTTCAGTTAAGAAATTCTTCATGATTTGGGATTTTCCTTTGTGTAACCAAACCAGTTCCTAAAGTTTAAAGAAATTATAGATACACAGTTGAAGGTGGAAGAAAATTCTTTTCTTCACTTCTCCTACTTTGGTAGATTTCCTAACTCTCCATTTGTACCCATGGGTACAAATAAGTCAAAGGGAAAAAAAAAACTGGGGCAAAAATAATTAATCAGCTGGGAATGGATTAAACACTGGATAAAATCCTTAGGTATATTAGGTAGGAGACAAAGAGTGATATTTCTGGTTTAACACTGTTGACAGGACTTACGTCGTAGTTGGGTTTAAGTGTAAATTTGTTTCTCAGACAAGTTACTTGGTATTCAACTTCTTCCCTTTATAAAAATGCTTAAAATCGTAGCCAAAAATGCTGTGAGACCTTAAGATGGGAACTGTAGATAAGTGCTACCTTCTAAAAGTTATTAAAAAATACAGTCTCTATCGTTTGTGAGCAATTTTACAAACTGCAACCTTGCATGATGATTGAAAAGCAGTAGGGAAACTGATTTTGCTTCCGAGCTTCATGCATCAAATGCTTTTTTAAATATCATGAGAAAGTGCTGAAGCAATTGCATCTGAATATGGTGCTTTCCTTTCCTTAACTGTTTAAAGCTGAGCATCATTGGCTGTGTAAATATTGATAGCTTTAAAGACCGGAGGAAAAATTACTGTGAAAAACGTAATATGGGTAGACTCAAATAGTGCAATTTCAAGGCAAGATTTTAAACAGAATGTACCAACACTAGTTTTAAGTAATTCTCCCTTAATAATAATAAAATATAGAAGTCTCCATGGTGCCCCATCACCTTTGTGCAGAAAATGGCAGCGAGGAAAAACTGCCACTGCTCCAAGGATGTTTTACAATTACAATTGATTGAAAAAATTAACAGTGCATGAAACACATAAAATTTCTCTTCCATTATTTATTAAATATCAGCTTGTTTGAAACATAGACTGTAGTCCTTCATCAGTGCCTACAGAGTGATACTTTACTTGTGCTTGAAGAAGGAAACCTCTGAGTGTAAATCATTGTGTGTAGTTGTGCATGGTTTTTAAATGATCTGAAAAATTATATCTTCTTAGGCTCTTTTTAGGATTTCCTTGCTTGAACTTACATTAAAGTAAGCATGACTGAAGAAATAGTGTTGAAGTAATGGTCTCCTTTCTGTTTGTAATCTAGATATGATCTTGATACATTAAAAAAATATTAATTACTGCACTAGTTCCCATAATTACTAGAATGAATTCACTGCTGTCTGCCTTAAGCTGATGCTTATTGTAAAAAACCTGCTTTTGTAGTTGATCATGGTAATATAAGAGACAAAATTATAATTCTGCCATTGTGAATATAATAAATACCGCTCCTATCTGTATTACAAAGGCACACACATCTATCTCTGGTGAAATGTGAAGCACCATATTGGCTTTCTAGTAAAATACTAAATATTACAAGTAAGTATTCTCTTATTGGTGATTACTTAACATGTGAATAAATCAGATTTATGGATGGTAGGATTTTCTATATGTTTATTTAAAGTTTCTATCATACTGTTATGCCACACTTGCAGTTAGAATAATTATGCATTGAGTTCTGAGTAGAGTGATCTGGATCTCAGACTGAACAAACCAGGCTGGATTTTGAATCAATTAGAGCATTTTTAAGTCTGGAGAAGTTTATTTTTAGTCTTGAAGGGAGTTCAATAGGCAAAGATGTCTTAGAGTTTCTGCTTTATAACTATGTGTCATCTTGGACAAATCCTTTTTGCCTTCATTCGTGGATGGATTAAGTAAATTGGCAGCTTGCTTAGACAGAACCTAAGAAAAGCACAAAGAAAAGGCAATTCTGTCTGGGAACATTACACTGCAGCCCTTTCACCTGCCTCTGAATTGCAGTGAATGACACTTTCTTCTTCCTTTTGATCTGAAGCTTGATTTATAAAATAATAGTTTACTGTTCTATAGTAGCACAGAAATCAGGGTTATGAGGTTGGTTCAGAAAGAGGGTAAATGAAAAAAAGGACTGGTATACATACCTGTAGAAGGAAAATAGTTACGCTGCTCAGTTTCCCTGCATAAGTGATCCCACTTGAGAAGGCACGAGTGCAGTGATCCCATTCTTAGAGAAGTTCTCTGAATTCTTGCTCAGAAACGAAGTAATTGAAATCCTGAAGTTTCTGGACTTGAGCTTCTGTTTCTAGCCCCAGTTTCAGGTTTGAAAGTCTGAGCTGTGAAAGTTTTGGTTCATCAGTTTCACAAATTCTGAAGTGTTACTTATTTAAAGCAGGTTGAGGTAGTTGCACCAATGTATTATGTAATGTTATACTCAGAAACATTCCCCCTACCAAGGTAGTCATAAGAAGTTGGTTTATATCGCTCTGTTGTAATATATAATAGGTGACCTACTTCTGTACTTTCTACATGGGAACACAAAGAACAACACTATATTTATGTACTTTGAGATCTTCCTACACATTTCTCCATCCTTTCTTTCTTTAGGTTTTTCCTCTTTTCTATTCTAAGCCCAGAACTTAGAGACTCAATGAAATAAAATGACTTAAGTTTTTTCATTTGACCAGGGTACAAAACATGCATAAATTTCTATTAAATGTAATCCTAAATGTATCTTTTCACATTTCTTTGAAAATAAGAAGGATTTTTTTTTCACTCATGTGTCTTTCATATACCTCTGTATTTGTTGGACATTTAGGTTTTTGTATATGTTTCCCATAATTTTTTGTTTTTAAATTTGTTCTTAAGAAACTCTTGGGTCTTTTTATTTAGTTTTTAGTGTTTTTTTTTCTTGGTAAGGGAGGAACTTGACTCTTGCATAATTGACTGTGAAAAATGTATTATTAAAACTGATACAGGGAAAATGCTATTAAATGTATAGCTTAAACTAGACTCTTCCCCTTGCACTGACCTTTTCTACTGTATAATAAAACATACTATTGTAACCAAGTCAGATAGCAGAAAATTTTCCAGCAGTAATGTTTTTCAGATTCGTGGCATCTGTTCAATTGGCATTTATGAAGCACTTGGACATACTCAGATGAATGAGGCTGTGTTAGTGTATGTGTTAGAGGGCACTGTTAGAAGAAGCAGCGTGTCTAAATAATTGTATCTTGGACTTTTATAAATTTAGTTGTATAGAAACCATCCTAAGTAAAACAGCCTATGAAAGGCAAAACATAAGCATTAAATTCCTTGGATGCCTTTTATTGGGAAAGCAGGATTCATAAAAGCACAGTATGTTGCAGGCTTTATTTCACAGTTCTGCCAACACGAATCCAATCTGAGCTCGAGCACAGCTGCTATTCCTGCCAGTCCTCCTCACTCTCCTGATGGAGCTTGATCAGCTCTCTTTGTTTTCTCTGTTCGCCTAAAAGGAACGCTGTTTAATGATCTTCACTAATGAATTTGAGATGTCCTGTTCAGGGACTTTTATTTATGGAGTGCTTCCCCCCCCAGCATTAAAATATTCTTTACTGACATAGTATAGGGTAAGGTAATGAGAAAAAATAGATGTGAAGTTCAGGATGGATTGTGATGGATAGAAATACACAGAGAAAACTAGATGTTCTTACAACAATTGTGCTATTCTTTTTATCCCTGTAACACAGTTACTCCTCCTCCGCCCCCCACACAACAGATTTGTAATGAAAGAATAGAATCTTGTGCAGGCTGCAACTCCCAAAGGTAAAACCCACAGTACTAGACTTCCATCTGTATAGCCTATTTTATTTCAGGGAGATTTCATTTAGTTTTCCTTGGTTAAATTAGTCTGAAATACTGTCTTTGCAAGTTCATTAAAATTATTCTATAATGGGTGTCTACCGTAATTTTTGAAGTTTTATGTTCAGTTTCTTGGTGGTGGTGCTTGCTATTTACCTGATGTTCTTGTCATCCTTTCTGCCATCTCCCGATGTTTGTCGTGCTCTCTTGCTTTTGCACTCACCTTCATGGCCAGTAGTGCTACTTCTGACCTGTTCTCCATAGAAGTCTTTTGCCCTGTCCCCTTCCACCCTCATAACAAAATTCTAGATTAAAAAAAAGTCACCTGAGTGGAGAAGGGAATCCTCTTTGGTTGAATAATACATTTTTACAGAATTTAAGAAGATTATTTAACCAGAATACTTATCTGTAATGTTTACATTTACCAAACGTAGCCCTTACTAATTAGTAAGGGCTCTTATCTGCTTGGAGAAACTAAAGCTATACATGTAAAAAAAGAAAGCTCCCCAGGGAAGGGGGTAGTGCTGGGTTTTGTTTCTACTCTGCAACCAGCATGCTAAAATGTACTGGATCAATACTTGGAATCAATACTGGATAGTTTCTTAGGAGCAGTTAGGAGCACAGGAGGCCAAATCCCGATGAGATCCGCGCACTTGGATCATTTAATAACCTGCACAGCTACGGGAGCAAGTAAAGCCTCGGTGCCAAGTGTAGGACTGGGCACAGGCTGGTGAGAGCTTGGCTCGCCTGACGCGGAGCGAGCGCTGATCATTGCTCCAGAGACTGGGAGTGCTCCAGGGGTTAGTGACCGCTGCTTCCCACTGGCTTGTAAGACACTATCGTTATCCCTCTCCTTTGCCAAGTAATCAATCCTTCTTCCTCTAAAACACGAGCAAATAGCTGAATTAAGTAAGTGAATTACTATGGATATACATAGGATCCACCTAAGTTCTTTCAGGAAGGGCAGTAATTGAACATTTGAAAAAAGCTGATAACAAGTATTATCTGAATAATCTGAACTTCTCTAATTGCCATTTGAAAACTTTTCCCACACACAGTTTATCCTTACTGAAGGTACTTGTTTCAGTACCAGATAATCTGACACTTTTCTTCCCAAGTTTGTTACTCTGCTCAACTCTGTTCTCTAAAGAATTTGTATCTCTGCTTTGAAATTTTTGAGTGCTTCTTCCACAACTAATTTGTGCATTAACTTCTTTATATGTTGTAGGTGTGTGCTAGTTAGCGCTAATGAGTTATTGAGTAAATGGAAATCAGAATAGATACTCATTGCTGAGTAAGATAGTGAAAACTTGATGTCCGTACAAACCAAAATTTTATAGAGTTCTGTTTTTTATTGCTTTAACATGAAGCTTCCTACAGACAGTTGATTAAAGACTGACTTCCACCTCTGGTTAACTGATACAAATTGTTCTCCTGTGATAGTTTTCTCCTTGCATCTCTGATGTGCACAGGTGCTTGTTCCTTGCACAGGTGTATCCAGAGGAGTGAGGAGCTGATGCTGAGCGGTGGCTGAAAGCTACTGGGGTCATTTTCAGCAGAATGCTTGTGTGGGTGCAGAGGTGGGGAGGAGATGACATGGCTGGGAGATGTGGAAGGGAGGGAGCAATGGCAGCTGGAATGAAAACCGATAGCATAAAACTGATGTGGAACTGAAGCACAAGAGGCTTGGGGTCTGGTACCAGATTAGTATCTTCCCTTTCTTAAAATCTGTAGTATGGTCACATTAAATGCAAGTAAGTGTCTGAATTACTTACCTTTCTGTGGAGGTCCTTGAAGACTCAGCAAAAGAGGAGTAGGAGAAAGCTGACATTATGGCAGAGCTCAGAATGAGTAAATGGAATGACTCATAACCTGGACCAGTTGAATATTTGATTATGACAGAATAATTTTGAATATGGGACATAACAAGTAAAAAGGACAATCAGAAATCTAAGCGGTACTCCTGGAAACAAGTTTTGCCTATTAATTTTTGCTTTATCTCTATTGTAATAGCATTCCTTTGACATTGCACATAGCTATTGGTGTGATCTTCATGCTGTGGATTGAGATTGCCCTCATATCTGTTAGGGTTTTACATACATTTTTCTAAATGTGGATGAGAAAATTAAAGTAATTAATTTTGCGTAGACTCTGAGACAAAAATTGACCACAGCCATTTTGCCAGCAAAGTTTGCACATTCTTTTTGTCAGCCTTTGTAACTGATTTTCTGTAATTACTAATGGAAAGAGTTTAATAAAAGGTCATAAACTCAGATGATTTTTAAAATAAGGTTACAAGTCTGATAAAGCATAAATGTGTTAACACTATTGAATTCTGTAGGCCTTTTAATACATTTGAATTTAAAAAACCAATTAAAAGGTAGAATGCAGAAGACAAACACTGGGCAACTGGAATGATAAGAGTCAATGGCAGAGCAGGTTTCCCATGTAAAAGAATGGTTTCATCTTTGTTTTTGCTTTGCAGAGTTTATTCCATCCCAAGATCTGCAGAGTCCTTAAGCCTTCCAACCATTTTCATATTTGAGCTCTAAGTCTTCTGTGAACATAATATGTTAAAGAAATTTTGGTAAAATTTTTTTCCCGAACACCTCTAATTTTTATTGTGATTTCCTTATTCTGTATTTTTAAAATTCTTTTATACTTCATTAGCTGTTTTAGCAACACAAAATATCCCCTTTCTTTAAAATATCCCCTTTTTAAGTCAGAAGCTGACTTAAAATTCCATCCTTCATCCATCCACCAAGCACCTATTGTTGCTTTTTGAATTTAAAATTAGAGCTTAATGTCATAAACCTGTAGAAATATAGTACATCTAATATAAGTATTAACGCTATTTTTCAAACTTGCAGGATGGGACGAGAACAAAAGTGAGTGGCAGTTTGTATAGGTGCTGGGACAGGGTGTAAGGGGTTCATGGAGAGGAGCCCTGCTGTGTGAGCAGAAGCATTGGGGTGAATGAATTGGGGTGAAGCATTAAACAATTATCTGCACTTTTGTTCCTTGATCAATATGCAGTTGCTTCTTAGTCTTATTGATCTTTTCTGCTTATTTAATGTACTTTCATTTTATGAGACCTATACAGTCATTTAATGGAGTAGTTTGAATTGGGTTTGAATTATTTTCACTTGCTGCGACATCGTTTTTAACATACTGGGTTCGCTTACTGGATATCTGTACTGTTACTGCCATTAAGAGAAGAATAGCTCATCTACAGAGCCAGGCAACTATCTATAGCCAAGTGTCCCGTGTTAAATGGTTTGACCTACTTGAGAAAGTTGCACACACTCAGTATTTCTATTTCAAAATGTCAGGTTTTGTTCAGTAGTTTATTTGGGGGGTCTGTTGGTTTTTTTCTGTTTGTTTGTTTGCTTGTTTCCTCTGAAAACTGGGGAAATACTGATTCACAGCAGAGCAGTTTGATCGCAGTGTGAGCTGTGCTGAAGATCAGCTTGCTTATAATAGACTTTTGCTGAGCAGCAGCCCATGCACTGCAGCGTGACAGCATCATTCTTAATTCTCAGCTCGCTGTGTGCCTGGCGGAGCGTGCTCGGGGCGCTGGCTGCAGATCCAAGCAGGTGCCTCTCGCAGAGCCTCGCGCCGCACGCCCCGGCCTTGTGCTCTTTCAGTGCTGAGCTGCCTGGGCAGCTTCGGTCTGGGCTGCACTACAGAAGTTTTGCTGTCATGGCTCTTCCAGATTCTCCTTTCAGCATATGCATAATGGTGTAAATGCATTTTTGCCAAGTCAGGCTGTGTTAGCTCTGGAGTGAAATGGGGTACATTGCACCAGCAGGAGCCCTTTTGTACACGTAGGCTTTTTTGGCACAAAAATGCTGTAGACCTTTCACTTCATCCCAGGATGGTGCACTAAGAAAAGTTTGTAATCTAGAGCTGGACTTAATATGTATTAAAAATAGAATATAGAATGAACGTTGTTACACTTTAGTAAGCAAAGCTAGTAAAAAATACTGGGTGAGTCATGATGAATACTGTGAGGTTTTTTTTTCTATCCCCCTTTTCTGTCCTCAAAACAATTTGATGGGGTTGGTTTAACAGATGGGCAGAAAACCTATCACTGTGTGTTGGAAAACTGTTTCCAGATGAAGAACAGTTTTCTTAAGTCATCTGCACTCTTTTTTCTTTGTTCAACATTGACTGAACTAGTCAAAACATTCGAAGCACATTAAGCAATAACATATTAAGTAAGTCTATAAAATAATTAAATTGAAACTAGAAGATAAGAGTTCTTAGAAATATTTACATTAATGTTTGACTTAGTATGAATCTTACAATAACTACTTTTGAATCTTCTAGGAAGCTTGTGCTGTAGATAGAGAAAAAGTTTGTTAGGGTTGGTGTGCTGTTTCATGCTGAAATATTTAGGATTATCTGGTAAATTTATTTCTGAATAGAGAAAGAGCTGTGCCTTTGTTGTAAATGCTCAGCTATGATGATGAAGCAGAGAGACTTAAGGTTTATGTCTCTCTTTGCAGGAGACCTTTTGTAGAGTTATTAAGGTGTTGCAGCACCCTTTGTTTTTCATGGACTTTATTTCAGTACATTTTCTTGTACAGGAATTGCACAGTACTGCTGTACCTGAACTCAGGTGGAGGTTTTAATGGTTCTTCCTTGTCTGTTTTGGTCCTGGTCACTGCTCTTAAGAGCTTTTATGAGTCTGCCCTCTGCATGTTCTTTGGGAAGACTCAGACTTTTAAAATTTATGTAAGGTTAATAGTCTGCATGATTTTGCAGTGTATGAGCAAGTACTTGGCAGGAAGTGCCAAAAAGCTGTGGCAGATTTATGTTGTGCTCTATAGTCTCAAACCGGGTTCAAAGGACACTGTTGATAACAGGTGACAAGTAATGCACCATTAAATAACTCTTCTGTGGTGGAAATGAGTCAGGTAGTTATTGATTTCTAAACACAGTTACAAAGCAAATCCTTCTGACAAGAGAGGTTTGGAAGTTTTTTGGATCTGCGGTTTGCTGGAATGCTGATAGGAGGTGTATGGAGATTTGGGGTTCTTTTTTCCTGTCCTCACTGTGTGAAAGGGGATAGGAGAATCCTGTGATTTAATTCTCCAGTGTCGAGTAATTCTCAAGTCCTTTCAGTGTCTCCAGTATGTTTTCCCTTACATGAGAGAAATCTCTGGTCTGCAGGTTTTTCCCCATTAAGATGCTCTCTGTCTCACCTCTGCCTGCAGGCTCTCTTGTGCAGTTCTCACCAGTGAATCGTTTGATTCCTCTCAAGCCCTCGCTGGAGGGGAGCCAGCAGCGATCACTTTCAGGAGGAGGCAGTGAGAGAAGTATAGCTGGAAAACATCTCCTAAACCTTTCTCCATAAAGCATGTCGCTTGAAAGTGGGGGTACTTTAGCATCCTTTGTTACCAGGCCCAGACTCCTCACACCATGCCCCTGTTTTTTCAAAAAAATACCTGGGAAGATCTGTCTCAGCTGCTACATGTTCTCTGGAAAAGGAAAGTCAGTACTAAGCCTCCATGACTGTATTGCTACCTTGTGGCAATGTAGGATTGAAAAATCTCATCCTACTTTTATATATTTCCACATTTTTAGATGTTAATACCACGATAAAGTTTGAGAACCTGAACTTTATAGATCCCATTTAGTTTTCAAGGCTCTGAAAACCAGGAGAGTGCAAAGCAAGGGTTCTCTAGAAGTTCAGGAATAGAGAAACAGTGAAACATGCATACCAATGTTACTTTAAAACAGAACTATGCCATGGTTTCTTGAGGACTGACTCAGTTTTTAGCTCTTAACTCTATTGTTGATAATACTTCCCTTTGTTGTTTTCTAGGGAAGGAAAGAGGGGTTAGATCCCTCTCTCCCCCTCTCCGTGTTCTGCTTCCTTTTTCCTGACTATGCACCATATTTTCCAGTTTTATTTGGAGCAAAGGGTGAGAGAGGCTGAGATTCACAGCAGCATGAGTGGTTACTTGGAGAGTGGAGGTAGAATAGAGAACATAGATGCAAACAGTACTTTGACTCCTCAAAGACATGAAGCATGGAGAAGTATTCTGAAATGTTCTGCTTTATTGAGAACCAAGGAGTGCTTTTTTCTTATCCTGTTTTTTCTTTTCTCAGAAATGTACTTTTGGTGGTTTGTGTGTTTTATTAACTTTAAATGATTCCCTCTGTCAGCCCACACAGACATCCCTCCTCTTAGTTGCTGCAGGGCCTTTGATACTCAATTTCAGTTTTTTCACCTCATTCTATTTCTAAAACGAGAATTGTATTCTGCTTATTTTTACCCTTGCAACAGACTTTATACAACACTCTTCTGTCATTTCTTGTAGCGTATGAACCTTGAGTGATTATTTGTAAATACCCACCCATCAACCCCTCTTCTATTTTCCTTTCTTCTTACAAGCCACGACTTGTATATGAGATGATGGAAAACTGGCATTCTCTAAATGAGCCAATGAAATTATTTTCCTATTTCCTGTTATCAAATACAAAATTTTATTATTGAAGCCATATGCTCCTAAGGAGTGCTCTGTCTTACCTAGAATGACTTTGAAGACCTGTCTGATTTCCCCTTACTCCAGCAATTTGCCTTGATCCCTAACGCTGCACACTGAATTCAGATCAAACATAATTAACTTTGTGGTTGAAAATGAATCTTCAGGAGAGTTAGATGAAACTTGGAATTGTTGCTTTCTGGGAAGGTTTGACATTTTGAAGTCCAATTTTCATCCAATTTGTGACAAATAGGCCTTACTTGCTTTTTCCTCTGAAATTATTTCATAATAAGACATAATCAAAATATTTTTTTTCTTTAAATAGGAAGCAATAGCTGCTTCCAAGAAGTTACTGAAATGTCTTATAAAACACATTTAATTTTGAATTCTCATTTATGATAGCATAAATATGTGGATTTTAAAAAAAGTCAGTGCCGTGCAGAGACGACACTTTTCATTGTTAGATCATTTGTGTAAATCAAATGGAAGTTCTGTTAAATCTGGAGTACTTGTAGTCCTAGAGCTTTATTCCCTCTTCAGTGCTTGCTTTTAGAGAGTGAAGGAGCTGAGGTCCATGGGAGCTGTCCCAGCAGCCTGCTGGTGGCTGTGCTGGCCATCACAGGAGGACCCAGGGCTGCTGATCTGATTGATGACTCTGCCTCTCAGAGGTCACTGCTAATACAAGCCTTTACCAGGATCCTCTGCTTCAACCAGTCCTAAAAAGCCATTTTATTTACAAATATGGTCTGCGTAATGTCTCCTGAAATGCAGTCAGCTAATCCTGCCTTTTTAATTACTTGCAATGACTTTAATTAGATCAGAAAACAGAAAGAGATAAAAAGTAGTGATGTAATAGGGTTCATGTGGTAGGAGGAGTCCTGCTGTAAGCAGCAATTTGTGGTGGCTGTCACCGAGCTCTGTCCGTTCTGCCATGCTGCAGGTCTTCTGTGGTGCAAGTACCAAGACAGCCATGTTCATTTAAGATGCTCAGTAGCTGGAATTTTTCAGTATTTCAGGCTATCAAGCCTTGGAAAAATCTTTTTGCACTGAGAATGACTGACCAGTGTTGACTCCCAGCATGCTGCCGTGTCTTGCTGATGCTTTTGGAGTAGTTAGAGCTTACGGCCCTTCTGATGCTTTCTGTTTGCCACTCTCTCACCATTTCAGCAATCCAAAAAGTATACAAGCATCCAAAACCAAACTGCTTCCTCTTCTAAAGGGCACTGCGGTCAAGCCAAACTTCATACTGAGACTGTTTGGTTACTGGTGCCTCTGGCTGCTGTAGTGAAAGTTGGTTTGGGGGAGCCAATATCCTGGAGCAACTCTTACTGCTCTTTACTTTCTGGCCATTTCCAGCCACAAAAGAAAGGCACCTCACATGTGTCTCTGTGTGATGTACTTCTGAATTTAGGACCCTTAACTTTTCCCTGACTGTTTCTGATTTTTCTTTTATTTTAACTTTTTTTTTTTTTAGAGGGTCCAACACACAGAAAGTAATTTGCAGCTGTACCCAAAGTACCCAAGTCTTCATAAGTTTCTACAAATGTTCAGCTTGCAATGCTTTCCTTGTGTATTTTTTTCTTAACAAAAAAGTCCTTTTTCATGTACTTAGTTTGCAAATAAAATGGCAAAGAAGGTCATAAAATCAATTAAGTGGATCAAAAGTTTTACTTGATAGAATGGTCATGGACTTGTTGTTTTTCTCAGTTTGTGGAACTTACAACTTCTTTCATTGCATGGTGTTCAGGATCATTAAGTACCCAGAGAGGTCAGGCTCAGGCTCAGCACTGTGCTGGCTCTGCTCTGGTTAGGGAGTGTGCCTGGTGTCTGTCAGCAGCTCTCTGTTGGGATTCTTGTGCCAGACATAGTTATGTAGTGTTGGGTAAATCCATTGCTTGCTAACTCCAAGATGATCCAGTGAGGGAATACATTACAAATGCTCCTGCGGTAGGGTGAGGGTGGAGATGTCAGTCAGCTGTCAGTGGCCACCCGCTATAAATGAGTTTAAAATGGCTGAGGGGCAATTATGATGGAGGTACATGGAATCATGAATGCTATAGAAGGAGCAAAGGGACACAATGAACAGTCACCCTCTTCCATTACAAGCCCAAGAAAGCCCTGAATGAAACTGTCAGGTGGCAGGCTCACAGCCCAAAGTTGCTGCCCCATGCAGTGCATGTTTCAGTTGCCATGGCAAGCAGTGATTGCTAAATGTTTCCATGAATTCCAGGAGTTATTTTATAGTTAATGGGAAAGAAACAGAAAGTGAGGACTATTGAACGTAACAGTACTCACAGTACTTGTTGCTCATAATATTGCTAAACCATAAACTGTTGCTCCGTGGAGCTTCTGCTTTCCAAGTTGTCCATGCATTGGGCTCAGCACCCCGTGTTGGAAGGAGCTTGGAGCTTGGCAGGAGCTTGGCTAACCTGAGGGGGAAATCAAGTCATGGAAGCTAATAGCCAAGACCACAGCTCGTCTAGCAGCTTCTCTCTTAGGATCTGTTGATAGAGATTGTATACTGCTTGCTGAGATATCCCTGAGATGCATATTTGACAGTAAAAAGTTTTACATATTAGAATTGTGTGTGTTATCATGTTTCCACTCAAGACTCTTTGCTGCTGCTGCTTCTTGATTTTCAGCGTTTCGGTGATAAGTAGTTTTGAGTGTATCAATATCATTAATTTTGAAGACCCTTGATAATCTTCATTTAATTTTCTGCTAAAGTTATTTTAAGTTTTTGGATTTTTTGTTTGTTTTTTTTGCTTGGCAAAACGCACTTTCTGGATGTTGGAAAAATGTGAATCTTAATTGTGGTGCAGTGTAGTAATTTCTTCAGGATTGGGTTCTTATTAGAAAGTTCAGTATATGCTATTGAGAAATTTGTTTTTCCCTGTTTTTTTTTCTCCTGAAGGAAAAGGTGTTTAATGTAAACAATATTAATGTTTCTTTTAGAGAAGATTCTGTTTCTTTCTTGATCTTGAAATTATTCTTAACTATCAGCAGTAAATTTCACAAATTATGCTTTGTAAGGCTTGAGAAAAATCGGTTATCAGACTAAATATTATTTAGAATTAGAACTGTAATAAAAATTATGATAGAATCGTATGAGTACACAATGAATCTGTATGTTTTCTCAGTTTTATTTTTAAGTATTAAATTGCTGAACATATTTTATTCTTCAAGTAGCACATTTTTTTGTCCATTCAACTCTTTTGTGTTAATTATTAGATACAATTGGCTGACAGATGTAGGTAATAATAATTGGCTCATAGATAATTATGAAATTCTACAAAGAAAATATAGGCATTATTTATTTAATAACAGTTACTTGCTAAATTAAATGTTTCCACCCATCTGTTAACAATTTGTGCTTTTAATGACTGAAAGACTTGCCTGAACTTATTGTTTGCTTCCTTGGATATGCATACTTTAAAAAAAAAGAGATTTATATTTTTAGCGTTTAGCTCATTACTTTGAACTCCACTACAACAGATACTGATTTTTAATTTTGTGTCTCTATGACATTAATGATAGTAGAACTCAAATGTGTCATCAGTACTGTATTTGAGAAGACTTACCTTTTCATTTTTATCCATTTCGAAATAATAGAATAAGAACTATGGCTTTTCTTTCTGTTTACACTGATATGGAGTCATTTTGAGAAGACAAGTACATTTTTATGAAATCTTAATCCATGGTAATTTTGAACCTTCATACATGCATGTGCTTCCTAATTTTAGCACTACGTGTTTTTTGTAGAAAATCATGGTCAATGTACATGGAAGATCTCAGACTAGTAGTGATGGACATACTATTCTTTTAGGTTGCCAAAGAACTTTTACAGGTAGCAGAAAAGTATGTGCCACAGCTGTGTAAAGGCAGTCCTGGAGTGTGCTTTAGGCGATTGTTCCCTTTTGTTCTGTGTTTGAGGAGCAGCAGTGCAGGTCGGCTGCTCTAATTCCCTTCCACTGGCTCATGGCTGGGCGATGATTTGAGTGTGTGATGTGTCAGGCTTGGAGGCTCTGGTGAGCACCATGGAGCAGCTCCTGTGGGGTAGGCTGGGAGGGATGTGACCTTTCCTTCAGCTTCCTTGTGTCCTTGTTAGTGCAGGTACAGCTAAACATTACAGTGAGTGCTAAGGGTGAGAGTAATAGTTTATCAATTTGTATCTAGATAGCTTTTTCATCAAATTGCAGTGAATGTTGTAGAGGGGATGAGAAAGGGTTTAAAACTTCTTTTTTCAATTTCACTATCCAAATTGTACAAAATAGAAGGTATTAAAGAATCATCAGAGGCAACTGCTGTCGGTCTGTGTTGTGGTTAAATACTATTCCAGTTGAAAGTTCAAAAGACAGGCATCTGTGCAGGCTGACTTCAAATGCAAGTGTTTGGAATATGAACACTGTTAGGTTCAGTTTGGCTTTCAAACAACATTCTTTTCTTGCCTATTTTTTTAGTACTGTTGCTAAGTTTTATTATTGCTAGAAGAATTGGCAAGAATTCTGGCAGACTGGACAGATTTCTGCCATAGGCTGATCTCTAAATTTCAAAAAGGCTTTGCTGTAGGAGATAAGATATATTTCAAGAGGTTTTAGAATTTTGCAGTTATATTCAAGTTGTCTGCAGAAACACTCTGTATAACTCAAGGTGCACTTTGTTCTCCTACAAAGTATCTGAGGTACATAAAACCTGTGTGATTTATAGCCTGTGCAACATCTGTTGACTCTAAAGATGATAAAAACAGGTAAATCTGCAGCCATTTGCAGGAAATTATTGATGATATGCCAAGTGAGAGGTGGGAGGAATTAAATATGCATTTATTGAAGAGAAAAATTACGTATATTCTAGAGTACTGAGGGAGTTAACATAGCTGTTACTAAAGAAAATGCAGTTCTGCTTTTGCAGAAGTGTTTTCCTGAAGGTGTAAGTATGAAAGGGTGAATGGTGGGTGTTGAAAAGCGGCAGGAGAGACCCATAAAGAGAGAGGAATATGAAAGAAATATTTGCAGTTTATGTATATGTAGTAAAGAAAAAAAGTAGTATTCCCCCTTATGCAGGGGCCAAGATAGCATGATTTTTTAAATTACTTTGATTATATAGCACTGTAACACTACTGATCCTAAAGTATCTCCTGGCATTTGCAAGTGTATGTTAGAAACTACCTGTGTTCTCTCATGGGCAATCAACATTTTTGGATGCACGTATTAGTGCAAAAATAATGACATAAACTCAAAAAGTGTAGGATATATCTCACCAAAAAGAAAAAGTTAAGTGCAAACTAGCTGGTTCAGGATGGTAATTGTAGACCTGTAGACCTGTAAGTCTGTATCTGTCCATGTATATCTTTATCCAGGTATAAAGTATTCAAAAATTAGGTCATTAACCATTAACATCATGAATTAAAACTCAAAAATGAACCAAAATCTCCCTTGCCCTTCTTCGAAGGCAGTGATTCAGTGAAGAGTCAGCCATCTTTGCCTTCTCAGCAACTGGTGGGATGTTTGAAAGAAGTTATTTTTGACTAAGGTTCTTGAGACACATCATCATTTTCCTTCATTTTATTTTATCATTGCATGGTCTATTGCAACATGGGATGGAACTGATGGGAACTGAATCATCGCACGTTTACATAATGCTCTATATTGAGGAATTCTACTTAGCTATTGAATGGTGACATATTAATAATATGTAAAAGCCTCCAAAAAGACTGGTATTTTCAGGCCAACACATACATTTAGGTTATATTTTGCATCTCTCTGCTCATAGCTATTTTGCTGGCTTTCATGGCTTTAGTTACAATGCTAACTTAGGCAAACAAAAGACAGCCAAAGTCACACACCTTCATTTAGATGAGTCCTTATCTCAGTTTCCTAGTTCAGGAAAGAGATGGTTTACTTCATCCACTCCCTTTGGAAGGGCATAATTATTTTACGTAGGTTTATGGTGCAGTTGCAAGATATTTTCAATGCAATTATCTCTGGTAAATATGAGACTATATTCTTTTCATCCTGCTTCATTTTATATACTGATATGATGCTCCATTTCAAGGACTGCTTGTTGTTCGCCTCTTGAAATTTCAAGAAATATTTTTGAGACAGTAAAAATCCTGATTACTGTCTGCATGAAATTTATTAAAAACAAGCTTTATTCACCTCTTTGTTTTCCAGTTTTGGATGCTCTCCTGAAATAGGAGCTGAAAGTAGCATTATCATGGGCCTTGGCAGTGAACAAGCAGTGCAAAGCTGTGGGCTTGGGGGGGGGTGGGGAGGAGCTTGTCAATATGATGGTACTAAATTACTCTTACAGATTAATAAAACCAAACTGTACGAACTGATCTGTATTCGCATCCTTTCACTACATTCCTTCATAATTTTCTGTCTCTTATTTTTGAGCATTCTGTTATTCTCAACTCTTTCAAAGCTAAAGTTCATTTCTTCTGTAATGCCCCACTTGAGCTACATCTCTCTCCTGTTCCATATTATACCTTTCTGTCCCCCTTTCTGTTTTCATCTCTTTCACACATGCTGTACATTTGCTTTGCATCTGTGATGCTATGAAGTCTGTTCAAAACCAAAATAGGACAACTAGATTTTTACTGGCAACATATTTTATTTTTACTTCGCTCCAAAAAAAGCCCAAGAGGAGTATTGACTTGTAGAGGTATTATTGCTTTGTTGCCAGAATAAATTTGATTTTGAAAGTCCATGTACGTCTGAAGAGCAGTTCCTTATCTGTGCAGTGTCTAAATTAAACTTCAGTGATTTTATTGTGGAGAAGTGCTTTTTTTCTGTTTATTTTTAATGAACAGTCTTAATTGTCAGAATAAAATGTGGATTTTGTAAGTTATATAGGTACTGGGTTTGTTTCCATGACTATAACTTTTGTTTCGTGTTACAGACCTGGATTATACTTGTAATTTATGGCAATTGGTGTAAGAAATTTTCTTTTGAATATTTTCTGATTTCTAGGCCCTAGTTCAGATAGAATACTTGGGGTGAAATTGGTTTCAGCTCCACCCAAGTACTACTGATGAATGGCATGAATATTACAGTTCTTTGTGAGCATTTTATCCCACAGAATTTAGAAAAAATGCAGTTTTAGTTACTAAAAATGTTTTGGGAGCTTTTGAGGAAGTTTTCTCAAATCAGCCTATTTGAGGGAAGGCTTAAGAAGCTTAGGGTGATTCTTAAAGTTCTAGATCCTAATATTTCACAGTTCATCAATTTTAATTATATTAAAATATCATGTGTGCATTCCTGCAGGTTAATATCCTCCATGGGTAGGGTGTATGGAACCATAAGTAGAGTATCCTATCCCCGTGTCTAACTAGAATTTCCCATGCTGTAGCTTGTGTCTCTTGCCTCTTGTCCCATCCGTGTGCACCTCTGAGAAAGGTCGGTCTGTCAGGTAGCAGAAGAAGCAGTTAGATCTCTTCTTAACCATTTCTTTTCAAGGTTAACAGACTCAGTTCTCTCAGCCTCTCCTCACACTCACGTGCTTCAGTCCCCTGTCGTGGTGGTTCCCTATTGGACTCATTTGTCAGTGTCTCTCTTTTACTGGGGGATGTGGAGTACAGTGGCCTTACAAGTGCCAAATAATAAGAATAATGACTTCCCTCAACCTGCTGGGTACACCCAGTCCGGTACACAGCTGGCTGCCTCTGCCACAAGGATGTACTGCTGGTTTAAGTTAAATTTTCCGTTCACTGGGTCTGTTTCTGAAAGCTTCTTTCTGGCGAGCACCCAACCTGCTTGTGTGGACAGGGCTGTGCCATCCCAGGTGATCAGGGCTTAACTCGCTTTTGTTGAACTTTGTAATGTTTTTGTCTGTCCTTATCTGCAGGTTGCTAAGGTTCTTCAGGATGGCAGCCCTGCTCTCCAGGATGCTGAGCTCTTCCTCAAATTGCTGTCACCCATAAGCTCACAGAGGGTTAATTCTGTCCTGTCACCCAGGTTACTGACAATGGCATTAAACAGCCACCAGCTGGGTGTAGGGTTGCTGCCTGCTCCCCTCGGAGCCCGGCAGTCCAGGCAGCAGAGGGCATAATAGAAAGTAGCAGGTTTAGTAGGTTGTGGTGAAGTAAGGTTGTGAGTCTGTATTCAAGGCTGAGGGGGAGGGATGGGGGAGATCTAATGGTGCGTGGGAGAGAGAACCTTAAAGGAGTTCAGCAACTCCTGCTTTAGGCCTAAGTGAGTGTGGGAGTCGTGTGGTATAACTTGTGATTAGACCTAAGTAGTGTTTGTCTTGGTGTGTTAAGCTATTTTCTGAATCATGGCATTTTCACAGGAATGTCTCCAAAATTTGGTGCTCATTGTTAAGTCAGTGATGATGATAAAAATAGATATCAAACTCATTTCCATCAGTTCCAGATCCTGCGTGGCATCTGATTTCCAGCCCAGAGAGCAGTAGGAATTAACTCTTCCATCAAGACAACTTAAATGCAGCTTTAATTTAATTTAAAAATAGCTAGTCAGTCTTCCTCACTGCTCCCCCATAATTGTTCTCAATTCAGGGTGTGTTTTTTTTATATTTTTGCATGCAGTCTGGAGAGAAGCAGCAGGCTTCCTCTATAGATAGGATTGGACATAGATGATTATTAAAGCACTACTAAATATTTTAACATAAAACATATTCTATAAAAAAAATCAGACACAATCTTTTGGAGGAAACGAAGCTGATCCCAAGTGCAGGATGACAACCCATTCTTTCTTATTCCAACCTGCCTTTAAACCTAGAACTTTCCCTTTTGTTTTAACGTGCTAGAAAATGTTCAGTTTTTTCATATCTACATGGTCCCTGAATTAGAATGTTGAATTTTCAGTTTTCTTCTGAAGTAAAGCTTTGATCCGATAAGATGATGCTTCATCATTGGAAGCGTTCAAAGTCAGGTTGAACAGGGCTTTGAGCAACATGATGTCATGGAAGGTGCCCCTGCCCATGCAGAGGGATTGGGCTTCATTTTCTTTAAAGGCCCCTTCTGACCAAAACATATAATAATAATATAATGTACATGACAGGTCTGTTTTACAGTACAAGATAATTGTCTGTGTTTAAATGAGCAGTTCAAGTTTTGCTTTCTTTGACTTGTATGCTTTCCACCAGTTTGGTTTTGGTACTGTTGACCTGATTTCTTTAAAATGCAACCAGTCTTGGATTGAAATGAAGACCTGAGAACTTCGCTCTGGTTTTATTTTTCATGTTCCCTTTCACTAGGGACATCTCTCAGAAACTATACCTGGCTGTCTAATACATTCTATTTCCTTTTCTGGACTTAAAACAGAAGGAGTGTGTTAATGTGCCGTCTGAGAAACAAACAGAAATACAGAGCCAAGGGGCACCACTCAGTTTCTGTCTCCAGCAGGACAGTTTTGACTCACTTAATGTTGCTTAAACACGTAAAAACTGAAATCTTATGTATTCTGCACACAAGTAGTTAATTTTTAGGATGGTAGAAATTGCTTAAATAAGGACCGGATTTCATAGGAACTTAATGGCACTCTAATGACACAGACAGATTTTATTCTCTGTTATTTCACTGCAGGAATGTTTGCAGAAATTTTGCTGTATAGAAGGAAAGAAAGATACCAAGAATTTTGTAACTAACTGGCATTTTAGTAAAATAAATTTCTTCTTCCTCTTTACTAATAAATTAATAATACCTGCAGAAAAAATGTCAAAATTAATAATTTAATATTCAAAATTAATAATTTTGTAAAGTATATCTAAAATATATGACTTTGTGTATGGCACCTAGTATAGAGCAAGTACATTCTTATTTTGAACACTTTACAAGGTGCTGTAATCTATGCAGTTTTGATAGGAATGAACATCTTTTTCTGAAGAGCTCAAGTTGCATAAGATGGCTATAAGATACTGTTTAATAGTCCCTGTAGTGGAATCGCTTGTATTTGATTTAAAGGCTTAATATAAGGCTTGCTTCAGCGAGTACTTTGGTGCCTGGTGCAGAGTGTGGGGCAGTCGTTTCAGCCTAAGTAGAGAATTAGTCTGGTTGAAACAGAACATGAGCAAATGTTCTTTTTGGAGGCATCAGCTGCCAGTTTGAAGACTTAGAAATGTGCCTGCTCTTGCTGTTCCCCTCCTGCTCTGTGCATCAATTGCATGGCAAATTTAAGTGTCTCGGAGCAGCAGACCATTGTTCTTTGGGGTAGGGTGTTTGCCTCTTCCACCTAGAGACAGAGATACTGTGTAAAACTCTAGGTTGCTTTCACCAAAGGGTGAGCACTGGTCTTCTGCTGAGGTGTTGGGATCTCAGGCTCTCTTCTCAGGGCTTTGGTTTTAAATTAGCTGCATTGACAAAAACAAACAAATTGACATATTTGGGCGCAGCAGCACCCTGGGTTGTTGGTTCAGATACAAGTGAGGCAAACAGGATGTCCTTCCTGTTCAGTAGCTAGTGCTGTAACTAACATTTCCCTTAAGACCGTGGAAGATAACAGAAACAAATATTGCTAATAGCAGTTTAGATTCAGTTTCATGAACATCTTCTACCACTGCACACATATGTCTTCTATAGTAGTTCTTGATAAATCATGTAGCTTCTCATCTTCTGCATGCTTAAATCCCAGCAGAACTCCTGGGTATCATTTAGACCTGTTGACTTTCTGGAATTTAAATTAGTAGTTTCTTCAAAAATTGTAATTTTTCTTCACTACGGAAAAATAGCAGTATCTTCTTAGGGTACAGATGTCACTAATATTATCTGCAATTAAGACTGCAGAACCAAGTAAAACAAATGACCAATGCAAGAGAAATAAGCCTCAGACCTTCCTCAAACAGGAAAACACAGATCTGTGTTTTTATCATTCTATGATTTTATTTAAAATTTCAGGGATGGGTTATTTTCCAGTAATACTCTTGCCCCCCACCCCCAACCCCTCTTCCCATTCTCCCATGGAATACCTCTTAATTTGTTACTGGATCCTTGCATTTGAGGGGAGTTACATGTCTGCAGATCTTAGGTGTTTGCTCCTGGGGAATCCACTTCAGATGTTCCAATTTCCTTTTTTCCCCCTCTTTATTAGTGTCACTGAGGTTAGTTCTCAGAGCACAGAAGGGTTTCTCTTTTGACTCAAGTAGCCTCTTGAGTGATGCAGCTTAATCACATTGGTTTATTACTGTCTTCTGTTTTCCTCTTTGTTAGTGCACCTGATTGTTCTCAGTAGACTTCTGTTGATTCTCTTAATTTCTAGCAAAAGCTCAAAATCAATTCAATCTATGTAAAGAGTGTAATACCGTTTTTGTGGAGCTCATAAGGATGCTAGCTTCATAGTTATCGCTGTTCCAAAACATATTTTAATACTTAGAGGAAGTTTCAATTTCTTATCTTGATTCTGTATTATCACAAAGAACATTTGAGGTTAAAAAATGAGATCATATAATAGAAAGAATCTATGTTGGTTAGTCATTTAGATTAAGGGAAGGTAACCATGTTGCTCAAAGTACTGTTTTTATGCCAAATGTACTATCTGTGTATTGGATTTGTCTCTATGAAACTCCTCTTACATACCTATCTGGGAAATACTGGTTTAACAGATGCATTTTCAAGCAGCACCTCAGTGAGTAGATTAGAAAAGTTGTTTAGGTTTAGTAAATCAAGAAAATTTAGAATTGTAGTGACAAAAATATTTGTTTTATTAAAAAATACAAAGTTCTAACCCTTTGGTAGGCTGAAGTAGATTATATATGTCACTTATTCCTAGGTCTTAGTGTATTCTGCCTTGACATACAATATTTTTGTTCAAGAAAAGGATTGAGCAGGCAGTCTGTATTTTAAGTTCTTAAAATGTAATTTCCAGCTGTGCTTTCCAGGCTTAATAGAATATGATAGGAGGGAAGCAGTACCAATACCCTATGAGAAAGCTAAGGATTTGCCTTTATGTTCATGAGCCTATATAAAGAGGTAGAATTATCCGAGGGATGAGAGGTACAGGAGTGGTTTTAGGAGTCCAGCTCCCTCCTCTGATTTGCTCCCTGGCTGTGCTGAAAAGTGGCTGGAGCAGCCTGTGATGCTGCTGTGAGGGTGATGCCTTGGTAGCTGCTCCAGCCCTGGCATGTGGTGATACAACATACTTGGGTTCCAATTTGTTTAAAGCACAAATCTTCCCAAACGTAACAAAATGTTACGTATGCACTTTTAAAATCTCTTAAGGGAGAGATGTCGGTTGTAAATACATACTCGTTAAATCTTTTAGGGTTAATATAGTAATAGTTTTACTCCAGAGCTTTAAGGTTAAAGCAGATGGAAAGCTGACATGCTTTAAGCTGGACACCATTCCCCAGAGTCTGTGCTAGCTGAAGGGTGAGCCATTGTTTTTGCTTTATTCCTGACAAGAAAACACAAGTACCTTACCGCCCATGTCCCACTCACCTCTGATCATGACCACAGTGTTATTGACTGACTGTGCATGGCAAGGAATAGAAAAATGATCACACAAGTGCCTGAAGCAAAATCCTACATTTGCCACTCCTTGAGTTAATAACCGATAGTATTTTTGTTGTGTTTTGCTTGACAGGGTTTTTTTACTAACTAAAATTGACAGGTTGGAATGTTTGAGTTCCTCTGCAGTATTTTAAATAAAACAAATCTTAAATGCACAGGCATTCTGGGTATGATCTGGCTGCTCTTACGTCAACTGTCCTTCTGCTTGGTTTCATTGTGCTGTCCAGGATAGCAGCATCACTCTTGAGAGTACACAAGCATAGAGATTTCTAATATTATGTTGTCTACTTAGATGACAAAAACTATCAAAAGACACATACCTTGCCTGTGTTACAGCTTCTGCTCTCACATGAGAATGGCAGGAAAGCACTTCCAGGTGTTTCTGACATAGACCTGCTGTCCTTATGAAAACTGCTTTTCTTTTGAAAACTGTGTAATTGCTAGAGCTTCCTTACTGTTAGAATAGCAACTAGGAGCATCTCTAGTAGTACAGCTAGCCACTGAACCCACGGAAAGGCCCACTGTTTTGAAGTCCTGCTGAAATGCATTGTCCCAAGACATTTTGTTAGGATTGCAGAAAATTTGGAACAAAGCTGCATATTTTAACAGTTTAGCAGGAGGTGGCTGCCAGTCTTAGACACAGATGGAGGTATTTCGAGAAGCCAAAGCAGCATGGTCTTTCTGTTCTTTTCTTAAAACCATCAGAAGGATTAGATTTTTAGCACTTGAAGTGACTTAATTTAGATTTTGAGATAAAACGCAGCAGGAAGAAATGGTATCTTTTTTAGTCATCTTCCTCAGATTATCTGTGGATTTAGGAGATCATAACCATATTTTAATTTTGTTTTGTTTATGCAGCCTGGGCTTCCAGAATATGACTTTATGCTGTAAGTGAGCTACACAGCAGTTCTTGTATTTGTGGTATATGTAAATGTTTGGTAATATTTGCACCTTTTTTAATCTCATGTTGCCAAGAAACTTCTTCAGAGTTTACTATGGCAGTAGATTGAATCTGTGATAGTGCTTTCCTCCTTTTTTTTTTCTGTGCAGCTAAAAGGAAGGGGTCAGATAATTAGTCTTCACATTCAAGACACTTGCTCGTTGGAACTTGTGGGAGTTTAATATTAGTTTTAATGGGTTCATATGCCAGACCACCTGTAGAGATGAAGCTTAGTCACAGCAAAAAGTTGCATGGAAATGAGGGGTAAGTGTGGCTGCTGTAGCCCGTGGCAAAAGCAGCTCTGTAAACACACCAGCACACAAGGCTTCGTGAATAGCCTGTGCTGCCCTCCTGCTCGGCTGACCTTTGACCCCTCTGATCCATTTTTAAACAAATGCATGTAGAGAAGAGCATTTGCAGGCCTATTCTTAGTAGACTAAAACCTATTTGACATACTGTACTGTTAAGAGAGATGATTTCCTTTATGCCTTACTAAGCTTTATGCAGTATTTCAGTAAGCTTTTTGTTTCGATTTCCTCTATGGTATTTTTCATGCGCAGATACAGGGATGTTCTTTACATAGATGTGAAATGGTTCACTTGGAATTTTGTGTTCAGTTGTGAACATATGATTGCTAAAATTAATCTCAGAATTAGATTAGTTTATTGTGAATAAACAAAAGTAAATGGCTACCAAAGTGAAAGGTTATTTGGCAAAGATTTTGAAGTTCAGTTGGCTTAGTCAAGATGTTTAAGTCTGTGCCTTAATAAACCTACTGTGAGGACTAAAAGGAAGATAACTTTATTAGAAGGTCATAGAAGACTGGCTATAAATGGAAATAGTGGAACATCATCTTATGAAGGAAGTATCTCATACTGCGTGAAATGCCTTGGCCATTATTTTGTTCGTTTTATTTGATCTTTCAAAAAAAAACCAGTGGAAAACCTGCTTGATTAAGCAAAACATTGAAAACTTGTGTAAATGAGAGTAGTCCTGCGTTATCTTGGAGATAAGCAGTAATGTAAAGGTCTAGGCTACCTGGTCGTGGGGAATTGGGTTAATTTAAATCCAGAAAGATAAAAAAGAAAAACAAGTCATTGAGAAAAGTTGAATTTGAATAGATTTTATTGCCGCAGTCGCCAGTCTAGCCCAGTAATCTGCAGCTTCCCTACTGATGGTGGTTTCCATGATGGTAATAAATTTGGTGATGATTCTGTGATTAAAAAGGAAAAAAATATATTCTTTTCTTTTCTTTTCTTACCATTCTTTTGTGTTTGATCCCAAATGTTTAGTAGTGCAATTTAAATATATGAAGTATAATTTGAGGCCTTTAATGCATCTTTAATTTCAGATCTTAGAGCAAATTATGCTTATTCAAACATCTGGTTAGACAAATCTAATGATCTAGTTAATTCTTTGGGACAAGGATATGACTCCTTGCCCCTTTTTGGCCTGTAGTTTTGATTCTGCAGTTCCTAAAACTCATGTTTTGCACCTCTTCAGCAGTCTCTGGATCTAGAGAAGTGTGTTGAAGTAAATTCAGTGTATTTAATATCCAGGTTTTCTTAAGTAATAGTCCTCTGATTCTCAGTTTTTCTGGTATAAGACATTACTTTGATATACTGTGTTGTCAAGTGTTGTATACAGAAATGTCCCTTGTAACTGACTGTAGCTTTGAAATGTTTTAGCATGCTTAAAATGTTCCATTATCCTGTGTCATGCTTATCAATGTTTTGTTGCTTTTATAGATTATCTTTCTCAAGGAATAGATCTGTCCGGAATAGAAGTAATTGAAAATGACCTGCTTTTTATTGCAAGAGCTCGTCTTGAGGTGGAAAACCAGGCTAAAAGGTTGCTTGAACAAGGTGTGGAGACTCAGGTAAAATACACTTTATTCTTTACTTCCTTTCAAAAGTAGAGTGTAAAAGAACTTGAGCTTGATTTTTTTGCTTGATGTAGCCCTGTCCAGTGTAAATTACACAAGAAGAAAGTCTTATGAGAGAAATTCTCATGCATGACTATATTCAAAGAAATTGACAAAACTGGTCTTGTACAGTATTTGCAAGAATAAAATTTTGCAGGATCTGACCCTGTAATTTGGAAGAAAGTAGGTGAACTGTAAACACTGTCAAAAAAGCTTGATGCATTCAACACCATATACAGCATTGCCAATGTTGCCAGGCTTTATAGAGAAATATGAAAAATGCAGTTTCTTAAAACTGTAAGAAGATTTCTGCATTTTAGCTGTGCAGAAATATATTGAAAAGATTTGAAAGATTTGCATTAAAACTTTAAAGAACAGTTTAAACTTTGAGGTAGATATTCACTGTAGGGAAATAAAAATGAATATGCATAATTACATTCATTCATATTAAATGTAATTATCTACATTTTAATAACCTGGCTACATCTATTAACTGTTTGCAGTATCTTTAGTGCCATTTTCTCGCCTTTGTAAAATTTAATGTTCTTTTGTCTATAGTTTTAATATTCTTTAAAAATGAAAGTATTTTAAATCTTCACTGCTAGAGTAAGAGGAGAAATTTGGTACAAGTTTCTATCAAATTTGGATCTTAAATTAGAGAACAAAGAGGCTTAGAACATGACATTTTTATGTTTTTTGTTACCAAGGGTTAAACTTCTCTGTAAGTCAATATAGCATTTGTTTATACTGTTGAAGATTGACATGAAAATAGAACATATACAGAATAGAAAACCTATTGAATAAATTGGCTCGATTAAACAATTGAGGATTAAAATTATCAGTATATGTCAAACTTTTACTTAGAGCTGTCATTTCAACTAATTTTCTGCAATAAGAAGTCATGGTTGTGGTAAATACCTTTGACTATTTACTGATAACAAAGTGGTGGGAAAAAACCACCCCATTTTTCACTTGGTTGATGTCGCTGCTGGCAGCAATAGAAAGAGCAAACTCACACCAAGCTGGAGAAAGCAGAGGTTACTATTCCAGTGTTGAAACTTCTGGCTATTTGCGCATGTTGCCAAGCTGTGATTGCACTTTTTGCAAGCTATGAGGCATATACGTTATTAAATAAAGATTGACTGAAGATAGGGCCTAAGAAAAAGCAAGTGGACATTTATTTTAAATGTAGCAAAAGTCTTCATCAGTGTGAACTCCTTCTAGTTTTTCATGTCAGATTTGACCTTCTCTGATAATTTTCTCTTCATATTAAGTACTAAAATGGAACTGACAAAGAAACCCTGGGGAAATCAATCCCACTCCACCTGAAAAATAGACAGATTTATTAGGTGTTCCAGGCTGTCTCCAGGTAATCAAGAGATTATTAAAGTATATGCCTGTTGTGCTTTAGCCAGGGGCCTGTTTCCAACAAATGGAAGAGTGTTTGGAAGAAAATTAGTAGTGCTTAGTCATATCAGAAATGGGGATGTTTTCATGCGGAGGTGTTGGGTTATGCATCATATGGGTTTGTTGTTGGATATGATTTGTGAATTTAATGTTGAGAACAATAGTTTGCTTTAGAAAATAGGCATGCAGGCATTGCCCAAGAAATCTAGAATTTGAGGTGTGACTAGTGAACAGTGTGTCTTTGATGCCTGTTATTGTAGCCGTATGTTTTATTGACAAGCTGATTTACATCTATACCTTCCAACCCCTGAGATTGCCCTTAAGAGGACATGGGACCTTAATCTTTTCTCCTGCATTAGGTACTACAGAATTCCTCAGATGAGCTGTCTTCTTGCTAGTATGTATTCTGGTAGCTGTCTGTACCTTTGAGAATAGTGCATCTGTATTTATACAGGTGGTTCTTCAGTTATTTGATATTCATATTTGCAAATGCAGCTTTAGTTTCCACCCTTGTTTTCATCTGCTGTGTAAATAATACATGAGATCAGTTGCCTACTTAAGAGTGAGCTGTATTTCTATATTTCATCTAGCACTTTTCAGCAATGCCTTAAGAAAAAAATTAGCCTTATGTCTCCATTTTAGAGTATTTCAGTGTCCACCTGGAAGAGAAGCAGGAAGTGGAAATATATTTAAGAAAGTAAAACTGGAAGTATCTATTTCTAAACAAAAGTCATTAGAATTTGGTGAATGTCTTCTCTAGAATTCAGCTTTGTTTTCAGAGATGCTGCTAGAAGTTACTCTGACAAAAAGAACAGAGCTAAGAAGTCTAAACTGCTCCTTTTAACATTTTTATATATCCCCTTTGTTTAGGAAAGAGACTATTTTTGTTATTTTGATTGTTTATTTAATGATGTATAAGCCACATGCTAATGAGCTGTGCACAGATTCCCCCAAATAACATCCAGCAGTAGCACACGAAAGCAGATACTTATACTCAAGTAATACCTTGTCTTTTTCTCTTCAGTGTAAGTCATGTTTTTATGGCATGTCCCCCACTGTGGTGTTTGTGTATTTCTCAGAAAAAATGAAATCTCTTCCCCCTTTGGAAATGTGGCATTAGCCATTGTCTGCTTTAGAAGTGAAGCCTTCCACTCCTGTTCCTGGTGGAATCTTAAAGCTGCCATCTGGGTATAAACGAGAAGTGTCTGTCAGTGTGTCTAGACTTAACAGGCTCTCATAGAGCTGCCAACCACACTTGTCTTCCTAATCCTTTTAGAATGAGTGAGCTCTCTTTGCTATTGTTGACGAAAGTAATACAAATAATAGCAAACCTGACCACACAGCTACCAGTGGCTACAGGCAGGTTTTTTATTGTCCTGCGTGCTTTGTTAGGCACTCCTGGAGTACATAGCACAGACTGATGGTCTTTCATGACCCACAGAACAATTTAAAGGAGATGGATTCTAACCCCATCTTTATTTTCTAGTCCTAAACTCCTTGCTAGCTTTCCTTCGTACTGTAAGCAGGCTAATGGCAGATAGCATAGGGAGCAGGAAAGACTGCTTTAGCAGAGATGCATCAAGAACTTGATTAAAAGCCACTCTTCTAACAGAAGGAACAGCAATTTTTTCTCCTTTAAAAATTAAAAAAGGAGATATATATGCATCTTGCAACCACCTGAAACATCCCCAGAATTTCTTTTGCTCCCATGATGAGCCCTAGGCTGAAGAATCTAGATTTGCTCTTGGTACCACTTCACCCCTGTTTTCAACAGCAATATTGTGTAAAGCCGATCTGAATAATAAGAAATTACTGGGGAAAAGAGAAATTTGTTAATATTGCCATAGCTCAGTTACAGGTAGAACAGTTTTTCCAGACACAGTGTTGTGCCCGCTATATCTACGAATGAGGAAACTTTCTCTGCAACTTAGCTCGTGCTTCAAACCCTTTCTGCTGTAATATTGCCATGCTTGGTGTGAGACTTACAGCCAGGGATGACCAAACTTAGTTCCACCTGGTGATGGCAACATTGGTAGCTTTAGGAGCCAGGCCATGTGTGTGCAGAAAAGAGCTGCATTGCCATCTCCTCCATCCTCTGAAAAGCTAACCTTAGTTCTGGGCTAGATTCAGTGCTTTAAACACCAGCTGTGCGTCTCTGTGTAAGAAGGATGGATTTTGGCATGTGTGAAATATGTTAGGAACCTGTGTTCTTGCTTGTGACTTTACCGGTACAAACTGTAATAATTAGGATATAGGTTGTGAGGTACCAATGGTGTCATTAAAGATTGATTAAAATATAAATATCCATTTAGGTCTAGCAGGATGTGGTGTGGAAATGAGAGCAGAATTCAGATTTCCCTGGGTTTGCACTTCAAGCAGTTTGTCCTTCTGTGTGTTACAGAAACATTCCGTATCTTTGACCATAGAATAAAAATTTTTGTTCTTTGTCTCCTGGAGGAATCTGTAGATGTCTGACTAGTTTGGGGTTTTTTATGTTTTAGAGATATTATGTGATTTTTTTTTGTCCAGTTTCCCTTACATAAGGTGTGGACAAATTTACTTACCTGCCTAGCATGGATCTGGAGAGAGTAAAATTTGCTGATAATTCATTGAACTTGTTCCAGTGATCATGCAGTGAAGCATCCTGATCATGTTAGAGAAAGAAAAACATAGGTGTAAGCCTAACAAATATCCTTTGTTAAATTGGGTGTGCAGGTTTTTTAAAAATATATAGATTTATTTTTTCCAAAATGAGGAGCTTTGGTAATTATAACCTTGCAGGATAAAGAAGAGGGGGAAAAGCCATAAAAAATAAATCCTAAACTCTTACTTCTGACACTTGCTCAAATGCTCTGACACTTGTTCAAATGCTCAAATACCCATGATAAATAGATAAACAGTATGATCTGAACAAAAATTTCTTAGTTATTCACAGTGTAACATCTTTATACCGTTGTTATTATGTGAATGTTTGGGGGCATTTTGAGTCTTCATATTGTAACTCATTGACAAGAATTTGTTTTGTGAATTGTTCTGTTTTGCGTTCTTTTTCATACTGAACCTTTCCTCTGAGTTGTTGTCTCTGGAACAAATACAGCTTTCTTTTACATTAAAAAGTTGTTAACTAGATGTATATGCATAGGTGTTCCTAACTAATGCTATTTAGTGTCTGAGAAAAGTGATGGGAGGATGAAGCATCTGTGTAATTAACCAGTTGTCTGGAGGTGATTATCCAGGAGTTGCTCAATTTATCTCAATTCAGGGTTCCCCAAGTTAGGTGCTTGTGTAGTACATCTTGCAGTGTTATGGCAAAATTGGTGAAATTAATCTGAGATCTCTCATAGACCAGCATTTAATCTCTTGTCAAGGATCTCTAATAGGTCTTGTTTCTTATCCCCCAGGGGATTGGAGGGGTAAGTACGTACATAATTGACCAGTTTTCCAGACACAGTCATCAAGAAGTTGCATAATTTATTTCATTTCAGGGCCCTCTGAGCTGAGAGCTTATCCACCACAGCTTGCAGGGTTATGGCAAGATTGGTGAAATTATTCTTAAATCATTCATAGGTCAGTGTTCAATCTAATGTCAAGGATCTTAAGCAATACATGCACTTACTATCCTGTGGCAGCATTTTCCAGTCGTGCAAATGCACTTCAAGGTGTTTGAGATATTCAGATATTAAGGATGGTTGGCATTGGGCTCCATTTTTCACTTTTTTAAAGAAACATGGAAAAATATGATGGTGTTGCATTTTCTAATTGCTTCTAAATATTACTGCCAAAAGTGTGGATGGCTCTTGGGGCATGACTGTCTGGACAGGGTTCTGTGATCTTGGGTTTCTCAATTTCTGTCAATCTTGCCTGCTTTAGCAAGAGTATGTGTTGCACTGAAACATCCTTTTTTCGAGATTAGTTCATGATATTTTAACACTTTGATATAAATCAAAGTCTGCCTGCTGTTTTTTGCTGGTTTAGTGTCATCTTCAGATGAATGCTTCATTGTGAAATGGACCGTGCAAGTGCATGAATATGCTTTCTAAAGTTGTCAGCTCTGTGGAGATGCGCTTGACTGTAGAACAAAGTCTAGTGTTGTAGCAGGATGTCACTTTGTGTGCCCTGTGGTTGTGTAAGGGCCTCTTTAACGTTCAGCTTCAGTTCATTCAGCTTAGAATCTGTTACATTACCCACACTGATGTACTGTGCTAGTCAAAAGCATAATTTTAGTTTCCAGATGTTTTTGCCTGCCCTTTGGTGCTTTTACATATTAGCTATTATATTTTGTCATACCTTTTAAATAATATAAACCCTTATGTACTTCAGCATGTCAGTGGGATTGATTGCTGTTGTGTAGATGTACGTAACTGCATAGGTGTGCATAATTACAAAATGAGCATTAGAATAGCAAATAAAGTAGAGAAAAAAAAGAGAAAAGAACCCCTCCAATTTGGCTCATAGCTGTTAATCTTTTTATCCATATACTGTTGGTTACCTTCATAAAAAGCCTGGAATAACTAGAGTTAAGGGTTGAAATGCTACCAGAGTATGCTTTTTTTAAGTAAAAAAAGTAATCATTGCTTCTTTCTTCTTTTTTTAAAATTTTCTTTGTATTCTGACATTTAATTCTATCTTGAAAGCTAGTAGTTGGAATTTAACCTCGTTACTGTCAAAAATTTAACCAATATAGTACACTTTAGGCAGTAGTTGTTATATTTCCTTATTATGCCACAATCTTGATTCCCTGCAGGAGATCCTGATGGAAACTAGACTGTGACAGATATTTTGTAATAAAGCGATTGACTACAGTATGATATAGAAATAGAAGGCATTTCAGATTCTTCAGTTTGAAGTCAGTTCTTTGAATCTAGAGTAACAAGACTGAAGTCTTATCTGTAAAGAGGAAAATTTGAACCTGATTGCTACTTTTGGCATAAGATGAGGGTGGTAGCTATAGTTGACTTCAAGTCATCTAGTTTTGTTTAGTGAAAGTGGAGTATGAAATCCAAAGCTTTTTATTTAAATTCAGGTTAACCACCGATTTTACTGCTTCTTCTAATTCTGATGTAGACAGAGAAGACTTATTCCAACATGTTATAGCTGTCATATTGGCTTTTGTTGTGAAAGATCACAATGGCATTTGAGTCTGTTTAATTAAAATCCTAACTCATACTGTTTCTGTTCTTTCTTTTACAGTAGCTCTGTATACATATGGAGAATTTCCACTTAATGTATTTAAATGTCTTCACAAGTTTTACTCTATCCTAACCTTTAAGTTTCTTTGTCATAGAAGTATACTCATGTTGCATTATTCAATTTTATTTTTCATCTTCAGTCTTATGGTTATGGTTTTCATGATCTTGTTAACTTGCTAAATCAGATTCCTTCATCTGGCCATCTGGTGCATGGCACTACTGAAGGAGTTTTCTATAAATCTAAATTATTTTTTCCTTGAACTATTCTATTAAGATGTGATGCAGCAATGTATGGCTCATCTAACAAGCAAAAAATATCTTCCAATTATTTTAGTTATATCCTGCATCTGAATGGTAAACTTCATGGGGATTAACTGAACCTTATAAAATTTTCCCTTTACTATTCTGGTCTAAAAGGAGTTTGTTTTATCTTAAAGTATGATCTAATGGAACTGAAGTGTTAACCATGCCTCAGTAATTCAAAATCACCAAGCTAAACACTAAGCATGAATTTATACCTCTGAACTATGGATTAAAATAAACCACAGATTTCTCGGCAACATAATCGGCTGATACTGATATAACCTAGAATATCCTTTCAGTTTCCATAGGAACAGATCATAGAATGTTTTGAATCTTGGAATAGCTAAAATGAATGTCTGACTTCAGTATAGTTCACTTTTACTTTGCAGCCTGCAACCTCTGCATGTAAGGGCTAAAAAAGTGCGTTAAAAAAGGATGGTGTAATATTGGCATAACACGTATTAAATTGGTTTTAGGAGCAGTAGTAACAACAATAACAAAAAACAGTATTACAAATAAAAAGAAGGTGTTTCTATGCATAATTCTTCAGGTCTTAGGTCTGCATTTTATTATAGAGGTGCAAAAGGTGTTTTCAATTCCATAGGAAAAGAGAACCATTAATTATTCCTTTGTGTTAATGGCCCGTTAAATGTTTTACAACAACAAAAAAATCAGTCTTGTTGGTCATCTCTAAATTTCATCTGCAGCCATTATTTCATCTCACTGTGTTACACTGTATTAGGTGTATTTTCTGACTGAAATCATTTGTAGAACACAAGAAACCTTCATGTAGCTGGAAAGAAAAGATCAGCAAAACTTAAATGGAATATGTAGTGTGTTATTTAGGCGACTATAGCAAGAAATGATTACTGAAGAACAGGCAAGGGAACATGCCAGCTGTAGCAGTACCTGTTTTATTAGATGTTTGACATCACTTTAACAAGTCATAATCAGAGGAGATATGCTTTGAGTGTAAGAACATTAACAGTATTTAAAAGAGATATCTCTTTGAGATAAATTGATAGGTAACTCCAGTATTGATGTAGGGGGAAAATATGGAGATCGTGTTAACAAACCGTTGGGAATCTGAGTGCCCATAACCTGAAGCATCGTGCATGCAGGTAGAAATGATTGTGACTGATTGTTCAGTACTTGGGCTCTTCATTTTTTGTACCTTGTTTAAGGTACAACATGTTCTGCATTTAAGGTACATGATGTTTAAACATTTTGTATGTGGAAATTAGCATGGTGCTGAAAGCAAAAAAAAAAAGTTGACTTGTGATAGCTTCTCTGTTCAGTGAAACAGGTTCTTGAGAAAATGGAGCTGCATTTTGATAATCTACTTCAAATAGTAACTTTTTTCAAGTATCTGTATTCCAAGGCTGTTTTCAACAACCTTTAATATAGGACACTTATGAGAGCTGTAGTTATTGGAACATATGGGCAAGTTTAATAGCAACATTTTGAAAATAGAAGGATTTTTAAATAAAAGTAATATCTAGGGCCTTCCTGCTCAATATTAGAATATTGTTTGCTGTTGTAAATGTGTGAAAGACCCTGTGTTACATGTTACTTTCTGAATATTGATCCTTTTTCATTAGTGATTTGGTTTGTAATTTTGCAATATCCTTTAGAAAATTCCTCACAAAGTGTGTAGTGGGTGTTTTAGGCAGGTATTAGCAACCCTCATTCCACAAGTGGGCAAATACAGAGAAGTTCTGAATGACGAGAAGTACACAGGAAGGTTCTTAACAAGTATTTGAGTTTGCAAGTTTCTATGCTTTAATGATTAGGCAACCCTGGCCCTTTTTAACAGCACTGGCCTTGTTTCATGAAAATGCTTTTTCCCCCCCCATATGAAAATAACATTTTTTTCTTAAATCCTGGAAGCTTCTGTTTTCTCACCCAGTAATATCTTCAACTGTAATTGTTCATTTGCTGAAATATTTTCAGGTCGAGTAGAAAAAAAACACTGTAAAATGAATGTAAAGTTTAATTCTTTAATTTATGTTCAGCAGAAAGTTTTCAGGCGTGGGGGTGAGCACAGGAGACTCGCTAATTTGGCATGGAAGGGCCCCTTGCCTTCCATCTGCCACCCTTCCCAGTCAGCAGCTCTTGCTGGGAGTCTGCCCCCCCAGCTCTGGGTTGTCCAATGGCCGTGCAGCTGTGCAGCAATCTCACCTGCATTTCACTCCACAGCCAGTTCTGGTGAACTCCTGCAATATTCAGGATCAGGTTCAGGCCTTAAAAACGCAAAGATTTTTATGTATTCTATATATGTATATGATGACATATATATATATGATATATGTATATGTCATATATATATGATTTATGTATTATGATATTGAAGTTATGAAGTGTCTATTAGTGGAACAAACAAAATGCACAGGCTTTCCTTTTTGTGATGAGGCAGTATTGGGAGATACTGTGTTACAATATGTTAGCGGCTATGGTTTTGTAAAACCTTCGGATTTGGTTAGTTTGAGGTTAGAGAACTTTTTCTTCCTGTCCTCTGGATTTTTTTTTTCTTCCAATCATATTAAAGTGGAGAACTGAGATATGAAGTGGTCATTGTTTCCCAGATTTGGATTGCCTGACTGTCTCCACTGGGGTGGTGGCAATGGCAGCAGTTTCCTGCGCAGTACCCAGGTGTGTGCATGCTCATGGTTAGGGCATACAGCCATCCTGCCTTCCTCCATCCTTCAGCTGGATACCATAACGCTGCCATTTCCCTAGGCTTCAAAATGCCTTCAAAAGCAGCTGAACTAAGAAGTCCTCTCACACTGGACATCTTGCTGTATTACCTCTGTTGATTTCCAATCTGTGGCCCCAGCTGAGCCCACGAGCTGCCTTCTGAGAGCCCTATATTTGTATGAGAGCCCTATATTTATATCTGAAATGCTCCTGCAGATCAGCCCATGGCCCAGGTGAGCCCAGCAGAACTGGGAACTGCCACCTCCTTTGCTGTTAGTGTCCCCTGCAGCTGCTGAAGGAGGTGTTTGCTCAGGGCTTTGGGTGGCTTGGCCAAGGGTGTGATATTTCTTGTTGATCATCTGTTAGCATCCTGACTATTAATTGTACGTCTGCTGGACACGTGTTCCGCAGAGTAGTCTGCAAAGCAGACAGCCCCACTGAGATGTTGTCAACAGCAAATGGAGCGTGAAACGTTCCCTTTTCCCTTCCCTCGGTGGCAGGTAGTACACTGTGGTGTAAGGAATTCGTAATTACTTGATGTGAGGCACAGACTCAAATGTACTGCCTTTAAGCAAATATTGAAAACAGAAGAAAGCAAGAGACTGCATTTTGAGGAGAAACCTGCTTGGACAGACACATGCATATTTAATCAGTCTTCAATAATTCATGTAAAATTAATGTGAAGCATATGGTAATACAAGTGTTTAGTAAAATGGTTTTGGCTGAAATTTTAATACCTAATTGGGAGTTGTTGCCTTTTATTTTATATCTTAAAATTCTTTGGGAAAAGGTAGAATTAGCTTAAGTGAATTATTTAATATTACTACAACTATGTGTGTTATATGTATTTAACTGAAAATAGTTTAGTCCTTAAAGTCACTGAGCTTCTTTAACTAAAAACTGTCTGATTTTGCCATGACAATAATTTTGAGCCATGACCTCTTTCAGTGCCTTTCCCAGAGAATCCATCACTATCTAAACTGTCATTTTTTCCTTTACTGTTTTTCTTATGACAAGGTGCTGCTTTATGTTTGGTAGTCTGAATTTAAAAAAAAAAAAAAAGACGGCTGCAACAAACAGCAAAAAATTGCTGTTTTAAAAACAGCAAAAAAAGTCAGACATTGGTATTGCTGCTTAGTTTTCTAGGTTTCATAATGGTTTATATGTTAGTGATACTTTATTTAACGGACTTCGAAAAATTTTGGTAGCAACTCTTTTACAAGCTCTTTAACCAAGTGTGCTATTTCTTTGTGTACAATAAAGTAAAGATTATTTGAGCAATTACCTGAATAATCAGTAATTTACATCTTGAAGCAGGCCCAGCAGTTCTGCTAGGTAGACATGTTGGAACTGCAGAAGAATGGAAAACATAGTCATCTTTGGAGACATCTCATGCCAGAAATCCAGATGTGGACGTCCACCTCATTCATTTTTCAGAGCCATAGTTTTGCCCCATACACGATGTGCTTTCCAGAATGAAAGGCTTGTAAAAGAGGAGGAAGTGATGAATTTCTTGGTGAATACTGTTGGGAAAATGGGACTACTCGGAAAGTACCTGAGCGTACATTTTTAGAAACCCACATTTTAGGGTAATAGAGATAACATAGTAGCAGAAATAGTCATGAGAGTGTTTTGTCTAACGGAGGCAGAATTAGCTCATGCCAAAATCTATCCCTTGTACTGTGTTTGCTGCACCATGCTGAGGCTGCACTGCTGTTGTGCCTCTGTCGCTGTGACGGACCACGAGCGTGCAGCGAGTGCCCACGTGAGGGGCAGCGTGTCCATGTTTCATCCTGCTTCTCTCGGTCACAAAGCACGCGTGTAACCAGGTATTGGGTGCTGATACACAGTCCCTCTCCAGAGCTCAGATGGTGCTTTCTGCTACTCTTCCCCTCCAGGAGTGGGGAGGAAGGGAAGGTGGAAGATGAACTCCTTTCAGTGTTTTCCCCTCCCTCCTCCAGCACTGTATATGAGCAAAGCTAAAATCCATATGCATTTGGGAAGGAATGTGTGCTGTAGTAGGAGTTAACAGCAAGGAGGATGGGAGGGTGCCATATGTTCTCCTGCACTGCAGGTTTTACTCTTTCCTGGAGGTTTGTTCTGAAATCATATAGATTTCTTGTCCAAAAAATTTAGTTGTCTTTTATACTTGATCAGTATTATAGAAGATACGGCTATTACTGCTTAGTGTTGCTATCCTTGTGTTTATTGGGATGTAAGTATTGCTTTCTTTGAGAAAAGCCTAAGACACCTTGTTCTCTGTCATTAATGTTAGATGAAGGATTTTCCTGAATTCAGATCTGAGTCAGTATTTATTATTACTGTTGGGGGTTTTGTGTATTACATATTGAAAACCGCGTTCCTCAAGCATATGTGTATCACCCAGTAGAAACTTGTGGTATGACAAAGTTGGTTGCTTTTTGCTGCAGGTTTATTTTTTTTTCCTGCCTAAGGAGATGTTAATGCTTGAGACCTTTTCATTGTCTTTCTACTTGACTCTTGTTTTATCCCCCTTTAAAATACTCACTAGGAATCTGAATTTCAAAATTGTCTGCAAATAAATACAAGCAGCCTTTCCACAGACTCAGGACTTTTTCTTCTGCTGTGCTGCTACAGCCTATTCTTCTGTCCATTTGGGGAATTCACTCTCCTTGATTTAGGATCAGCATTCCACCACACCTTAGAATTAAATTTAATCTACCTCATGATCAAGGATATTTTTCTCCTTAATAGAAAATATCATTCTTCATAGAGACCCTCTGACAGTGTTTTCATATACAGCATAGTGGGAAAGCATCACTGTGTCAAGTTTATGTTGCTTCAGTGCAGGTTATAAAAATAAAGTAGTAAAGTTAATTAATAATAAATAATAATTCACAGAGTTCTACAGTGAGCTAAGAAACCTTGTGCTGGTGTAGTCTGACTTGTATAGTGCTGGACACAGACTTAAATTCATCAGATGGTGAGCTGTAAGGTGTAAAGAATAAAAAGTATTAAGAGCTGGAAATTATATTCTAAAGCAGGGGATTTGATAATTAGTTAACTTTTATTGGACGGAACAGTATTGAACTTTAAAACAAATTGTATAGCCATGTAAATAAAATAGTCTTTACTCTGAGATTTGACACAGCAAAACTGCTGACAAAAATAAAGTGGATCATTGAAATAAAGTCCTGGCTTGTAAACATCTGAAAATTGATCTCATGCATATTATTTTAAAATGCAGATTTGTTAACAATGAGGTCTACATTTATATTTTAAATTCTCTATTCAATTTAGAAATCTTACAATATTATAGCATATCTTTGCTTTTTTCTTTTCAGAAAAGATAAGTTTTAGCATAGTTTTTTTAGTTCTGTTTGGAGCCTTTCATTCTTAATTCTAGAACATGTGATAAGAACTTTTAAAAAATGTTAGGCCGTTGGCTTCAACTAAAATGTAGATCTCAGATAAGTTTTTTTAATCCACAACTGAAATCTTTTTCCTTACACTGGGAGTACATCATACTTCGTGCCTTGATTGTGGTATGTGGAAGAGTGAACTTAATCCTACATCTTGATAAGTAACTGCATCTACGTATAATTTCTCTTGCACATTAAACTTCTCCCGTAAAGACTTTTTCCATTGCATCTGTATAGAACTTTTATGAACAAGTGATTTGCTCCCTTTTTTTTTCTCGAAACTTACACTAGTAAATAAAGTGTCCCTCAGGCAAAAGTGCTAAATGCTTTGAAACACTTTTGTTTTTTACACATAATACTATTATGTATTCCAGTTTCTATAAGAGATGTTTGCATGCTGAAAAATTTATTTTCTGTACCACACTTATTTATATTTCATGGTAGTTAAATTCACAGTTTGTGTGTCATTCATACAAGGGGAAATACTAGGGGATAACAGCTGAATTTTAATAATGGATGAGGAATTACTTAGCTGCAGTAGTTTTCCTAAGGCCCTTTTAGTTAAGGATCTCTGTCAACAATCCCTTTGAATCTTTTATATATACTGATGGTTTTTACCTTGGCTGTGAGTATTCAGAGGAGGTCTGGCAAAGCTGATTATACTACTCATAGTTTAATACTACTCATAGTTTAGGTGTTCATGTCTACCTTTGTGTTTGTGGCTTTCGTGGGATGGGGGAGAAGCTGGGCTAAATTAAAGTTAAGATTCTAGTTATTGTCCTTGTGTTGTGCATTAGACCCAAGTTGTTCTTTGATGTCAAGTAGCTCGTCTCTTCTGTAGACAAAAAATGCTGTTTATGCAAGTAGAGACTTAGACATAGAATTCATGGAAACATGTAATGGTATGTAGTTGTACACATGTGCTAAGAATATTATTTTGACTGAGAATTTATTGAATTTTGTCTCTGAGGATCATTATGGTTGTTTTGAAGTCACAGGAGGTTTTCACACTAACTAGTGTAATTGAAGATCCCTTCTAACCCAAGCTGTTCTGCGCTACACTTTACAGAGCATCCAATTATGCAGCAGCATCACGTGAAGCTTGGACTGGAGCACGAGGCGCCTTGTCACAGTCAGCCAGTAATGTTGAGAGGCAGCCTTTTTGTATTCCCCTGAGCTGGGATGAAATTACACACCTGTGATACAGGAACTTCATGAATTCTTTCAATTAAAGACAGAGTTTGGGGTTTTTATGAATATGTAGGAGCCAAAGACACCTCATGGTTATTGTGAGTGGAATTCATATTCCATATGCCTTAATATGACATTTCAGTTTGTCCAGGCTACAGTGTCTTTGCTTTGTGAATTTTCTTTGTGAAACCTGTCCACCTGTAAAAATTGTGTACCATGATGGTTTGCTATCCTGTCTTCTGCCTTTTTTAGGTCTATGAGAATGTTGAATAGAACCAGAATTAGGACAGACAATAAGAGACACAGGTGTTTGAGTGTCATACCCTTGGGTTATCCCACCCTGTTCTTTGTGTCCATCGTTAGACCGTGTTTGCTTGGCTTACTTAAGAAAGTAATTTGAAATAGTGTCAGCCTTGCTTCAAATCAAAACATGTTACATCTCCTATTTAAAGGTATGTTTTCTCTGTCACAGAAATAAATTGCTTTGGTTTGGCATGAGTTGTTTCTGACAAAGCCATCTTGTCTGTTATTTAGCACCATATTAAAATTTTCTTGTGCATATCAAAAGGTAATTTAACTGTGCAGTCAAATGTAAATACGTTATTACTTTGTGGCAGTAAGACTTAAAATATTACTGTGCTGTTGGGTGGTCCAGTTTTGAAGAACAGAAATGTATGAGATGCTAATTTCAGAATACCTCCAGTGTTAATGACTTCTTTATATGAGAGCTTTAAGCTCCTTCATGTATTGTTTGTGTTTCAACTCAAATTTCTGGGAATTTTCTCACATAGGTTGGTAATTAAGGTACTTTCTGGACGTAATTAGTGGAGCATACCGTAATTAATGAACTTGCAAACACAAAATGTAAATGTATTCCTAAAGTACTACAACTTGGATAATGAAAACATTTACAACCTGTATCATTCATGGAAAACAATAGTACTCCTTAATATAATTTGCAATGAATCAGTGAATTCTTTTTCTCTTTCTTCAGCCCCCACTGCTGACAGTTATTTTAAGATCAGCATTAACACTTACGTATATACAGCTCCTGTAAATCAGATAGATTTTATAAAGTACATTTTTGACAATGCTGAAGCTGAAGTGCCTTTTCTAAGGTGGGTCACACATCAGCTGTAAATATCTAGCAGAATTCTTCTGTAATAAAGTGTTTATGAAAAGCCTCATGTTTATGAAAGCTTATTATTCAAATCCTTCCAGATTTTTACTGCTGTACGTAGATGTACACATCCATTTAAGAAGTAGGAACAGACATTTTTGTGGGCTACTATAGTTGATTCTCTTGACAGCCAAATGAGATGGTAAAATGGAACTAAAATCATCTAGTCTGAAACCTTTTAAAAAAATCCATGTAGTTGAAGACAGTTTCTGACCAGCTGTTAAATTTGATGTCAAAGTGTGTGCATTCTGCAAGTTTCATGTTAACTCTCATCCCCTCTGCTCCCCTCCCAAGATGTTGGAGAAAATACATCTGCTTTTCAAAAAACCAAAATAAAAGGATGTTGAAGATATTAATGTAATTATGTAAGTATGGAATATGGCCAAATTCTCAATACTCTAAACTGTACTCATTCTGTCTCAGTAATAGGATTTAGAAGAATTAAAGAAAAGAGCACAAGAAATTTTAGGAATATAAACCCACTGTCACAAGAATAAATGTTTGAAATATTGAGGTTATTTAGTCTATAAGGTAAATAAGTTGTGCAAATAATATATATGTAAGCATATAAAACAGTGACTGATACAGAGAAGAGAAAATTGAGTCCTTTAGACTTTGCAGTTTTCTAGCCAGGTCACACACTTGTTCAACAGAGGGTTTCAGAGTAGTAAACAATTTCTACAACGTTTCTTACAAAATTCACGACAGGAAGAAAAATTATTTGTTAAGTATTAACTTTAGACCAGTGAAGGTGCTAATATAGAACATCTCTGAAACAGTGACATTTAAAATGTAAATTTGAAGAATTTAATGTGTGTCATTTATGGACAGTATTTCCATTTAAAATCTGAGAAAGCGCTGAAGAGGTCCCTGTCTCAGAAAAGGTGCAGGCATCTGTCTCTCTCTTAAGAAAGATGGAGCTTTATTCCTTTTAGTTTTCAACATTAATTTACACTCAAGTTAATGTAAAATCACTGGTGTGTTGTAGAGTCTTGACAATACAGTCAAGACTCCTTGTCATGAGGAGCTTTGGTTAAGCATTTTACCATTAACTTTAAAAATAAAGTACACTCAGTCATGATACTCATGTGCTCTGCTTTCTTGGTAATGCCAGAGAATGCAAAGAGAGTAACAAAAATTACATTACCATTATTTTTGTGATGAACGTTAGAGGAAAAATTGTTAATCATTAGCAACTTCTTGTGAGAATATGAGACTGTATGTGCCTGCATTTAGGAAAGAGGATGTGCTAGGATGTGTTTAGTCTCTTGAAAATAGCAAAATCCTGGAAGTCCAAGTGGTGTTACTGTGGTAAGATGTTTGCATGGAAGTATTCTTGTATATTCTGCAATTTACTTTTTCTTCAAGGAGATCTTAAACTTTTCAGTGCTTATAACCTGTTTCGCAGGTATTGATGACCTTTACAACAGTGTGAAGGCATATTTGTATATGACAGCTAGTTAGGCTGCAGCAAAATAATGGATTTTTATCAGAAGTTTATGAAGGTCTGCTTTACTAACTTCTGACACAATTTATTATGTAAAATAACAGTATTTTAACAATGGCATTATGTTAAAATTGAAACTCTGTGTCATGCTTTAAGATATCTAATGTCAAGACTTGGCTGGCATACATGTTGTCAAGAGGTCAGTGAAAAATTACTTTCGGGTATAGCTTAAGTGTGCAGAGATTACAGTTTAACTAAGTAATGTGGTAATTATTTTATATTCTTCAAGCAGGCTTCCTTTCCTAAGTAACTGTCATTGTGGACTCAGATAAATAGAGAAGCTCTTAAGTTTTCAAATTTGAGTTCTGAAATTCGTATCTTCTTAGCAAATTTGTTCACATGAAAAGTAAGCATTGAAAGACACTGAAATATGTGCATATATATAAAATTCATCCTTGGTTGCTGATTGCTGCAAGTTAACCTCAGCAGTGTGCTTATATATGACATAAGTGATGTCACAATGTTTATCCAAATGACATTGTCACAGGAAATAGCTATTATTAGCCCAAATGTTTCCCTTTTAGGAATCCTTTCAAACTTGATCTGCCTCTTTGAGTTTATTTTGATACAAGTCCCTGAAAAGGTCATGCCCTTTTATTACAAAATCTTTTGCCTCTCTTTTTTTTCGCTTGAAAAAGCAAGCTAACAACACTTGTACGTAATTAGATCCTCTGTCTTGCAGATGACCCAGACAAGTATTTATCACCCAAGAAAGTTCCTGATCTAGAGTTTTTGTAAAAGTGATATCATATTAGGTGTCAGAACAGTTCCACACAGTTCAGAGGTGTTCTGAGGAATTAGGAGAAAATTTGTGTAGGGTTAACCTAGGGTTCATTTAGCTTGACCCCAGACATTTGGAGCTCTGAAGTCAGAAATTTCTGCGAGAGTCAAAAATCTGTATGGTAAACATACAGCGTGATGATTGTTTTTGTTGGGATAGGTTATCTGACATAGAATGAAGTGTAAGCAAATAGGCATTCCTTTGTCTGTAGCCATATAAGAGAATGAATCTGACTCTGAACAAATGCAGATTTTTTTTACATGAGGTATAGATGTTTTTTGTACCTTCCTGAGCCCTTTTAAATGCAATGTTAAGACTTCAAACGTATATTAGAAACAGGGCTTAGCATTGAAAATGCTGAGTTTAGTTTTCTTTAATGAAAAGCATCCTATGTTTTAGGGTATAAATCCATGTTTAAATTTCATCTCCTTGGAGAGTCATCTCAATGCCTACTGATGAAATTAAGTACTTTACTGATGCTGGAGCCGGTCAAGATTCTTTATTACAAGAATTGTTCAGTCATCATCCCTGCTAGTAGAAAGATGATACCTTATATAGTACAGTTTACCATACTAGATCGGGATTAGAGTTACACCTTCAATTCTCATTGCCAATTTGGAATGGATGCATAGGACTGTGCAACACTTAGGCCTGGGGAAGAAACTGATGTATTTTAGGATTTATTCTTACCTTATCAAATCATCCTTTGATCCCTTAGAAGGTTAAAGAATATTTTATTGCCCTTGAGATTTTGTATGCAGACAGACACAAGCATTTTCACTGATGTAGCGATTCAACAAGCAAAGTTCAAATGATCAATAAGAAACCATAATTTCTGCAATGCTGCCTTATGTTCTCTGTCAGCAAACAAGGAGGGTGGACAAGGATTCATCATCTCTCTAGAGAAACAGCACAAGTCAATAAGGCAAGTGGAGGATTCAGATCACAGGAACCCTTGCCATAGCTTGTCTTAAGTTTGAAAAAAAAAAGAAGAAGAAATTGTAGTCTATCATTCTAGAATGGTATGTTCTTGAATACTTTGCAGATTGTGTACTTTGTCTCTTCAAAATAAACCCTTTAAAAAAAAATTATTTTTCTCTGACACTCCATTTTAAATTACAGGGGTGAACAGAAATGCCAGCAATTTAGTATATTTTGCTAAAAGAATCCTCTTCAGGGAAGAGACTCATGAACCAGGATTTAATTCAAAAAAGAAGACAAGTCTAAAATACTATAATCAATGAATTTAGTTCAGATCAGTGATAAAGAGCTGATCCTCTAGAGCTTTAATATTTGTATCAGTGTTTTTGAGGATACTAAGGATCTGATGGGTAAAGAATAAGCAAAATACCTAAAGCTTTCTTGGTGACAGCTGCCCATTAGGAACAAATGTACGTAATTTTATTCCAACCAGCAGAACCACTGCTTCTGAGGCTGTCCTGAGTGTGTGAATAATGTGGTAATTTTTTTACTCTGGGCTTAGCCAGTAGATAGAAGACCTGTAGGAGAGATACCCATTTTTAAATCAAAATCTGGATCTAGAATATATCGAAAAGTTCAGAAGCTGTACCTGGGATGGTTGGGAAGCTGTGGGAGATTCCAGATGATAGCATGGTAACGGTGTGTTACTGCCCTCTGTAAGGGAGAGGCTAGAGGGGTGTAGCGTTTGTGTAACAAAGAAACCTTTATTTGCTCATTAATCTTACAACTTGAAAAGCTAAACTGTATGTAGTTGTTTATTTGGCTTAAAGCTACCTCTGTGTTTCTGCATAGAATGAGATGTTACAAGACAGCTTGCTGAGGAGTGGCAAAAAGCTGAAACGTTTCTACAGTTCATTTATTCTGTATGTTCTGTGTAGCTCGTAGAGCAGTCTTCCCTATCTTGACCCTTTCACAGCTTGTTTGTGTGAATGTTTTGACTGTGTTTTGGTGTTAAATAGTTGTTAATAGTTGCTTTTCAGTAAACCTCTTGTGTTTTAAATATTCAGAATTTATCTCAGTTGGTCTGATAGTAGACCAATTGGTGCTGGAGTCAGAACTCCTAATGAAATGTTTATTATTTCTTGTAATTGTTAGAAGTTTGTGAATATACCACATATTTCCACCCCCAAAGAACTAACTGTGCAAAAGCAGTGCTCAGTAACAAACCTTCTAGTGGGCTGTGCTTAACCATGCTGTGTTAACAGCTGTTTTAAGTTGATTCAACTACTGATGATTTTTGTGTAAACCTTTCCCTCTAGAATTCTGCCAAAACATAGTAGTTTGACACAACTTGAACGCACTCTGGCTGCTGTTTGTTTATTATTTGGCTAGATCTAACTTCGGAGAAATATGCTTAGGCCACCTTTGAGATTGTTTCTTCCTGGCCAAAAAAAACCCCACTTGTGCATTGGAAAATAATATTACTTATGATCTGCTGCAGGCAGAGTATCCTAAGTTTGAGAACAGATTTAACTACTGCTCTACCACAGACCTGCATGTGGTATGAGGATGTGGAAAGCAAAGCAGAGATGCCTATTTTCTCAAAATCTGCAGGAGATTTGTGAAATACATAGTTTCACATATATACACACATGAAGGCTAAAAAGATCCACTACAACCATAGCGCTCTTTCTCACATTTTGAACCTTCCCACCTGTTATTCACTACTGCTGTAGACTTTCTAAGGAAGCATGATTTTTACATGGCCTTCAGAAATATTATGTAATGCACTCTCTTTGGAATTCTTTACCTTTTGAAGAAATGTTGGTAAGTAATGAAGACTCTATAATTAAAAACTGATCTTGAATTTTCACTTACCTTTAATTTTCGCTGGAATAATTAGGAGTTGTTTTGTACCTGTTCGTTGAGTGTTAGTAAAAATAAACTAGAGGAGAGAGAAGGGAAGGAAGATAATAATAGCTGAAGGTATAGTTGAATAATCTGTGGTTATACTGAATAGCTGTAGTAGGCTTTTCAGTGGGAAAAAGCCCAATTTTTATTTCCAAGGATTAAAGCACATAGCTTGTATTTAATTTTGTGGTAAGTCTTTATGTTATTTGTGTTAATCCAGCCCTGTAACAAGCATCAATATGTCATCACAATTACTACATAAATTACAATTATTTTTTTCTTTGTTTTGCCCTTTTTCTATCAAGCCAAGGAGAGTAAGGCATTCTTTTTACCTTTTCTCAATCCATGGCTCATCTCTTTCAGTTTGGCTTTTAGGATGCTGCTGTTTGCCTCCTCCTTCCCAGCTGTTCACTAGAAGATTCAGGACTGAAGCCAATTCATTTGCTTTCCTACTTTATTACCAAAAATGGCAAAATTTTGCCAATGTTGTCATTTTCCCATCTCAATAATAGATAATAAAGTTGCACATGGGAGTTTTTGCATATCTTCAATTTTTTGCGTGTGGGTGGAATACTATTTCAGGCTCTTACTCTGAAATGCTAAAACATGAAAGACTGTATTATGCTTTTTTTCCATGATAACCAATATTTTTAGCTTATTTCTGATTCATCTGAATCTGAGATAAGATATCAAAGGCACAGATACAATGCTTTAAACACCTTGGGAAGACGAAGTGTTTCAGACACTTGCTGTGTAGAGAAGAGGGGACAACCCTCCCTAAACTTTTGGAAATGTGTGTTTTTTATTTTAGCATTTTACCTGAGAAGGAAGTTTCTTGACAACAGCTGTAATTGAGTTTGATAGGAACTAATGTGGAAGACAAATTCTATTGAATTTAAGGACATCTAAATGCTATATTGTACAGGGTATTTTGGTTTTGTTGCATTTTTAAATGCTGTATAGCTTTATTAAAAAATGCTTGGACAAAAAATTTTTAAAAGGAGAGTGAAGAGCAAAAACCTTATGAGAACCCTGTATAATATTCAGGGCCAAACACAGACATAGTGAGGAATTACTAATATTATTTAACTGGAAGTAGTAAATTCTGGAACACCTTGTTGCTGACGTGAAGGGATCTGTAGTCTTCACCTGTTCCAACTTTGCAATGAAATCATATGACTAACACCATTCCTTCTTTAGTTTAAGGTTGTCTCCATTCTTATTAATGAAAACATAGGTGGCCATCAGTTTTGTTTAAGAAAGACTCTGAATTGTGGGGTACTCTAGATTTTAAGGTGAAAGGGGAATATGATATATATGACTCAAGAATCAGTGTAATTATAAGTTCATACATATAATCTCTTATGTAATTAAGATTGTATAATCTTCAAGAGCTAAAGAATCTAATTTTTGTAGAGGAGATGCAATTTGATTTAAAGAATTAAAAAAAAAAAAAGATTAGCTAACTTATGCACGAATGTATCTGTTGGGTGATTGTTTTTATTAAGAGAGAAAATGTACTCCTGAAAAATGCAATGCTAATGTTTCAACAGATAGCAAAGCAATTTTTTCCTAATACAGTCAATGTAACGAAGTGTAGATGCATGTGGGACAATACCTGTGTACAGGTACTGTACAGACATGCGATGGCAGGATTTTCAGGATTGTCAGCTGGAGGAGGTGCTGGTTTCACAGCAGCAGCAGCTGATTTTCTGACCAGGCTATCGCTCTGTGAAAAAGAGCTCAGCTGCTTCCTACATGAGATTAATTGCCCAATTTTCATTTATTACTGTGGGCATTCTTGCATTCTTCTACATTTTCTCTGTGCAAATCATCTTCCTTAGAATAATCAAGATCAATTAAAGTAGTCAGTGATGAAAAACTGAAAACAGGAGGTTATTACAATGATTAGCAGCAATATGGGATATTAGATGATGGGTGACAGAAATCCAAAACTAAACATATTGATAAAACAACTACTGAAGTGTTCCTTTACCACTAAGCAGTTATGTTACTGGGGAGTGTCAGCAATTAGAAGTTAGGCTAATCAGGAGTAAGTGCAGCATCTGTAATTTTGGAACACATCTTGAAGGGTAAAAGAATCTTTCAAATACTTCTCTTGGCATTTCCAGTCATGTTGCTATGTTAATATTTTATAATTATGAAAACAAATGGCTTTCTGACGTAACAAATCTTTTGGCCTTCCAAATGTATTGATTGAATTTAAGTTTTCCTTCTAATGTCTCTGTTAAAATACATTAGATACTATTTAAAAATGATAATGTGTCACAGGAATATGTAATACAAGAAGAAGACTTGTACCGACTGACAGTTAAAGATTTAACCTTTGTTTCTAGAACTTCTCATCTACCACCTTTAATCCTTAAAAGGCAGATTTTAGAGGCTATCTAGTTTGGGTTTCGAAAAAGGAATTGGATGCTGAAAGAGAGTATGTAGCTTATTCTTTCCTGGAAAAGGGAAATACTTTTCTGGTAATTTCATGCAGTGTTCAGAAGAGAATGTTCTCTTTCCACAGAATATTCCACCTCAACATAGTTCTTTGGGTTACAGATTTTAAGCAGCTGATATCTGTGCTTAGGATGATGTGCTGTCACGGCAATCAACCTTTAGTCTGCAAGCCACGTGTAGTCCCTTGGGACAGTGGCCCAGGCTGGTGTGTGCCTCTGAGAGGTCACTGCGTGCCAGGCTGTGTGGCGAGGACCCTGCTTCCTGTGGCGAGTGCCTTCCATGATACTCCCCCGATTCATTCCTGTGCACAGGCATTACAATTGTTGTGTGTATGAACATGGCCTGCATTCACACATTTCTTGGTGTCCCAGAAATGCCTGATAACCACACTTGTTCTGACTCAACCTCATGACCAGCACAGATTTCTCAAGAGTGACTTCTGTCAGATCAGCTTTGTTTCCTTCGGTTAGAGGGTGTTCAGTTTAGTGGATGGAGGTGTGAAAGGTTGGGTCTGATATTTTGTCTGTAATACTTCTTTACCTGTGGCATTTTCAAATTCAAACTGAGGAAGGGTAATCTGGACTTAATAATAGTAAGGATAATCTTAAACTATTGCAAGATCAATGCAGAACACTTTGGAAAACCATACACTGTGTTGATTCTCTTCCAATATGGAAGAATTGTATCCAGTGAAGTTCTGCAGGGATTTGCCCCAGGGCTAGCACTATTCAGTGCTTGCATTAATGGTCTGGATGATGGAATACAGACTATACTTATTAAATTTGCAGGCTACACTTGTCTAAGAAGGATTAAGAGGTCTTGTAAGGACAGAATTAGAATGATCTTGTGAAATTTATTTGAAAAAATAGGATGCTATTAAAAAGGAGCGGTGTAAGGTACTTCATGAAGAAAAGGAACAAAGGAAGAAAAGCATGGCTTTATAGCAGAAACGGCTGTGTGGATAGGAGATCTGCAGAAGGGGGTTTTGAAGTTATAGTGCCTTACAAGCTGCATGTTAGCCATGTCAAATAGATACAAAGGAGGAAAATACTGTACTTGGAGGTGTAAACGAAAGTATACCTGGAGTAATCTCTTAGCTCTACTCAGTAGAGCAACCTTTATACTCTACTGAGCTCTGGGGGTTCTAGTGGTGAATTCAATGTGTCAAGAAGGATGTGGACTAGCCTGAAAGGTAGTCAAGTGAGGAGCAATGAAAACTAGACTTATGAATAATAGTCTGGGTAAATTTCTGCTAGATGGTTTGTATTTTCATCTGTAGTTAACTGTTGTTTTATAGAAGGAGAGTAAACTTGAACTCCCTCTGAAAATCTTTTCAATCTGTGTGCTAAATTTAGATGTGGTGTTCTGGAACTGACAGCAGAACTGATCATCCAGCACCCTGATTGCAGTGGGTGCTCATATAAGAGCTCAGCTGAGGCCCAACCTCAGTATACCTGAGGGACAACTCCCCAGCAAGTGTCACATCTCTGACACACACAACACCACCGGTGTGTGTGTGCTGTAGATTTTTCATAGGGTAGGGAATGTGGCCTGTGGCCCTTCTTTGCACCTGCACAAAGGCGAGTGGCCTCCCCAGCCAGAAGGGTTGGGCATCCCTGGGTTTGCTTTATGATTTACAGTTGATAAGATGCTCATATTTGTAATGGATTTCAGATTTCACTAATGGAAAATATTTGCTGCTGTAAACAAAGTGAATCACCTTGTTGATAATTCAATACTGTATTTCACACACTGATAGGTTTGTCATTCTATTGGTACACTACTTGATGGGGTTGAAGTGCGTTCGATACCAACAGTTTGCTCTCTCATGCATATAGACCAGCAGCATGCTTTGCAAGTGAAAAAAAAAAAAAAGAAGGAAACGTTGTGGTTTGTCAGAATGCTGAAAATCTGAATGATGACATTTTTAGGTGACTCTTACCTGGAGCCCTCTTACCTGCAAGGACATCGGTGTCTGGTTGTGATAAGCAAACTGCAAGAGAAACGAGTAACATTTGTGTTAAATAGAAGGTGAAGAAGCTTTTAAAAACAACTAATAAATGATAAAGTAATAAAATTTGCTGAAGAAAAAAATGTATCAGGTTTGAAATTAGGAAAACTGTTAAAATAATTCCTTGTTGGACAGATTAAATGGGTATTAGCAGGGAGGAATTTATGTTCTTGGAAACAAGGAATGGTGTCTGAGAAAAGGATGCTCCAATGATGAGCACTGTAGAGGTCCAAGTCTGAATAATACTTTGTCCCAAGTAAAAGTATTTGTTTCAATAATACTAGACTTTCAGAAATATGTGTAAATCTGTGTGCTTAAACTATCTGTTGGTATTTACTACATTTTTTACATCAGAGCATGAGGTTGAAATGGAGTGCATATGTTTGTGGTTTTCTGGGACTCTCTGTATGTCTAAGAAATCCTCAGCATACAGTGTTAAAAATAATCAAAGGAACTCTGTCAGCCTTTTGAGGGTAAATGTTCTTCTAAGATACTGCAAATAATTTGAAAGGATCCAGTTAGGAATTTCTCTTAAAATATTTGTGCTGTATTCACCACACCCACTCAATTGCTTAATATAAGATAGCGCTGAAAAGCTTGTGTGCAGATGTAGAGATAATAGTCATGTAAAGAAATGGTAGAGTATAGCTCACATCTTAGGAATTTAAATGCAGATTATGGATAGATAATTTTTGTGTACAGTAGTTAACACATGTTAACTCTAATAGTCTCTAATAGGTTTTGAGTTTCTTTCTATATTGGAGATTGTTTCTTGAAAATGAGTTATACTGGAGGTGAGTGAAGATGGACACAGTACTTGTGTAGATTAAGTGGAGTTGCAGAACTTAAGCAGTAAAGGCACAATGTAAATTTATACATAAAAAACTCAGTGCACTGCAGAACTTAGCACTTGCAGCTACACAGCATCATACTGTATTAATAAACTGAAGGGGACAGTAGACAATTTCCTTCAGTTGTCTGTCCCCCACATCTCTCCCTTCTATCAGCTGTACCTTTTCTCCACAGGAGATAGTGTCATTTGGAATTGTGTGGTTTTCATTTTAACCTGTTTAGTGTGTCACAGTGTTATTAAAAATGTGTACAACATACTAGTGATCCTAGTATGAACCTGTCTGAGTACAGATAAAGCACAGTATTGCACACTGAGGATCTGTTTCTGGGAATTCCTCAGAACGTCCATTAAAAAAAAAATTTAGTGAATTTCAGTCATTAGATATTTTGGCAACAGTCCATTATTTAAATGGCATTTTAATCTTTATTCAGAATGTCTGTCTGACCAGAAAATGAGGACAACTTTTTTATATTTAGCTTGGTAACTAGAAGTAGTAAATTATATATATATAACGTAAAAGCTAAAATAATAATTTAATTTTCTCAAAAAGTGAGTATCTAACATTACATGAAACTTATCTAATGTCTACAGAGACCTTGTGCCTAGTTCTATGTATCATTTGGTGTCTGTACTTTTTGTCAGTTCACAGGGCTTTATTTACTGGTACATAGCTAGGAAAATACGATTTTTAGCTGACATGCTCAGCTGTCATCTTTTGTTTAGGCCTTGTGCGAGCTGTTATAAATATCTGCATGTTTTTTAATAGACCGGGTAATTCAGAGAAAGTACTAAATTGCAGCATTTAATCAGATTAATTCTTGGTATTAATGATAAATCACTAAGCATCTCTTCTGATAATGTGTGTTGCCCAGGTTTCCTGTAGAAGGAAACCAGCTTCCAAGATTGAGAAACTTCTGTGCATCTTCCAGAAGTTCCCTGTGGCAAATTAGATATTTACTGCACATCGTTTCCAGGTGTGCATAGCAAAAATGGAGCTGCTGTTCTCTGATATTCTGTATTTTATGTTTTGAGCTGAGGGACCGGCATTTTCAGTAAAAGTTTACCTGAATTTGGTCTGTCTCTCTACATTAGATAACTCCATAGTCTGTGTTACCAGAATTTTTTATTGTTGCTGTTACCCCTGCAGCAGCTTTGTGACAGAGGTGAAGTGCCAGCATCGCTGTTTTGTAGGTGAAGAACAGAAGCCAAGAGAGTGAGAGGTCTTGCTCAGATTTATGATGCTCCCAGGTCTTGCCATGCACAGCATGGGTTGTGGTGCTGGGAGAGTGGTGTGAGGTACTGGAGTGGGGTTCACAAAACCACTTCAGTCTTCAGGGTGAACTAAGTGAGCTGAATTAAGCACTTGGTGGATTAAGCCCTGAAGATTTGAGATTTGCGGCAGAGAACGTCAGTGTATTGAAACTGAACCTCAGCACACATTTATAGCCCTTCTAGGGGTGGTTTTGCTGGGATTCACCAGCCACTACCTTTCCTGAGTATACGTTCGTGGGGCTTCCTTCTAGGCATGGATGACTGCTTCTTTAGCTGCACGAGTGATGAAAACAGTGGAAGTGCTGGAGAAGTGTTAAAACACTTCAGGAAGTTGGAACAAAGGCCAGGGTCATCCTAAGCCTGAAGGGCTTTGCCTTGTGTCTCATTTGGGAGGGAGTGACCTGCCCTTGAGCACCAGGCAGGGCTGGGCTGGTCACACACTGCTGTGGCTGCCAAAGGGCTCAGGACTGAGTCGTGGCGCTGGATGATCTTTTACATGCTTATCATTTAGTCGTGCAGACAAGAGAATTTGTTTGTGCTTAGAATTTGTTTCTACTTAATAGAGATGGTGTAGACCTAAGGGATGTAATATTCATGGGGCAAAGGGAAGAATAATTGTAGTCTAGTGTGGACAGTGTATTTGGGAAGTTCTGCTCTTGGCTCATTTTACAAATTTAGGCCTCAGTGACTTGCTGAAAATCACATCTTACATGGCTGAGTCTGAATTCTAGTAAATAGATTTTTTTTTTTTTTGCTCCCTGTAACTTAAAACCCAACTCAAGTCATTGAAAGAACTGCGATTTCACAGACTGTTCATTAACTGTGCTGCTATTACTACTACCGAGGAATTCACATGGTTGAAACTGATGTTAAAAATAAGCTTTCCCATACTCTGGTGATTTATACCTGCAAAGGGAGAAGGGACAGCAGACAGCATCTTTTAGTATCACTTCCTTTCTGCTGTTGCTCTGGCTGTGATGCAGAGGCAGTTTAGTTAGGCATTCCCCCTGTCCGTGCTTTCTTTTTTTCTTTTTTTTAATCTCCCCTTCTTCTGCTACTCAAAGTTATTTTTTGAAATAGAAATATAGAAGGCAGAAGCAGGGATTGCTACAAGAAGGTACTATGGAAACCTGTCACAACAACAGTTTCAAATGGAAGTGAATCTTTAGCTGTTTAAGAAGTCCATGTATTTGTCAGACTCCAGTGTCTCCTCTGTGGTCAGAGTTGAAGAGGAAGGAAGTGAATAGAGCAGTGTTGAGGGGAAAATGTATATTCTTGCTTTTCACTGGGGGAAAACACATTTCTGGGCTCAGCCTTGCAATTAGATGTCCTGCAATGAACTTCTTATCTGGGCCCTAAAATTTCTCAGTTATGTAATGTATTATAATTCTGTGGTAGCAATATTGTCCTATATCGTTAGTGAAATATGTTTGCTATAAAATCTAGCTTTTGAGTGTTTCCAGATGTTTTGTGTTTTGTTTTTGTGGTTTTTTTTAAGAAAACATAGGCAGATGAATTATTCACAAAGCTCAAAAGAACGTGGTGCAGAGAGCAATAACTAAATAAATATATCTTTATCATGCATTTCAGTTGTGGATGTTGGTCCATATTTTTCAGATGGAAAATCAAAGCATGATGTGAATTTATTAGATCTCAAGTCACTTGATATTTGTTCTCTGTGCCCTTGCTAAAGAACACACCATCAAATAAGTTTTGTTGTTAATAGTATAGCATGCAGAAGATAAAAAATGACACAAATATGGTACCGCTAAGTAATGTTATGACTGATAGATTCACTTTGGTTTGTTTCAGCACTATGTTGATGCATAATAGTGTACATACATCTATATATATATATATGAACATTAATGTTTCTGAGTTAAAATAAATGTTTGGAATGCCGGTGATTAATCATTTAAATATGGCACTTCCTGGGGATATTCCAAAAATGTGAGTTGAAATGCTGAAGTATTTTGTCTTTCTGTGGTCACTGAAGTTCCTGGGCATATTTTATAATGTTTGGTGGTCATGTTCATTGCTGCTAGAAGTATTGGAAAGCAATATCTAATAAACAGAGAATACCTAAGGAAGACTTATCCTTTTTTTAAAATTTAAAAAATACTGCTGTTCTTAAAGGATTATTAAAGGAGAAAAATACTTTTTGGTGGAGAAGTCGCTCTGAACAAGTACATTAATCTTTTGTGGTGTGTAAATTTATAAAAACAGGAAGGTTTTTTTGAATTGACAAAGGTTTTATTTTCACATTTTCACTGAAACTTTTTATTGCAGATTTATAAAGCCTTGACAATAATAGACATGGTGGTAGTCTCTTTGTCCTGTGAGATCCTGATCTTTCAGATTTTGATGAGTCTGTGCACATTTATTAAAAGATATATAATACTAAATTAGAAACAGATTATGGGATTGTGCAGGTTTTGTCTGCTTTCAGCTGTGATATAGAAAGCTTTATATCACTTTGCCATTGTGCACTTGCCCTATATAGAGGTAATTTAGGAAGCCTAAAGCAATTGATATCCAGCTGTGACATGGTATTTTTGTAAAAGTAAAACTCTTCACTGCTCCTAGCCTTTCTAAATGGTTAATCAAAGTGGATTGACAGATTATGTGTCTGGGGTTTTTTTTTCTTTCTTTTTTTTTTCCGTGTAGGTGTTTGTGACTCATAAATGCAGAATTAGACCGAAAATCTGTGACTGGATAATGGAGTATTTGCAAGTACTTTATTGCACTTTTCAGTGCAGCACAACAAATAGCCTTCACTTTCCAGTGTTTGTTTGTAAGGAATTATTATTGTGTGGCCTTGCTAATCTCATAATTTCTGCTCCTGTTTTTATGATAGTGCAAGAAAGTGGTTTATAAATAGTTTCTATAAACGGGTATTCCTGAAAATGCATCTGATCTGAACAATATTTTTATATAACTGTCTTTTATGGTAAAGTACTAGGTGAAAATTGAGAAGTCATTAATGTTTTATATCCCTTCACTCTGCTATGAATCACCACTTAGCTGTTTGCCAAAATCTTTGTGTTCTGTTTAGTGACAATTTTATATGAGGATCAGCTGGATAATTTTTAAATTCATTTCTGGTTCTTTTCCTTGAAGATTCATATCAATTAATTTGACCAGTTGTCAACTAAACATGAAAACGTAATCTTCCATTGTAGATGATGTCTTAAATACATACTAACTTAAGAGTTAGATAATGCTTTTTGAAGAATTCAGATGGCATTACTGTTCCAAAAATTTTAGGTATTAATAAATTCTAAGGAATTAGTAGCTATGCAGTGTGTGTGTGAGGTCAAAAAAATGTCAGAATACCTTAGAAAGCTATTAAAATGACCTTGTGTTTTAGATCTCCCCATTTGAGACTAGTTATTTTGAAATATAAAATACTTAGTTTGGTTTCATACCAATTAGTAAATGTCATTTGTGATCACTAAAAAATTATTCTTCACAGAATATCCATCGTGAAAACACAGGAATGTTTAATAATATTGAGTTCAGCTTTCTTTGCAGACAGATTATTTTAATTTAGAGGCTGTTGCATAGTCTGCTGCTGTGTTCTGGTTGTCCATCTGTTTAGGTGGTTTCTCTGGACTGGAAAACTGTCAACCATTATGTCTTGGACAGCTCTGACCACACTGAGAAACTAAAGCTGCACTAAGACTGGGTAATGCCTACAAGGGCAAGAATGTGTCTGATTCTAGTACTTGTAAGGTAATTAATGCAAATATGATGATTGATTCATCTATTTATCTGCAGAGAGGCCTGGGTCACTGCTATGAACTGCTCAGCTGTGAAAGGCTTTGTAAATAAAATGTACCGTAAGAGCAGAATGAAGGAGACTGGGAACACTGTGTGTCAGTGTGGAAACTGGAAACTAAGCTTAGGACTTGAAGGTAACTCCAAAGAGAAAGATGAATGTAAAGAGCTGTTTGGAGAGCAAGACTGCAGAAGGGCTGGAGGATGGACTGGGGGATGGATAAGGTAGAGCGGTGAAATGAGGAAGTGGTGTTTGCATTGCTACAGATGAAGAAAGGTAGGCTGAGATCAGATCTTGTTGAAGGTAGTTGAGGTTAAGACTGGAATGGGAACCATGAAGGTTTTTCTTTATCAGACATTGCGGTGTTTTAATTACATGGGTCTAGTCTTTATAGAATGAGCTTAAATAGTCTTCCGAAGTCCTAGTCCACTTAAGGTTTTTTATACTAAACTGATTAAAATATTTCTGATTTGCTTTAGATACTCAAAGGTGAACAGCATATATGAAATTCTGCTAAATTCCGGGGATGCAACTGAGCAGAGACTGACGTGGGCTTTGGCTAGATCTCTGTATAATCCATCCCAGCCTTTTAAATTGGTGCTTTCATGTATCTGTGTCTCTTCAAAACTAAAGCTACACTGAGGTTCTTTCTCTCCAGATAAGATAGTATGTTATTGTTAAACGCCTCTCTCGGGCTGTAATTCTATTTGTGGTTTGTACTGTTGACTGTTGATTGTTAACAGGTTCTGCAGTAATGCAATTAAGTGATCCAAGAAGAACATATAAAGCATTAATAAGCCACATCTGCATAGAGCAGAGTGAAAAATATGATCGACTAGCCATGATACTCATCTAAATAAGATAATTCATTTTGCCTCTTTCTCAAGTTAAAAATCTGCTCTGTCTTAATTCTCTCAGAAAAAAATCAGTGCTTCATCGTGTTCTTGATCTGCTACTCAGTGCCACATGAAATTTGGCGTTATCGTACATTGTTACATTTATGGTAACAAAAAGATTTAAAGCTTTGGGAAAGCTTGACATGACATAGGGAACGGAACCGAATGTGGCATTAGAAAGGAGAAATCTTCAGTCAAAATACTGCAGTTTTTGGGTGATGAATAATGTCGTCTGTGTGGAAGAAGAGGTGCCCTCAGCTGCTTATTCTTCTCCTCTTTCACCTCTCTTCTGTCCTTCTGCAGGTAGCACCCCCTGTAAGTTCCCATTTGTGTGAAGGTTTCAGAATGCATTGCTGGCTGACAGCTGAAGTGAGGGGTGGGGGCTGCCTTTTTTCAGTGGCAGAACTGGATCCCAATGTCTGTGTTGGCTGCAGGCAAAGCTAGGCACAGTATTTTATTTTTCTTCAGAGGACTTCAGATTTTTTTCCTTCATAGTAAAGTTTTTGTATGATATAGCTTTGCCCATTTGATTTTAAAGGGACTGACCATTTTTTTTTTTTCAAAAAGCCTAGAAATATAAGATCTATTTCTATAAATGTAGCATCTGTAACAAAAAGAGGTCAGTTTTGTTGTGCTTCTCCCGGTGGACAAATTTACAAGAGGATTTGGAAGACTTAGCTTGCTACCAGGGTGTGTATAACACTGCCAGCACTGAAGACATGTTTCGGGTGTATACATGTGCTTGCTCTCTTTCAAGCTGGCCTCAGTGAAACTTGATGAAATTGACTGTACAAGTCCATTGTTGCATTCTCTGGGAACTGTAAGAAGAACTAGGAAGGGAAAATGGAGCAGAAAGAATGTCTTCTGGCTCATTCCTGAGCAGCCTGGTGTGGCGAACCCTCCTTTGAGCAAGCAGGTGGATTAGGGCATCTACAGCATTCCTGGCACCCAACAATTCTTCACCAAATTATCTGCAGACTTTCCTGTAGGTGTGTTATACAGTGAACTTGAACTTTGTATTAAGAAGAAAAAAAAAGTTTTAAAATTTATCCAACAGCAAATCTGACCTTGATGGAGGTCTGTCTGTAGTTGAGTATGAAAATATTAGCTGAAAAGAATTTAAAATAAAATAGCTTCTTAAAGTTCATTGCTTTTAAATACTTGAGGGCATTTCAGGGCTGTTGACAATATATGCACAGATTCCAGAAATTAGATGTTGTCACTTGCATAGGTAATTGTCTTGTTGCAAAGACTAGCAGGAGAACAAGAAAACCCAGATGGCTTTTGGTAGATATTTAAATCATTCAGAGCATACCATTTAAAGGATATTTTGTCTGAAATAGGATTTTTTAATTTTTTTTTTTTTGTAAAGAGAGAAAAACATGTTATAACCCTTCAGTAGCTAATTCCTAATAGTAATTGTTAAGACTGAGTTAAAAGTAAAACTTGACATTTCTGTTTTGAAATGGCTTTCTTCAACCATCTAACAGAGTGAGCACATACATAATGATATTGTGAGGTGGAAGAAAACATCTGGTCACAAGCTTTTGTCTGAATATCAAAATCAGTAATGAGATTTTATGTCCTTATACTTCTGTTCTTCAGTAATGGGACTTGAATTGGCAGGTGCACGTTGGGGTTGCACAAGGACAGGAGAGGCGCTGCAATCTCACCTTCTGCTCTCTAAACTTCATCAGAAAGAGACAGCTGTGTCTTTAAAAGAGAAGCCACATCTTCAGATGTGAACTGGTTTGTTATCACTAAGGGCTTTAGAGATTGGTCGAATTGTGTAAGAGGTGAGAGAAGCATTTTCAGAAGCTTGATTTGGCTCAGAAGCCCCATTTCCTTGTTGCCTGACCAGTTTTTTTAATTTGGTATCATTTCTACTCTGACTTTATACTCTTCCTACACTCAAATAGAGTGTTGTAGGATAAAATTTGTAATTGTTATGGCTAGTCAATCTAGCTGATCTGTCCTCAGAGGTGCCAGATACTTTCTTTGAAATTGCTGTCACATTGATAGCCTAAGGCTTGGTAAACTTTGGAACATTGCTTGATGTTTCATGAGATAATTCTTTACAACAGTTCCTGATGCCTTTCTGTCCCATTAGCTCTTAGCCATCTGTTGCTTTGATTACACTATTATGGTGAATAAGTGTTTTGGCAAGCTATTTAGCTGTGTTGAAAAATCTTGTTTCTTTGCTTTCTAGTATTTTATTGCTACTGTTTTTTGTTGGGGTTTTTTTTTCCCTCCTCAACCTTTACATTTGCAGTGCAATGCTTCTTGCTATTTCCTTCTTGTTATTCTAAGAAACAAAAGGCTGACCCAGTTTGAGGACATGATGAGGTTTGTAACCGTGCTTTGTGGCTGTTCTCCTTTCATGTGAAAGTCCTTCTACCAAAAGAGGTTGTGTATTCCAAACATGGGCTCACAGAAGGTAGATATTATAACCTAGCCATATTTAAATGTTTGTCTTTGGGAGTCTTGCCTCTTAAGGCTTAAAATGTTCTTTTCTAATCTAGCTAATGTGTTACGTCAGCATTACCTATTATATTTCTATAGCAAATAATAATGTTTTAACCTCTCATTTCTCCCAGCACGTCAAAGGCCAAAACAGGAAGATCTGGGATATCATTAGAAAGAAGCCTGTATTCTCTGGCTTTACGTTGTCAATTTGACCTTTTCATTTATTGCTCAGGTTTTAGAGATGAATAGAGTAAAAGACAGATGGGGTGATAATGAACACAGAGATGAGCTTCCCTAAGTAGGTTCATTTTTAAGAGTAGTGATATACCAATTAATTTTTTTTAGGCATGGATTTTTGGAAATGGAATAAAATACTGTTTTTAGACTGAAACTGAATTTCATTGGCATTTAATTCCTACTTTTAGTTTTTTGTTACTTTTTCTACAATTAAAATAGCTGAGTTATACCTCAAAACAAGAATTCCAGCCATTCTTGGTAAGTTATTAATTCTGCTCAGTAGGTCATTTTGCCTTGACTGTGGCTTAGGTGGCCAAGTTTTCTTCACTGCTTACCTGCTTGAGCTCTTTAAATTCAACTGCAGCTTTTCCTGGTGTAGCATCTCATTTTTTCACTTCTGGTGTCTGTAAGACATGACTAAGAACTGGGTAGCTGCAAGTGCTTGCAAAACTTTCTCAATCACTTTGTCTTCAAGTAGTACTTGTCATTAAGGATAGTAACATTATTTATGGGAAAATTATTTGAAGGAAGCAGTGTGTTGTAATGGTAGTGAGAGGGGAGAAGGGGCAGACGCTGTAAAGGAGCATCTGACTGGGGATTTTCGGCCTCACAAAGGGGTCTTTTTTGGACCTTGTAAAGCTGTGCTGTGTTGGAAATTACAACTGCTATCTTCTACAAACAAAAGGAGCTGTGTGAAGTAAACTTCAAAAAGTAAGTGAAATAGTTCCCAATATAGCAAATCTTCTGTCAAATGAAATTAGTTAATGCTAAATGCCAGTCAAAGATACTCGGAAGTATAATCTGGAAACTATTTTTGGACTTACTCTGTAAGGACTGCAATAGCCTTTTGTATTCCTCGTCAGAGAATATACATTAGTTTATGAGTTTGGTTATTTCAGTGGGCGTCCTGTTCTAGGATCATTATATTTTAGTGCTGATTATTTCCTGATGGTTACGGAATGTTGTGATGTTACTTGCTCGCCCCATTGTCAGAACACTCTGCTTAAGTGATTACTGGACTAATTAGTAATTATGAATCTTCCTTCAACTAAGCAATGTATGTAATTATTTTTGAGCTGTGTTACACTTTTACTGCTTGCATATGGGACATGGTAAACGTTTTGCATAAGAGATAAGGATGTGACAGCACGCTGAAATCACAGCTGTTGAGCTGTCTATCTATCTATCTATCTATCTATTTATCTATCTATCTGTAGTGATAATTTTCTGTTGGGTTTCTGCCACAGCCTCTCCTGAACAGGGTTATCTGTTCTCTGCAGCATGATAAAGATTTTCAGTCAGAGCCACTGTTCTGATTTTAATAAGCAAAATAGAAATGTTCTTGTATACATTAGTAGCTATGTAATGTAATTTCTAAGTGAGGGACTAGTCCAAGTTTGACTTCTCTGTATGTGGTCCTTCCAAACTGTACTGTAAAAGAGCATTTCCTTGGAGAGCTGTTCTGATTATTGGTGGTGCAGGTACTTGTGAAATTTAACTGAATGAAAGTTAAAAATTAATTACATTTGTAACACTGCTTCTTCATGAAAGTAGTAGTAATTGTCTCAGATAATATTGACCATAAATATTTTTGCCAACTAACAACTTTTCATTTGAGAAGGACATTGATAGTCCACACAGGTGAAAACCCTGTGGCATGGGATTTTAGGGACAGATTTGTACTGGATAAAAAAATAATGAGGTAAAGTTCCCTAAGACAGAACTGGGTAGAGAAGAATGATCCACATGGTGAATCCTTTACCCTGAGAAGGTGGAGTGTAAGTTTGGAAGCTGTGTTTGTAGCCCTTCAGCCATTAGTTTTGCTAGTTAACCGAGTTTCTTATTTTTGGTTCAGCCTTATGCTAGGAATCTTCCTGTCCCCAAAGTAGCTCAGTGTCATCACCACACTCCCTTGCAAGGAGCAGGTTTGCTTGTCCAAGCTGCGTTTCTAATGATGAAAGAGATTATTGCTCTTTCCTCAGCCATGCTTTCAGAAGATTATTCTGATAATAGTAGTGGCAGTCATAAAATAAAAGACTAGCATTTTGGACCTTATAAAATACAGTATTGTCAGTTGACAAAACAAAATTGTTTGGTTCCATCCTAGGAGATACTTTCAAATTAGAAATGTAAGATTTATTTCTTTAAGTCTTTAATGACATGTCTGTTTAGTCTTCACAGAGTAATTATCTTTGTGGGAAAGGAAGTGACCAAATGGGGTTGTGCTCTGAGAATGACTGTAACTGCCATGCTGGCCTGGACAGCATCTGCTGGGTTATTGAGTCCAGTCACCTGCTCTTTGAAAAAACCACATGATGTAATCCTGAAAAAAACCCACATTCATACTAATGACTGCGTGGCACTTATTTTTCTTCTTGTCTGTGATCATTTACAGAACCAAATGGAATGGGATGGGATAAAACTAATCAGAAATGATGTTAATAAAATGAATGGTTCTCATAGATAGAGAAAACGGGCAAAGGCATCTGTGTGAACATCTCTTCATAGTTTCTGCTGAATGAGTATCTTTATGTTTTGCAAAAACATAAATTGAAATACCCATGCCTTTTTTTCAAGTGGTGACTGGTATCAACCTGCTGACCTAGCTATTTAATCTATTGTCTGGTGGATACTGAGAAACTTTGATGTTTTAAAATATTTGTGAGACTTGTTTCATGGTAGAACGAGCTTTTGAGCATGTTGATTTTTTCTTCTGTTTTCTTCATATGTTGAACTGATGACTCACTGAGTCTTCTTAAGGTCTTACATTTGTGGAATTTAGTTTCCATGTATCTGTAACATACTATGTTGTGACTTGCCAGATGGAGGAGTGCTTTGAGTGAAGAAGGGTATTATTGGTGGACTTAATGCCATCTTTCCTTAACTCCCTGATTCATTATAATTTTTGCAATCTGAAGATCACCGTAGTTAATTTTTGAGTGGGTAGTGTTGTTGCCCTAAACTTTGTTGGGGTCATGTTTTTATTTCACTTGTGTATGCTTGTGTTTATGCCCTTAGATTATACTGTATTGCTAACATATTACTAAATGCACTTCTGTTTTTGTTTGCCCTCTACTCTCTTGATTGCCGTAGCTTCAAGTTTGTGGCAAATGTACAAATTTTTTACGGACAGAGATTCTCAGGAGAGCACTTTTAAATTGCTAAGTATGGTTGCCTACAGTGGCAGACAACTTGGTCTTAAAATATTGCTGGTTAACTCATTAAATTCCATCTCAAAAGTAGTTATATTATTTTCCATATTGTTCCTGTTGGATAGCTATTCTGAATATTATTCTCCAAGGTGATTCCACTTTCCTTTGTAGATAAACTTCAAATGCATGCTTTCCTCTTGATAAAAATTACGGTAGCCTTTTGAATCTCAGAACTGTTTAGCTTTAAGCTTTCTCACGTAGAAGGAAAATATTAGGGAAAAATTCTTATCAAGAAAATCTGTTAGTAGTAGCAAATGCTGAGATACTGGTTCTCAACTTTTTGTCCAGTGTGTATTAATGATAAACAGTTTAATTTTGAGATGTCTATGCAAGCCTTAAAGTATAATAATTAATATCCATCCTGTTTTTAACATTTCCTTTTCGTGTAATTTTTGTCCCAAGTGGTGCTTCATTTTTTTTTTTAACGTATTGTCTAAACCTAGAAACTAGCTGTGCATAAAAATTTCCATCCTCTTAGGATTAGTCATAAACCAACAATGGACTGTTACATAGCCTGTCTGGGGCATATGAAACAAAAACTGTTTCCTGAGGTGAGAAAATTACTGTGTATGAATCAAATAAAATAGTACACTTTGTTCTACATTGTCAGGGATTTGATACATCTCTAATTCCAGTTATACAAGGTGAATACATGAGCTAGAAGCCCTCAGTCTGTGGCCATGTCCACAATTTAAAGCAAATAAGAAATAGGCCACCTGCATAATCTTTGTTCCATTCTGATTTTAATTTTGGTAGTAGATTTGGAGGATACTTTGAATGAATAGCAAGTTTCCATAATGATGTATTTTGGTTTCAAATTTCTGGCTAAAACCAGTTCTTTTGAAATATAGCTCAGGCTCTCTTGGAGCATGTTTTAGTCTCTTTCTTGCCCAGTAGCTGCAGAGTTAATTTGCTAAACTATGATGTGGGAGCTCTAAGATTGATTTTTTGCCTGCAATTATTTGTGCCTGTATTGCCTGTTAGTCAGGAAGGTAAGTATCTGGCCATTGATTATTTAAGGGTGGATAGTGCCCAGCTCACCTTTTGATGCTGTTCTATTTTTTTATTATTTAATATTTTAACATTAGAGCCTGACTGAAATCTAGTTGAGCACTCTTATAGTAATAGTAAGGTATTGATTTTGTATTACTGTCTCTCTACCTGGTTTCATAATTGTGTACGTATTCTGTAAAAATTAGAACAGTTAAGGAGAGGCTGGTAAATGAGGTGTCTTTTCCATCTTTTCTTCCTTTCAGTTTCATTCTCTTTCTTTCTTCCAGAATCTTTTCATTCTATTCCCCGTCCTCTTCCCATTTATATTTTCTTTCTCTTGTTCATTCTGTCCCCAAATTCCCTCCTTGCATTATAGTACTCTTCATTTTCTGACATCCCATTAATCTTCCAGTCTTTATGGCTTACTTTCCCACCTCCACAAGCACACCCACAGGATGCTTAGAAATTTTACAGCATATCCAGTTGTCAAAAAACTAAACCTACAAGTCCCAGACCCGTAATACTATGCTGGGAATGCTCATTAACTCCCACACTGTTTGGAAAAAGAAACTGGTGTAGTTAGTATAAGGTCTGCAAACCATGATACATGCCTAATATTCCTTTGCTTTCCACTAAACCTGGGAACTCCTCATTGGAGCTGGGAAAGAAGATGGGATCTGGCTTTTTTTGCTTTAACTGTGGTTTTGATCTTTGTAGAAACCCTAGAAAAAGTGGCACAAATGTGCAGCTATCGGGGTGTGACCTCTGAAATGTTGGTTTGAGGAGAAGGCATTGTTTGCCCGCAGATCAGAAAAGCTGTTGCCGTAGGTGGATGTATCAGCACAGCAGCTGCACCGTGGCCAAAGCCCAAGTGGGCTTTGCAGTGGGCAGTGCCGGTGGTCTCAGGTGCTTCTGTCCAGTCTGACTGCCAGCATTTCTGCCAGACCATGTTCTTTACTGCTGGCAGAAGTCACTAAGAAAAATGACAAAAGACTGCATCTCTAATGTGTGTATGATCAACTGATTGCCCCCTCCACTAATTGCCTGTAAATGCTAATTAAAAAAGCAGTATTCAGTGTATGGATGACAGTGCTTAGTTTTCAAAGGCAATAATTTGAGGCTTTTCTCTTGCTAAATAGCACCCATGCCAGTGTTTAATGTTGCTAAGTGGAATTATCATCAGATTCAATCTTAATCAGAGGTCTTTTAAATAGTGGACCTGGACAGTTTTTGGATAGTTTTCACTCCCCTGTGTTGAGCTTTTTTTTTTGTTTTGTTTTGTTTTTTGCAAGCTTTGGAAATAATCACTGCATTGCTTTATTTCTTAATTCTGCTGTGAGGAAAGTGAAGTTATTGTCAGCATTAGAAATAGAAATGTAGAGATACAAACTTAAATTCTACAGTAGTCAGTAGTAGGGACTTGACCTGCTTCCTCCTTATCCTTCGTTAGTGGTTTTTTTTTAAGCCTGTTTCACGTGTAATTAACTATTTGGGACTTAACTGACAGTAGTGTAACAAGCATTGCATGTTAAAACAATTTATTAGCTACACCATAGCTGAATACAGCTGTACTCTAATTAACCCTAGAATTACTGGATCAGTCACTGATAACCCACCCCAGGCTGGATACTGCCAGCAGAGCTTCCAGTTCCTTTCTTTCCATTCTTCATATTCAGAGGATAGCACCAAAGGGGTCTAAGCAAAGCACTGCTCAGAGATCAGAGGAAATCAGTCCTCTCCTTTACCCTCCGTTCTCTGTTACGCAGTAAGGATGCCAGTAACTTAAACAAAATGAATTAGCAGACTGAACTGAAAAGATGAACTTGCCACTAAAATGATGTCTCAACATGGGTAAAATATCCCAATAGTACAGTTAAAGATAATTGTTATTTTTCAATACCTTCTTTCTCCAGAATCCTACTCAAGTGGGAACTGCTCTTCAGGTTTTCCATAATCTTGGGACTTTGAAGGATACCATTGCTAATGTGGTGGATGGATACTGCACAGTCCTGGAAGAGAACATAAAAAATGCTTTGGATATCAAAGTATTGACCCAACCATCTCAAACAGCCACAAGAGGTGCGATACTTTTTTTACAGAGGATGATAGCTGATTTTTTTAGGAGTATGGTATGTTATAAAATGGAAGAAACTCTCACATCCAAGCCTGTTCTAGAGACGTTTTCCTGCTTGCTTTAACCAGTAGAGGGTGGGAGTAGGCATATCTCAGAGATCACTTAATTTGGCTTTGCAAGCCAAAATCAAGTCTGTCTGATACTTGGCTCAGAGGTTTTCTTTTCTTCCTCCCTCCCTCCCTCCCTCTCCTTCCTAACTTGCCCAGAAAATTGTCCTCATTAGGTTACAACTTTGTAGCATTTTCTTAGCAGTTTCTCATGGAAAGATGAGTCCAAATTCTGCTTTCTTTGTATTGGTGGGAAGATTACGGGTTGAAATCATTTGCAATCAGTGGAAGAAGCCTGCAACTACATGGTTATGCTTTTGTCAGGTGGAAATCGTTTCAAAGCAGGCTATTCAATATTAAGAAATGTTGCACTATTAAACATTTAGTTTCCAGTTACCTCAGATGCCAAAAGATGCTGAGGGATTGGGTGGGCAGGCAAATTTGAACTTTGGTGATACGAACATTCAGTTTTTTTAAAAAAGTCTTGCAACAAGGTGGGGGTCCAGAACCATAATCAGCGGCATAATAAAGAAGTGCATCCTCTCTCAAAGGAAGTGATTGTTTAGAAGCTGCATGCCCTTGAGCTGGAATATCACTTTTTTTTAGCAGTTTTTCTATGCATTTAAGTCCTGAGCTAGTAATAGCTGTATTTTTCACAGCTACTCTCTCTGCCATTTCACTTTGCTATTACATCCTGCAAAACTGCTCATTGGCATCACTGTGGTGTTTCTGTGGAGGTCTGAATTGGTAGAGCATGTAACAGTCATGAGCATGAAGTATCACCACTGAACTTCAGAGTTTACTCAACTTCTCAGATGAGACAACTGAGGCCATTCACAAAGTTCTGTTTTGAAGGTATTTTAGGCTGCTTTGGCTTCAGAAAAAAAAGTATCTGTCGAAGTGCATAGAGATCTATATTTCTAATATTTTAATTTTCATGTGTGGAAGCTGAAATGTGCTGCTATGTATGTTTAAAAACCATTTAGGTGGCCCTGGTAGAGCTGCCATGCCAACACCTGGGAACACAGCAGCTTTTCGAGCGGCCCTCTGGACAAACATGGAGAAACTCATGGATCAGATCTGTGCTGCTTGCGGACAGGTACTCTGCAGCTAATTCCTGTTTGTCTTGTCATGGAATTTTGGGTGTAAGAATTTACATATCACTTTCCCTTTCAATAAATTCTTTCTTACAGGTGCAGCATTTGCAGAAGGTATTGGCAAAGAAAAGAGATCCTGTGTCACATGTCTGCTTTATAGAGGAGATAGTTAAGGTAAAGTTTTAATTTAGCTGAATATGTTTCAGCAAATCTGTTAAGAAAAATGTGATGAGAGAATGAGTTTGTTTAAAATTTTACAGTTCCATAATTTTTTTAAATTTAAATTGATGGGAAAGTGTTGAAAGTCAACCTAACACTGAGGGATATATTTGTGGTCTGTGGGTTATATCTGTAGGATGTAAACATGCTCATTTTGTTGTAATTTCTTTTGTTTTCTTTTAAAGGGAGCTGATAAGGCACCACTGTATGGATCATTAATGTCATTCCATAATACCATGTGATTTGAGTAATTAATTAAATCTGTTAGTTTGCATAGGGGAATGTGTCTTCATCTATCATTTTCAGCCATCTGTTTCTCACTTCTTGACAATTTCTCCCTTGAAAAATAATCATGGCTGTTCTTTTGAATACCTATTATTTTCCATTCATTTGCATTGTTTTTTATTCATATTTGGAATAATTTGATTAATGGTCTCCTTCAGTGTTAGGAACAGGATTACTGAAACTGTCTCATCTACCTTAGTAAAAGAGAGCAAAAACAAAAGACGTGTTCCTGCTGACATCTCTTTCCAAGTGTATAACTGGATTTTTAATTTACATGGACTTAATATTTGAAAAAACTTGGGAAGCTCTTCATATGCAAACATGGTCTTCTCAACAGTGAAAGCAAATAATGAAGGTTAAATACAGCTTCATCTGTCTCTTAAGCTCATCTCCAGATGTTGCACAAAGCATCACTTTTCTACGAGGCACTTCAGGCTTCTCTTCCTGTGTTAAAACAAACAAAAAAACCAAACCACAACAAAAAAAACAACCCAGCCAAAAAAAAATCCCACAACCCCCCTCAAAAAGTTTTTAAACTTTTAGCATATTTTCTTAATTAAAAAAAATTTAATCTGGCAAAAGATATCTGTTACTGCCTGGGTGGATCAGCCCTTCAGTGCATCAGCATGTTTAGGGAGAAACATAGAAACCTGGAGACAGACCAGAAATGCTGAAAGGCTCAGGAAGAGTTTGGATGGAAAGGGAGCTTACATAAATGATCTGTTGGTGTTCATGAGTGGCTCCCACCCTGTGCCCATGCTTCTCACTTTCACTCTTCCCTCTTGTAAAATATCACTTGAAAAGGCATTTTTCAACAGCTGAAATAGGAGTTTTTCTGGTTGTTGAGGTTGATAATAGAGGGAAGCCAAAGGAAATATTTTGTCATCCTGGGGACTAAATGAACAGGGAAAAAGAATTTTGATGGAAGCAGGGTAAGGGAAAACTCACTAGAAAATAAAAGACTTATTGGGTTGTCTTATGCTAAGCATGTTCCATGATCTCTCTGATTACCCTTCCTTTCCTCTAAGTTCATATTGCAGGATTGCATCGAAGTGAAAAATTTTATTTCCCAAATAAAATCCATCTATTTATTTCTGCACAGCTATCACTCTTCCAATTACTTTGCTCTTCAGTGGGTGTTTTGGTGTAGTACAGTGCCAGGCTGGACATTGTCATTCTCAGTGGGGCAGCTGAGGAGGAGTGGTACGTCCTCATCTGATGTTCTGCTAGCAGAACTCTCTCAGCATGACACAGTACTGCTGATGGCACTGATGCTTGACTTAATTCTTGCCTGAAATGGTTCAGTATAGCACAGTGTTGTTCTTGGACATTCTCACAGTTAGACCATTTGTTTCTGGTGTCTCTTGAAAAAGGTGTGTCACCAGGCTGCAGATGGGTGAGGTCACACGAAAGAGTATAGCTGTTGTTCAGACAAAACCAGACATGTACTGCATGCTGCTGAAATTCAGGAGTGTATGTACAGATGGCTGTATGGGAGAGTATGAATTGTTTTGTACATTGAAAATAGATATAAATAAAAATTGGTATTTTGCCATTTACTAATGAAGATTCCACCTCGTACTAAACCAAACTGAAACGTGCTTTCATCAGCAAGTATTCTGGAAGGGGAGAGAAGTTGGATTTTCTTTATTGTATTCAATTTCATTAATAAACTGAGCAAATGAACAAAACAAACCGAAGGTACTAACATTGTACCCGTTTGCTAGAGCAGCATGCCCACTCCAGAAGATAGGAAAACGAATCATCCACTCTACAGTCTGTGCACTAATTACTGTTACTGATGTCAACATTATTATTATAGTCATCTTCTGCAGCAGCTGCAGTACCACTTTGCCTGTCCATCTGCTTCCTTGTTTTGATTACTGCAGTGCAAGTATCATCCTAGGAAGCATAAGAGAGGAGGAGACCCAGCCTTTTTCAAGCACAAGTCCTTTAATAGCAAGGANTTTTTTTTTTTTTAAGTCATCATTCTCTTTTTCCATTGGGGATTTTTTGTGTCTTTCTCTTCACAGATAGCACAGCCTGCAGTTTTTCTAATTTTGTATTATGACCTCAAACATGTGCTTTCCGGCTTTCCAATTACCTGTTACCATAATAATATTTAGTAGTGTTGTATCATGTTATATCCAAAAATGTAGTTTTAAAGGCACTAGCTAATTAATTAAAGGATTCACGAAAACTCTGTTGTTTTTTTTTAAAAATGGAAACAAAACCTGACAGATGACAAAACTGAAGTACAGAACTTGGAAAATTTTAAATACTGCAGTTCAGCAAGAGGGCAATGACAACACCTGCATCATTTCTACCCTATGGTTTCTCCTACAGAATTCCCTTCCAATTTTTACCAGCTTTAGATGTGGCCAAGAGTTAAGTAACAGGCTCAGGCTTACATGAGGATCATGGAAGAATCTGGACATTAAATTTATATTGCACATTTTTTCACTCCTTCCCTTTGCAGATCTAGATTTTAGTATTTTTCCTTTGTCACAATATGAAATTAATGCAATTTTGAAAAGAAATCATGCACTCATAGTACCTTCTAAAAACTGCTTCATTCCATACTAGTCATGAATTATAGATTCATTATTAATGTTTACATATTTAAATTACAGATTTAATTTTTTAACAAATGTATTAACTATTTAAAGGAGAAATATGATTGAATGGACATTTTGTGGGTTTTGTGTAAGAAAAAAAGGCCTTCAATTACTAGATTTTAGTTGAAGAGGGCTAAAAAAATTCAGAATTCATGGAGTTCTGATTTCTAGTTCTGTGGAAAATGAATAGAGCTTTCATCGTATACATTTTTTAGAAGATAGGGTTAATACTGTCATAATGTTAAGGGTAAAAATTAAAATTACAAATAAGATTTAAATAATGTAAATTTGATACTTTTGTTCATCTAATGACTGGTTATTTATATCACTTCTTTCAATTGCTTAATTCAGTTTCAGAGAGCTAATAGGTTACTTCAGTTTATTCTGCCTTATTGCTTCTCTCTTTCAATGTGTAGTGACTAATCCTTCCTCAGCTGTTGTAATGCCTAAACTACAATTGACTTCAGTGTAAATCGCAGCAGAACATATCTTTCTGTGACAGCCACCTTCCTAATTAGAGATAAGAGTCCCTCTTAGCCCCTTGTAAAAGAGTTGAAAATGATCTTTGATCCTCGTCTATTTTGGGTCCTTCACTCCTACATAGGCGTCAGGGAACAGTTCTGCACAGAGAAAAGCAGCCTGAAAAGCAGGAAATCATTTTCAGGGGGGGTTTGGGGTGGTCAGTAGAAAGGATGAGCTGGGGTCTCTCCGCTGGGCAGAAAGGTACAGGCAGATCTGCCCTTGCTTGCCTTTGGATGTCCTCTTTGCAACCAAGGCACATCACAAACCCTGTCGTTTACGTAAGCCTCCGGGTAAAAAAGTGAGCTGAGAGTTGTAGGGAGTGTTATTATGTACTTTGTGGAGGGCTCTTATCATTGCTTCTGCTGATGAATGTTTGGTGAGTAAGCAGGCTTTTTTCCTGAGTTGTCAACACTGGCAATATGAGGTGTTAATGATACCGAAAGAAATGTCCTCAGCATTACATAAGATAAAGAAAATAAATGGAAAATATAGATGTTTATTGACAGAGTGTACTTACATTTCACCTTCTTATTTCTCCTCCCCGTCCAAACTTGTTAAAAAATGTTGCCGCTTTGAAATTATTCACATCTACCGTCACATATTCACATTCAGTTGACCCAATTAAAAAATAATCCCAAGTGGAAAAAATTGAAAAATAATCTAATTATTGTCTTACATGAATTCAGAAAATAGTATGGTTTTCACCAATTATTACAAGTATATGATTTATTTTTCAGTATTTTTTGTAGAATCAGAATTGGATTACTTGCACATCATTTCTACTGTGATTTCTGTTTGTTATTTAAGCAATAATGAGGTACTTTGTGAAGATCTAAACGCAGGTGGATAAGCAGGTTTTTGGTTCCCAAAATATTGAAGACGCTCTTTGTTTCAGATCTACAAATTGCCCTGCTGAATTCACTTGCAGGATTTTTTGAGGACTCTTAAAGAGCCAAGAAGATCATACCAGTTAAAAGTCCCAATTCTCATTTTGAATGGATCTGTGTGCCCAGACAGCCATACTAAAAGTAATTTGATTCTAATTCACATGGGAGAGTCAGAGCCTGTGCAATGGTTTTCTAATGACCCTACGATTTCTCTAGAACTTTAATTCCGCTTCTCTGACAGAAATGTGCAGCTGTGAAGAAAAGGGATAGTGTGGAGGTTGCGTGGGTTAGTAGGTAATAATGACCTTCGTTCTTTTTCACTCCTGGTTTGGTGGTGTTTGTGCAAATTGCAGATCAGTGATGACTGCAAATTATTGAGTCAGTTGGTTTTCAGTCAGCTTGCCATTGGAAAAGAAATAAATTTACCAGAAGTGCCGCCTTTTATCATCATTCTTGTCAATCTTACCTGAACAGCTCCGGGCTGAGTGGACATGGTAACGAACCACCCTTTCATCCTTGGAGGGGATATGGAGTAGTCAAGGTGAAAGCATAGTTTGAATTGAAGCTGTACATACTAAATCACTTTTCTGGGTAGAAGAAAGCTGTCAAATCCCTGGGGTAGTTACTGGCTTTTGAATACTAAGTTCATTTATTTCCAGTTGATGCATATCTTGCAGGAATATGGAAGGATTAATTAATGTTTTAAGTAGTTTTGAAGATATAGGACACTGTTTAATACCTAAGTATTTTTGTTCCTTACAAATTAGTTTTTCTGAGGAATCACTTAAGAATTCCAATATTCTATGAAATGCACAATCTTAACTTTATTTTCTAGTCAAGAAGGTTTTTGAAAAAAATAAACAAACCAGCATTTGTTTCTTTTGTCACCGGCATAAAGAGACCTTTTTAAAATGTTGCACTACTGCTGGAAGTCTAAGAACTATTACACCTTGGATATAAACTGATCAACCCAGTGTAATGAAATTCTGTGCCCTGCAGTAAAACAAAAAAATCAAGGTCATTTTTAAAATCACAGTGTCATTTATTGACATCTCTGCACCTGTAATGTATAATATAAACAACATTAGAAATTTAAATTCGCTCTTACTTTAAGAAATTTAATCCTGACTACTTTAAGGATATAGAAAAGGGTTATTGAAAACACACTCAGAATTCGTCTTTTCTTTACTCATTAATTGCAGTACTGAGGATGATGGCTTTTTGTTCACAGTCTAACATTTGGCAATTGTGTTGCTATAGAAATAGTGCAAATACATTTCCTTATTTCTGTCCCATAAGATCTTGCCGTACGAAATTGTTAAATCATTTGCATTGTTGCTTTATTGGTGGAAAAAATATTTGGACTGTCCTTTAAATGTCTTCTGTTTTTAGAGCAACATTCGCAAGTCATGTATTTCTCCATGGCGGAGCGTTTGATTACAGATAGAAAACACTGTATGTATTAGTATGCAAAGCCTGATTTCAGGAGCCTGCAGCAACTAGCTGCATGGTAATATTCACTATATTGTTTTACATTTCAAAGAGGCTTCACAATAAAGATGTTTTTCACATTCTACTCAAAGTATCAAAATTTCTACAGGGAAAAATAAGTTGGAAGTGGTTGTCACGAAGTGGGAGCCAGTTTAGAATCAGTGGGTCAGATTTATTATTTGAATGTTAAAATAGTTATTTGAGACACACACAAATATGATAATTCACAGATGGGAAATTATACTCATTAAGTTCTAAATTTACAGTGTGGAGGAAATAGAGACATTTGTAAAAATAAATGTATGTCCTTTCAGCATCTTCTTGCATTCTTGTCTAATACTGAAGAAGGGGGGTACTTTCATTCTCATTCCTTGAATTTAGATTTAATGTCAGATACTAAATAGTTATATTAAGAACAGAGCTAAAGAGATTTAATTTCATTTCAGTAATAGCAAAGTTAATTAGTAGTTTGATACGGGTTTTTTAAATGAGGTAAGCTGTTTTTATGTTTGAGGAGGCTTGAAATCAGTTTTCCAGGCTTTAGCATTAATATTATTGTATAGTACCAGTGAATACAGATCTTCTAATATCTTTCCTCTGATGATACTGCCCACTGTTGTTCAGTAGTTTATTAACTTACTAGTAGCTGTTAGTGAAAATGGATTATATTTTTTGAACAGGGAAAACAAATCATTTTCATGTGAGTGAGAAGGGGTTTAGCACATGAATCGTGTCAGTCTGTAGTTTCTTCTATAATCTTGCGAGCAGGCAACATCAAATCTAAATTTCAAATCTATGCAGTCAATGCATCAATCTGAGTAATAGTGTCACTTCACACTATTAACAAGTTGGCTTATGTGCTGTAATACCGTGCACTAAAGATAAAAGGACTACTGAAAAAAAAATTAATAGACAAGTATAAATCCCTCCCCCCCCATTCATTCATATCAGTAAAGGAGTACTGATCTAAATCCTTTTCTTACCACCAGTCATTGCATAGAAGGTGATTGAGTCTGCAGGCTCTCCCAGTTGCACTGTGTTCTGAAACTAAGCTTTTTATCAGTGTGGGATTAATCTTGAATGGCCCAGCTGTATGGCCAGGCCCAGACAGTGGTGATCAGTGGTGCAAAGTCTAGGAGGGGGTCAGTGGTGTAGCCCCACAACGGGTCAATATAAGTTCCAGTCCTGATTTAAGACCTTTATTAGTGGTCTGGGTGATGGGCCAGAGTGTACCTTCAGCAGGTTTGCTGATGACACAAAACTGGGAGTAGTGGCTGATGCTCCAGACGGTCATGCTGCCATCGAGAAGGACCTCAAGAGACTGGAGGAGTGGTCTGACAGGAACCTTATGGAGTTCCTGGGACAGAGAGCAGGAAGAACTAACACTATCCAAATGTCTCCTGGCACTGGCCTTATGCAGTGTTATTGAGCTGCACCAGGGGAAGTTTAGGCTGGGCATTGGGAAAAAGCTCTTCACAGGAAGAGTGATTGGGCATTGGAATGGGCTGCCCGGGGAGGTGGTGGAGTCAGCATCCCTGGAGGTGTTTACAAAAAACACTGGATGCGGCACTCAGTGCCATGGTTTAGTTGACAAGGTGTTGTTAGGTTGTAGGGTAGACTTCATGATCTCAAAGGTCTTTTCCAACCTAATTCTGTGACTCTGTGATTCTATTATACAATCTTCAATGTTTTATCTAAAACCTGCTCTATTATGGGAGAGTTGCACAGTGTTATTGTTTGTGCCAAGTATTGACAATAGTGACTTTATAGTAATAGTTGAAATGAAATAGTTACACAAAGTGAAAATATTTTTAGTGGATTGCTGGTTTTGGCCCTGATTCAGCCAAGCACTTAAGCACATTTTTAATTTCATATAAATAAGATATACCATGGAAGTCAAACTACCTCCATCTATTATTTTAATAAGGATAAACTTTGTCATGTTCACATACACAATAAAGTGAGCCCCACTGTAGAGAAAATACATCACAATTTGTGGTCTAGCCTGCTGGACGTATTTTGTCTGATTTATGGGTATAATTTTCATGAGCAAGTAATTCCTATGTGAATAGTATGTGTGACTGAGTACCAAATTTTTAAACAGTATGAAAAAGGGGAAAATTACAGTGGTTGGGCCAGAGTCTGGTTGTTGTGTTTTTCTATTTTACCCTACACAGATGCAAGTGGCTTACCTAGAAATAACATTTTTTAAAGTAGCTAAGTGCTTATAGTCCATACATCTTTCAGAAGTATCTTTCCATTCCCCTGGTCGTGGCCAGCTGTCCAGCAGGTCAGAATGACAGAGGGTTGCCCTAGTGTATGTTACTGAGCAGTTGTTCAGTTCATTTCTCAAAATAAAGAATTAACAAGAGGAGGACAGATCTAAACTGTATTGCACTGCCTAAGGAATTGCATAGAAGCTACTTAATCATCTAAGTGCCTGCTCAGCTGTTCAGTTTTGGGGAATAAAGTGGTCACTGGTCACAGGAACAATAGTGACAGTATTTTTAATTCACCGTTTGGGTTGGTAGATATTAGTTTATATAAGTGTGCTTTAGGTGTTGGAGCATTTTCCCAACAGATTTTGATTAGAAAATAGCCAGTTTCGTGGCTGATCCTACTTCCCCACCATTTTGTAAGTGGTACAAAGTATGATTTATGTGCAGATTTTCTGTACTGTGAGATCAAAATAAAGCTGTGAACAGACAATACCATTAATTCAAAAATGCTGATTTAAATGCATCTGGTTTTGAGGGAAAGTTCTGTTTTGCCATTGTAGTCTTACAGTTGCTTGCAATTAATGTTCATAGACTTAATTAGGTTATATTTCATGATGGGGAAAATATGTATACATCAACCTGAATCTTGCCTATCGTGGGTTTTAGATACCATCAATTACTGTTAAGGTTCTTTTGTTGAAGGAAGAACATATCGCATGACAAGAGGAAATAACATTTTATTTTATGCTAAACTGCAGTAATTTCTTTCTGGGAGACTTTCAATTATGTATGGATGTTTTATGTAGGCTATGTGTGCAATGTGCACCTGAAACAGCTTTGTGCCAGATAAGAACACCTCTTAACCTTCCAAAGGTTTATGTGTTCTCTGTGTTGTTAAACACATACACTGGGGCAGGGGGGGACAGTATGACAGAACGGTGACCTTTTTCCAGTGTTGTTGGCTATGGCATAGGAAGCTGTTGGAAAATGATTGCTACAGAGCTGAAAAGATAATCGGATGCAGTTCATTACTCATCTTGTCAGCTGCTCCTGCTACAAGGGATTGTATCACAAGATGTTAATCTGCTTGTGACTAGATTTCAAAGCAAGCATTTTTATTTTGGAGGGGGTGTAAGTAATTTAACATCTTTCAATTCTATTTCATTTTCAGAAGCAAGAGAAATGGAAAATTCCTGATTTAATGTCTCAGAATATTAATTGATAGAAATATTAGTACATCCTTGTGGGTTATTTTACAAATATATGATGATACGCTGCAAAAAGCTATTTAATTGAAGAAGTTGTTCTCTTTAAGCTAGTTATGAGGTAGTGTATTCCCTGAATAGTGGAAGTTAGTCTGCTAGCACACTTTCAGTGTGTTCTGCAAGACAAGTATTAGACACAAGACAGATTTGGACTAAAAAGAGTCCTATCTACACATTGAATCACTAATGTGGATGTACCCAATGCTCCCATTGTCTACCACTGAGGATATGTGGTGTAAGTGTAGAGAGGACTATATTCATTATTTACAGATGGGAAGATGACAAGAAGGTAATTTTAGCTAGTGGATTTTAGTTTTCTGAAAGTGAAAGGCTGAAAAGAGCAGTTACTTTCTGATACTGTGGGTTGCTGCTCACAGTGCTGTATGTGAAGCATAGGGGAAGGCTTATAAACTTTCCATTACATTAAGATGAGCCAGTAGATTTGCTGTGTACATTTCAGGCAAGCAGAGCTGCCTCTTCCTCTTCCAGCTTCATCTTGCCTATCTTTTTAAGTACTTGAAGAAGTTGTCCAGTACAAGGGACATTCCTTTAATTCCTACTAAGCTAGAGAAAAAAAGCTACCCTTTCCATGTCATTTTCTGGTATTGATCATAGTCAAATGGAATTGCACGTTGCACTTCAAGCAGTGAAGTTATAATTCTCATACAGGCATAGATCTAATCCTTATTCGAATACATAATTTAAAAAACAAGCAGTGGGAGTCTTAAATGTACTTTTAAAAGTAATATATTGAATTAATGTGTAAGCAAAAGAAATTACAGATTTAAACATATTGTTTCTGGATGCTCATGGTTGCATATGGCACTTTTTACTCCCTCAGGAGTATCTAATGCTACTGCCTTGCTGTATTCCAGTTTTGGTGGCTACAGTCCACCCACTTAAATACCCCCTGGTGTATGCGTAGGCAACAGTATTCTCTAGTTCCTGCCACAAACTCGTACATGGTCTTCTCTGTGCTGTTAATCAGCAGCTATATTTCACCTCCGGAGAGACTGCATCTCAGCCCTGGACAAACTGAAATCTCGTATCGTATGTTACAGAAGCAATCAGCACTCTGTAGATAGTGATTTCAGTTAGTTCAAAACCAGGGCATTTATTTTTTTCCCCTAAGCATTTTTGACTGGGTAGTCAGTCAGTGTGAAATGTTACTTGACTTTTCCATGTAGCTTTTCCTTTCTGTCTCTCCTCATACATAGTAGAGTTGGCTAGCTGAGCCATGAGGGCCTTCTTAACTACAAAATTCTCAAATGGTTTATGAACACCATTTGCCCAGGTCAGAAGGCATAAGCTAGTGAGCAGAGGCTAACTGATACAGATGTGGCTACCTATGCAAATGTGTGCATGAGAACATGTGTATGTCTGACTTTATATTATGTATGTATATAGAGGTACCTAGAGAAGTTATGTATTTCCACGACAATGTGAAATGTCATCACATGTTACTGTTACTTGTCACTGTGTTGAACCTGACAGTTAAGGTGGAATGTTGATGTGGAGGGCTACATGCATGCTTGTTTTCTGGACCCTTTAGTCACTGTGTTTTCTGCTGAGACTGTGACAGAGATGTAGATGGTAATTACAGTAATGAAAAAAAAAAGTTGTTTGAAAGTGCTCTGTAAGGATTTTTCCACCTCCATTAGATTATTTAGAATTTGAATTGAGTTACCATGCTCCATAGGCAACCATTGTTCCAGCTTGGGATAGAGAATATGAAAACCGATTAATTTATACTTGATGTGAAAGGCCATTTGTTTTATAGTAGTCTTCATGTTCTAAATTTGAAACTGTGAAATAAAGATTTAAGTAATTTCACGTTTATGCTATAGCAATAAATTTACCGAAGAAAAGAGATTTTATGCAGTGAACCTTCTGAATCATTTTCTGATATTCTAATTTTACTTTGCCCATTTATGAAAGTCAAGTACAATTTTACAGAAAATACAAACATAGCTATAAAATTAATTACATTAGTTTCTAAATCCATCATTGTCCTCAAGCGGTCAAAAATGAGATTCTGTAATCCCAGTTTATTTTAGCGTTCAGTGTTAATGATCATACATTTTATGAGTCCAACAGCATAAAAGATATTCTCTCTCAATTCTTAACACATGACCCATAAACTTTATCCTTCTTTATCTTTAGAGATAAGGAGTAGAGTTGATGAGGATGAATTCATCATCTAATGCCGGAGTTTGTGATGATAATCCTATTTTTCATCATTACTTTTAGATGTATCAGTATACCTTTGACTGATTTTCAGGTTTTATATTAATTCTTTAAGATGATTTTTTTAACTGAAACTTGAGCTGGGACTTGCAGTCTTTCAATGAACAGATCTTCAAGAGGGATGCAGTGGTACCTCTTAATGAATGACATTTTAAACACCTTCATTGCTTTGCCTGTTATTGCCACTGCAAGTGAAAAGAGAGCATTTTTTTCCTTTATCATCTTAACTAGTAGTAATTCATTTTGGAGTACCCAGACTTTTAAATATAATAGATTATCTCTGCCTTTTTGTGGTACTGCTGGGCAGTGCAGAAGTTGAACTGACATTTTTTCTTTCCTGATTATCATTCCTCTAGTGATTTGGTCAAACTGGTTAAGGCAGCAGCAGGGTCAATGGATGACATGTACACCATGCAAGGAAAAAAACCATTCTGTTCAGAGCGGATTTTCTCTTCCCGTGACAGCACTGAAAGGTCTTCCAAGTATCTAATGAGCAGGCAGGACAGGATACCCATCCTCACGTCGTGGAATTTTTTTTCTACCTCAAACACACAGGGATCAAAAATCACGCTTCAATGCTTGACCCTAAATGCCAGATGTTGAGGGTAGTAGGGAAGCAGCCTGCCCCTGCCTGGCTGTCCTTTGGGCAACAGTGTGCTCCCTGTTTCCATTTCTGCCTGCAAGCCCTGTTGGCTCCAGGCAGTGAAGAGTCAACTGTGGGGTTCATGGTATTTTCATGTGTTTTATGTTTTTGGGAACCGGAGCTGCTCTGTGTGCAGCAAGAAGTGGGTTTGGTCCCTGGTTGGAGTTTGCCAGCACATGGTAATGGCAGTAAATAATTGCTGTGGTGTAGCTGGCACAAGAACTCCCATGGAATGGGAAGGTCACTGCAGTGCAGAGATTTTCTAACACGTCTCCTGAGGTGTGCTGCTTCGGGCTGCACTCACACCCCTAGAGAGCTGGGAGCATTTCTCTCAGACTTGGAGGAAAATATTTCATTCGAGACAAGACTGAAGCTTTTATTTTTATCTTCTCCAGTACTTTTTCTAGCTCTAAACCTGAGGGAAACTTCTTGGATTTCACTTACTTTGTTTTTATTCTCAGTGATGAGGAGGAGCTTTGGCTGGAAGCATTTGCATTGATTGAGATTCTTTGAAAAGAGTATGTTCTGAAACTTCTATTCCTTTTGTCCCTTGCTCTCAGGATGGCCAGTCTGATATTTTGTACAAATTTTGGACTGCAGTAACCCAGACACTTTCCTCTCAGTTTCAGTCAGCAACAGACTGTAAGTATTCAGTATAACTGATTTGTAATGTGTTCTGTAATTCTTTTGAATCTCACTTTTCAGTAAGCCTTTTGCTCGGTATCTCCTCTACCAGAACTATAGCAGTGGTTCGCTCAGGACAAGGTCTGTGTGTTTGAAACTTCTGGGTTTGTAACCAGACAGGATCCCCCTAAATTATGGTTGAATTTTCAGAAAGAAATATTTTCTGTTTCATTAAGTAGTTGTTATCTAATAACAAAAAGTATTTTTCTAACTGTATGTGGAGGTAAAAACATTTGGAATGGTACATTATACTTCCTAAAGCAAGTGAGTTTGCCAAATTGAAAATTAGTAGTTTGATTTTAAAGATATATTTTTAGTCTTTTCTTGTTAAACACTGATTGGTTGTAAAAATCAGATTTCAGCCATTTTTGGGATACCATTATAAACGGGATTTTTGTTACTTCAAAATTGTCTTGTATAAATACAGATAAACAGCTGGTGTTCTGGCTATACACAGTTTTCTCTACATGTGTAATATGTAAATAGCAGATACAATGAAGGAATATTAAATATAAATAATGTGTTAATATAAGACAGTTCTATTACCAGAACATGCTAATGCAGCATGCAGTTGGATCATAGGTGTGTTTGGTACTTTCATAAATATATCTTTCACGTTTGCATAGAGTTTTTAAAGTTAACCTTTTGCACATAGAGGTGAAGTGCATTAGATGTGCATTTATCTCTGTGATCTCAGCTATTGCACTGGCCCTTCAGAATTTGGTCCTTCCAGGCTTTATAGCAGCAGTATAATTTTGAGGAACTAGCTGGTGGATTCATGTTCAGTGGTTGCTAAGTAACTAGATGATCCCAAAAGAAAATGTATGATTCTTGTGTTAAAACATATTAATTTTACTGTTTGCCTTACGCATTGCTTTAAGAGCAGTATGTACATACCCCGAGCCTCCCGTGCTCAAACTGAACACGTGCTGCCTGTTCTCAGCACCCGCTTTTAAGATTGTAAAATTATGACATCGGTTAATGGGACCAACCTACACTACAGAACTGAGGGAACTCTTACAGTTTGTCAGCTGTACTTTATCTAACAGCTGTTGAAAACTATTTTATTACTTACGGTTTTTAATAATGTGTTTTATATAAACATTTATAGGGTTTTTTCAATGTGAATGATGTTTTTATTTTGCTACAGCTGAGTTTTGGGGAGACTGTTTACAGTGAGCAGATTTTTTCATTTAAGCGAGGCATCTACATGAGAATATTCATTTTTAACATAAATTTCTGGTGACTGAATCCACTGACATCAGTCAGATTCTGGATCGTGTAGATCAGAGGAAGATGAGATATCAGAAAAATACTATAAAAATAGGAATTTATGGCAGTTTAAAAGGTTTGATATTAGATCATTATCTGCTTTTGTGAGATTGGGACAGTCTTTATAAACATAGCTTCATGACCTAAAATAACTCTGTGTTTGACAATGTGAATCCTCCAGTACTCAAAACTAGTATATATTTGAGTTGAAACCACAGGCTGAGTGAAATGGGGCAGATGTCTGGAACCTGAAAAACCTACGAATGAATGGAACAGTGTTAATCTCCTAATGTAATGGGAAATCTATAGAGTATGAGTGATGTTAGATCAAGATTAACAGTTGCTAAAGCAGTTGTACATTTGTTTCATTTCCTGTTACTTGTGGCAAACCTTTCAAGGCTGAAAATAATGCTGCTTTTTCTGCTGGCTTTGTCATTCTTTGACAAGTTTATGAATTGCATATTAAGTACCTTGTTTTAAGAAGTGTGCATAAAAGCATATGCTCCCCTCATCACATTTCTGAAGACTTTGTTTCATAGGAGTTATCTTCATCTGTTTTAAATTGTTATCTTCAAAGTTGCACAGCCTCACACTTCTCCCGCATCAAGATATTGTTAGCAAATCTCTAGATTTAGAGAGTTCCAATTACACTTTGGCCTTAAATGTATGATAATAATAATTAAGTTTGATACCAAACATTTATTGTACAAAATAAAATAAGGTTTTCATATCCAGTCTTCCAATTGTGGGTTTTATACTGGTGCTTTAGATCCTTTGTTAAGTGCATTTAATATTATAGTTATGTCACTTTGAAGTGAATTATAAATATTAAATTATTAATATTAAACTTTGGATAACATTGTGTAACATTGATATAAATGAAAGGATAGAGGTTGTTTGTAAGAATAAAAAAATTAGTTTGAACTTAGCATTGTGTATTGCTTACTGCTTTATTTTGCAGCCTCTATGTTTTTGAAACAAGCATTTGAAGGAGAATACCCTAAATTACTGAGGCTTTATAATGACTTGTGGAAACGCCTCCAACAATATAGTCAAAATATTCAGAGGAATTTTAATACAAGTGGTACTACTGATCTTTTTGCTGAACTACAACAAATGGAAGAAGATGCACAGGACATATTCATGCAAAAAAATGAAGATTATGAGTATGTATTATGAACTATAAGACTATAAAATAGAAATCTTTTCACCCTGTAAAAAATGGAATATTTTTATAAACTTACTGTTATTCAAATTGTCACTGCAGGAGTATTTTAAAGGCTTTTTTCCCCTCTCGCAGTTACTGCTTTAAAGCTATTTTAGAGCTGTAGGCTTTTCATTAGGCTATATATCCGATAGTGTTGGGTTGTCTTGTCTTTCACAAAGTCTCTGACTTTTTAACAAGTTCTATCTTTTTGTCCCTTTGGTGAAAAAAATAGGAGAATGCTGAAAATTCAGTTTTGTATGCATTGTGATTACAGCCGTAGCTTTCTCCTGATGACAGTGCAATCATTTGAGTGTGACAAACGCTCAGTTGTTATGATTCACAGTTTTTAGTTTATACATCATAGAATAAACATGATCTAAGTGATATCAGAAAGATCAAACTGAAACAGGCTCATCAAGCCTATTAGGACTTCTAGACTTATGTAAGATAAAATGAATATTTTATATGAGAATTGTATTGACTTAAATATGTTCTTGAGCAGTCAGTGGGAGACTTATCAGAAGAATGTTTTTCATATGCATATGTTTAAAGAGCAGAAAGGAAGAACAGGTTCAGTATTGCAAAGTTTGTATGTCTAGAAAGATTCAATGCTATTGTGTATTTTAATTTAAAATGCAGTAATTTTTTCTCTTATCCAAAGTCCAGAAAAGGCCTTGAAAGATTCACTGCAGCAATATGAAGCTGCCTATCTGTCAAAATCATTGTCTCGACTGTTTGACCCCATCAATCTTGTCTTCCCTCCTGGAGGCCGGAATCCTCCCTCTTCTGACGAGCTTGACAGCATCATTAAAACTATTGCCAGGTATGCACATATAAGGCATTGTAAATGTAATACTCAACATGTATTTTTTCATAAGTTACAGTTTTAGAAATGAGACTTCCTGAGTGGAAAAGGTTGATCATTCTTTAATTATAAAGCAGGTTAGTGTAAAAATCAAGTCAGAATTTAGGATAGGATAGGATAGGATAGGGTAGGATGGGATAGGATAGGATAGAATAGAGTAGCTCACAATAGAACAGAATATTTCAGTTAGAAGAGACCTACAACAATAAATCTAGTCCAACTGCCTGAACACTTCAGGGCTTGCCAAAAGCTAAAACATGTGAAGGGCATTGTCCAAATGCATCTTAAACACTGACAGGCTTGGGGCGTTGACCACCTCTCTAAGAAGCCTGTTCCAGGGTTTGACCACCCTCTTGTTGAGGAAATGATTCCTTGATGCTGAGTTGGAACCTCCCCTCATGCAGCTTTGAACCATTCCCACACCTCCTCTCGCTGGATCCCAGGGAGGAGTGCTCAGCACCTCCCTCTGCACTTCCCCTGCTTAGGAAGCCGTAGAGGGCAATGAGGTTGCCCCTCAGGCTCCTTTTCTCCGTACTAGACAAGCCCAAATCCTTCACCATCGCTCACAGGACATTCCTTCCAGTCCTTTCACCAGATCTGTTACCCTCCTCTGGACACATTCAGGTAGCATCACATTATTCCTAAATTGTGGGACTTTGAACTGGACATGGTGTTCAAGGTGAGGCTGCACCAATGCTGAATACAGCAAGATAAGCACCTCTTCATTATTATTTATAATAAATAATATATTTTATTATTTATTTTCTGTGTTTTGTTTTTCTGGAATAAATGAAATTTTAATATAAGTTTTAATGTTTAAGCTTATAAAAGATCAGGAAGAGAAACTTTACACATACTGTAAATATCTGGTATCTTAATTACCCTGACTGTGTCAAAGGGAAGTGGTAGTTGCTTGGCTGCAAGTGATAATACCTAGTGAAAATACTTCGTTAGAGTAAAATAGCAAGATAATAGATAAAGATGACTATTCCAGGTAGAATCTGTAGGATGAGATACCTAAATTACCAAGAGTGCATTTTCCCTCAAAAGTGTTTGGTAATGACTGCTCTGTTTAGTAAAGTCTGAAAAAAGATGGGCAGTATTCACAGTATCTGTGTGTGTGTGTGTATAAAATATTAAATACTGACACAGTACTTGTGACTGGGAGTTACAGATGCTCAGAACATGTCTGTTGGTGTGATGACTGATATTATTTTGCTCCATGCAAAAGAGAAAGGAAAGCAAAATGAAAATTACGAAATTTCAGCTGAGTTTTCTAGACTGACCTTTAGCTAATAATGTTTGGGGCCCTAGACAGGTCTCAGAGAAGATTATTCTAGGTTGGGGTGCCTAATGATTCTCCAGCTCTTGAGAGAGGTTAAACTCACCACTAGCAACATGATGGTTCTTGTGCTTGCCTGTCTTCAGCAGAGCAATTTTGAATGCAGCCGCAGCCGATGGAGGTCTGGGGACGTGCATGAACGAAAAATACGTGGAGTGATTTAGAAGTCTTTTCCTTCTTCGTTTGTTCCCTGTCATTCCTTAGGGGCCTCTTTTACTATAACGGATTGCCTAAAACACAGCTTATTAGTTGTGTCAAGCTAAGGCATCCCCTGGGTATTTCTGCACAGCTCATGTAATTCCAGAGTTGAATGACTGTGTATTCACCTGTAATGTTTGAAGGCTGCTGCCAGAGCTTGAATGTAGTTAATTGCTGTCAATATTTTTGAATGGCTTACTAATAGTGATTTCATACTGAAGTGTCATTCCTAAACTTTGCTCATTTTTACTAGAATAGGAACACTGCACATAAAATTCCCAAATGACTTGTTAAATTGTAAACTGAATTACGGTGCGTGGAAAGAGTTGGTTGTATGTGTTACTCTCTCTAAATTGACGTGCCACATAACTGTGTATTCATAGTTAATTCTTTATCGATTCTATACAGCATTCAATACAGCACTGTTTAGCTGTTAATTAAGATTTGTAATCTTTGCTTCCAGTGAGCTAAATGTGGCTGCTGTTGATCCAGACCTGAGTTTAGCTGTGGCCAAAAATGTGGCGAAGACCATTCAGCTTTACGGTGTAAAGTCTGAGCAGCTTGTAAGTAATTTTAAATTTCTAAAAACTAATGTTTTTCATGTACAGTGTTCTGGCTTTTGTAGATTTAGAACATAACAGTAAAGCAATCTAGATAGCCAAAACCTTCCAATTAGCTTTCCATTGTATTTATGAGCATTATCAGTTCAATTCTGCCTTCAGACAAACTCAGTCTGTTGATAGCAGTAAAATTTATCTGTATCACTCCAATTGAATTTGCCATATTAATTTTTTAAAAATCAAAATTGTAGCTGTCATTAAATGAAATCAAGACCATTAAATTCAGTTTTTTATTAACCAACAGTTGATATTACGTGAGTTACATGATACAGCATCTTTATGGTATTAAAATCTAGACTATTCAAATACAATTTTTCACTACTTGCAAGAAATCTTGGGTATTTTTTTCCATATATTTATTATTTGCCATATATTTAACTGACCTTTGATTTGTTTGCATTTGTCATATATTTCCAATCATTTACTATGCAGTGGTATCTAGTGTTAAACTGAATAGAAGGATCCCCAAAGCCTCATCCTTTGGGTAAGAGCCTCCAAAAAGCCTAGGGATAGTACAGTGAATGTTGTCATCATACAAAAAAAAAATTCAGATGAACAATTTTCTCTTAAGGGCTGTTGCTGAAATTATAATAATTTTCTTATGAAGAGATGAAAATAAATTTTTGCAATATGCAGACCCACCAGAAATGACTAACTACTTGTATTTGTAAACAAGATTTTCACTTAATAAACAACATTAATTCTGACAGCAGGCTCAGACTCCAGTAACATTCATTTACTATATGTTTTATTTAAAATAAAAATATTTGCTAATATTTTTTGTACCAATTGGCTACAAAACATTGCAGCAATTTAGTTAATATGGTTTCTGTTTACCTTTTATACATCTGCTGCCTCTGAATAGCTTTGTAAAAACTGAAATTCAGTAACACATGCTTTGTTTACCTTGTCTATTGGATGAATTGTCTTGGAAGTTTTCAGACTTGGTGTATGGAAAAGGTATGTAGGTGAAGCAGTCATGAAGGCCATAAAGAATATTTTAAATTTTTAAATGAAAACAAGTGTTAGCATTATTTTGTTAGCTATTTAAAGCATAGTGCTTAAGTTGGGTCTTCTTGTAAAGATACCAAATCATGGCTTTGTATTTTGAGAAGGAAATTTGCTTATGACAGAAATAAGGATTTTTAGTAGATTATGAGAGTCATCAGAGGTAAAAAAAATACATTGTTGTCTATATGTCATTGATTGTAGTGTCAAATAATGGCATTCAGCTGGAAAAAAAAAAGACCTTTCAGCTGTAACTGTGCAAGTACCAGGGTTGTGCTCATTGTCTCTGTTGGAGTTTGAGTCTGGCCGGTGGATTCTGTGGAAGTGAACATCGTTCTGTGATCAGACACTGGGCAGATTCTTAAGAAACCCTGAAAAAGCCAAGATACTTAGAAATAAGCTGATAATTATATGATTTGTGGCTTTTTGTTTGCTAACCTTAAAGTAAAAGAATGTAGGAGGAAAGAGGGAGTGTGAGCCCTTGAACTTCTTGAATTTGACAACTGAAAATGCAAACCTGAAACACTGAAAAGCTAAGTGATGGGATTAGCCAAGCTGGCAGGATGAACATCAATGTCCTTGAAGCACATACCTACAAACTGTAAAATAGTATGAAGAGTATTGCACAGCTACCTTTTTTTAAACTTCTTTCTTTCCTTGCTGATACACACGTTACAAATTTAAAAACCAGAAGTGCTCAACACAGCTGCCAAGACATAAGTGTAAGAGCCATCTTTGGAGTGCTGAAATACCATTGCTAGCCTCCAGCTGCCTCTCCAGCAGGGCACGGCTCTCCCACTTGTCCTGTGCCATGCTTGCCAGCCCTCTGGATATAATCTGGAACAACTTAGCCTTTTTTTGGTGCCTATTTTTGGGCAGACAGATTGAGCCTGAAATGTGCACCACGTGTGGAACAGGAGCTATGTCAGACAGCACTGTTTCATTATGTTTTAGTGGTTTAGCCAAGAACGCAATCTTAATTCAATCTTGCAATCCAGCCTCCAACAATAGCTTTCTAAAGCTGAGAAGGGGACCGTGTAACATATCCGCTCAGATGCTTCATGTCTGATAGCTATAGTAGAGCAGTGCTAGAGATGGAAATTTAATTTCCTGGAGGAATTTGAAATTGAGTTCTCTTCCAAATTAAAAGTAAACAAAAGCATCTCAGAATTCTCAGTGAAGGAAGATGGGGGCAGGAGACTTTAAAAAGTAATTAGAATTTTTTTTAATGTTGTAATATTTCAGGTAGATTTGAAAGGTGAAAAACTGAAATGTGCAGTTCTAAAAATGTTGATGCGTTCTGATGTCAATGTCAGGGTTTTTATTTACTCAGTTTCACAAAACAAGGAATTGCAATTCACTGAGATTTCATCGCTGTTTCTCCAGGTATCTTTAAATAGACAAATAACAAGAAAAATGTTACTCAAGATTCAAAGGTTTTACCTTTGAGTGAAAGCAGCATCTCTGAGTCTGTACATACAGATGACTGAGAAAAAATGGCCTCTTCCTGTAAATCCAAAACATTTGTTCGTGCTACTTGTGGCTTAGTACCCTTTTCAGCTTTCCCCACATCAAGAACTTGCTGCTCCTGAGACCTGTTCTTGTATTAACCGGTTCAAAGATAAATAATCTCAGGAAACAGTATGTAGATACATTCTGCTGTTGGGTGAAACTTTAGTCAGTCCCTTGCTGATGCTTGGTGTGGTTGGTGTATGCCATGCAGCGTTCAGAATTATTGTCCTAATTTCACTCAGTGTAATTGCAGATGTTCTTACTATACAGAGTTTGAAGGGATAATTACACGTTGTGCTAGATTCAAAAAATATTTCTGTTAATTTAAGAGTATTAGCTTTCACCACCCATCCTGTGTTTTGTGGTGCTGAGAAAGGGTGCTTGGTATATTTTCTCTGTGCCATTATAATTTTGTTTCTTCTTATTCCCATTTTCCTTAAAACAGTATTTTTGTCATGTACCCCACTGGGTTGTCTTGCCTAATCCTTGTGGTGCATGTGCCCCACTTCAAATATCACTGCTCTAGAGTAATATTCTGCAGTAATCTTCCATAATAAGGGAATAGACTTTGTTAATTTTTGGAAAAGATGCCTCGTTGATTGCAGTCTTTTGAATTCATGTTTTGTTTTGTTAATATGCTACTTTAAATCAGATTTCTCATTTATTTATAGAAAAATGAAAAAGGTGGTAGCCTGGTGATTGAAAGTGAAACAAAACTGTTTCCCTAGTTGATTACCTGTAATTTTGTCATTTACTGAGGTGAATATTGAATGTACTTGAAATGTTGTGGTTTCTCTTATAATTAAAAATCTCTTTGTTGCAACGTTGCAATCACTGTACTTCCGTTTGGTGTCGATAGAGAAGTCATGAAACATTGAGGGTTAAAAGATCTGGAAGTTTACAAGATATGTTTTTACCAATAAGCAGAAAAATTAATTGCAAGATCTATTGTCCATATAGAGACTGATGGAAGAGTACTTTAAGATGGAAGAGTACTATTTGGTCCTCTAGTCTATTCCCTTCCCAGCACAGGACTGTTTGAAACAATATTTGTTGTTGGGGCTTTGGTTGCATTCTTTCTGGTTTTAGAGTGATGATTTCAGTTACCTGAATGTAAGTACTAAATGTTCTCTTACTTTTGTGCTGTTTCTGTTCAGCTTGTCATGTGGGTGGATTGAAATACACTAACACACCCACCAAGTGCACATAGATGAAATGTGTTGTGCTGTGAACACGAAAATGCAGTTGTTTAGAGAAGGTGTGATTCTCCTACTTTGTGAACCTGGAGACCTCTACCAGTTTCCTCCCTAGAGTTACAGTCATCCTGTCAGATTATCTTCATTAATTTTGATCAGAGTCCCAGAGCAATCCTTCCTGCCTTGTCAGATGGAGGCTGCGTCTTGCTGACTCCTCCCACCACAGGGCATCACTAGAGACATCATCTGAGACAACCTTATCCTTTGGCCAATAAAAAACCAAAGAGTCATTTGCAGAGGCAGGATTGTAAAAATGAGGTTGCCCACTTGCTTGTCAGAGCAGGTGGGGGCGATTATGCTGGCAAATTCTGGTGGATTAAACTATCTTAAAAACATTTCTATATGAGGATGTGTAATGATGTGCTTACATGATTTAGGCAGACACAAACTCACTCTACTGTGCTGCCAGATGGCAGAGCACATTTTAGCTCCACTCCAGTCCACGCTGACCAGCTCAGCTGTGGCACCTTGCTGAACACAACACTCATTCAGCCTGGAGCACAAGCAGAGAAAGTTCATGTCTGCTTGAAGTACAGACAAAGCAAGAACCTGCATGGCCATACTAAACTAGGCAGATTTTTCCTTAGTTAGGATAGAAAAGGCTAAAATCAGTGGGAGCTGCAATTGCCTATAATTGGATTGTTTCCTAAATATGTAATATTGTATTTTATGGAGTAATAAGTTTATCTAAAAAAAGGGATCTTTCCAGCAGACGAGAGGCTGCAGGCAGATGATATAATGGAGATCTTTCCTACTGTCAGACTTGTAAGCAGTCGTAGAGAGGAAGCCCTCAAAAGGTGGAGATGGAGAGTGGGTGTAATGAGGGAGGAAGGAAGTAGAGAATTTGAATAATTTTTTTATTCTCTTAACTCAGTGTGGTTGAACTGATGCCATATATCTCACAAAAGCTGATGAATGAGGCGGAGGTCTGAAATACAGGCTGAGGGCAGTGCTCTGGGAGAGCTACTCACCTTTGCCCTAACTACTAACCTGTCCTTTACAGCTCATGGTAGAAGCTTGGCTTCTCATCAGGATTTTAGTCTGGGCAATGATTGTGGTGTTTGTGATTATCACGTTTGCCACTTGGAAATTTTTAAGCACTGTGCAGGGAGCACAATCCTTTCTGGCATTCTGAAGAATTCTTCCCTGACTTTCTTAAGAAAACATAAGACAATACTTGGTGTACTTTACGTATTTCAAAGTTAAAATGCTAAAGACCCAGTAATAGAAGCAAATTTTGAGATTAAAGAGAATACCGAAGTGTCTCAAAAATTAGAGTCGCTGCACCAAGGTTCAAATAGTTGTCACATATCCTCAAAAGGCAAGACGTTGAATCACCTCTTGGTGACCTCTACCAAGAGAAAAAATGAGAGAGAATTTGTTATTCTCCAGAGTGATGGATGACTGTACACTTCAGGCATAAGAACATTTGTGTGGATTTTTCTGGGTGAATGACGTTTTAAGATTCTGGATTGTTTTGAGGGAAAAGTCAGCATCAGCTGATATCTGTGATATAGAGTAGGCAGCCTCTTTCTCACTGTCATGGATCCCAGTAGTATATTGAGATTTATTTATATTTACTTAAGTAAATATATTAGTTATATAATGTTATGCATGGTTCTAGAGTGTGCAGCAGTTGCAGAGCACTGGAGCAGTAATATGAGCAGTAATATGTTGGCACAAAAGGTTTCTTGGGAAGTAACTGGGAAGCTTTGATTTGGCTTGATCCTGTTTTTGAATGCAGTGGTGAAACTGGATTTCAGGTGTTGTGAAACAATTCTGAATATTTAACTGGCTTAATGTTTAAATGTAAAGTGACTCTAACATAAAAATTCTGTGATTAAAATTAATACACATTATTTCTAAACTTCTGAGGGTTTATTGAGATCTACTTTTCAATTAACTGGTACTAGATTGTGTAACAAGGACATTGTTACTGTAAAGTATTATTATCTGTCATAATGATGAGAAGCATGTGCTTGATGACAGATTTTTTTTTTTAGTGCATTACAATTTAGGAAAGAAAATACCAAAAAAGGGCAGAAGTAGAAAAATGTAGCAATTCATTGTTGTGTCAACCTCTTCTTCAGAGGTAAACACTATATTTATGTGTCACTGTTGGGGTGGACACGACATACACCGACAGGCCTCCGAGTAGGGAAAAAAGAAAATGTTATTCAAGAATCAGCCTCATTTATACACTTTTGTATGTTATCATTAGTGTTACACATTCACTGGCTGCTAAACTACTACAATAGATTCATTGGCTATTTAACTACAATATACTACTATTGGTTACCTATAACACAAGCATTCAAGAATTTTGCAAAACACTGGGTGCACAATGTTGCTGTATTTTTCTCTCTTGTTTGAGTTCCGTATTTCTGTTGACACCACATTCTCACGGGTAAAAAACGGATCATGTCTCTGATCGTGTCTCTTCTCATGGGTCTTTCTCACAAATATACACTATTAGAATCTTTATTTAACTTTGTGAAGCCTTCAGACCAGCTGTCGACCTCTATATATATGTATATCCCAGTCGCTGACTGCTTGTCCCCAAATGGTCTGGGTTAGCTTTTCAAAGAGAGTATGGGTGTGGAAAACAAGTAACTGTCCTCAGAACAATAAACATAAGTAAGTAAATGAGCTTGGTCTCATCTGTGTGAAGGCAAATCTGTATCATTGAGGCCTTTTCTGATTGGTGTTGGCCTCACTTGAAGGATCAGCAAGACGTGTTTGTTTTTGCTGCAGAAGGGCTGTGTATTGAATCGCTCCACACTGTCACCCTGGTGTTTATGTTAGTGTCTGCCTCTCTCGCTTCGGAGCACAAGGTCAGTAGGGGTTTGTGACTGACACTCGGGGCTCTGCCATCCCAGCGGTGAACACCTCTCTGAGATGGGAGGGTGACAGTGGCGTGTGTACCAGGGAGCAGACGGTGCCTGAAACACCCCTGGGTGCTGTGGCAGCGGGCCGGGCACTGGCTCCCAGCTGGAGAGGGCTCCCGTTCCCCGGGGCAGTGCCTGGCTGCCAGAGCCCTCCCGGCAGGGCTGTCTGCAGGGCTGCCTCTCCTGTGCTGCGCCTGGAGACTGGGCAAGGTGGCTGTTGCTCCAAGAACTCGCTGATGAGTGTCCTGCCAGCTCAGTGGTACAGACGATCACGTGCCAGATCCACGGACCTTTCCTGGCACCCTTTAATTTACACCTAAGGGTGTAGCCAGTATATGACTGAGACTGAACAAGAGTGAGATGCAAAATCTGTTCAAGAGGAAGCTTAAAATGCTGACAGATTGGAGTAATTTTTTTCTAACATCTGGAACTCATACTTCCTTCTGCTGTAAATAAATCTCTAAGGCAAAAGTTAGGAGATGTGATTTCTTCTGTAGTAATACTGCTTTTGGTCTTAAGATTTTCTTGGATTGCCAGAGCGTCAAAATATATGCTTTCCAAAACATGTTTTTCTATCTGCAGTGCTTGTCAGCTGTACTTGATTTATTTTCATATAGCATTTGGTGTCTCTACCAGAGTTTTAGACCTTGAAACGAGTACAGTTGTCGGTGGCATTGTGGCTAATTGGCAACTCCAAATACTGCTGGATGGGTGCAAGAAAAGTCTTGGATATTAACTCTTCAGTGTTCAGCCCTTTCTTCAAGTAGCCAGGTATTTCTTTGAGCCAACTCAGATGACACCTTTTTCATGCCGGTGCAACCAAGCCCTTCTGTAATTTAATATTCTATTTTTAGTGAATGTAATGGATGGAGATACAGGCTGAAGAATATCTATCTATCTGTCATGTTCAGATATTTTTAGAGCACTGATCTTTGTAATGCTGATCAGCACCAAATGTATTACATAAGATTAGCATCAAAATATATACAATGGAAAGTCAGCTCTGCTGCAGTTGTTCTTAAATTATTTTTAGTATTGCCCACAAAACTTGTATAGCTCAGTGTATTGCCCTGCCATTGTGCTCTGTCTCTATAGGAAACATTTTAAAAGATTCATTTTATCTTTTCTCAGACCTTTTCAGTCACAGGTCTCCTTCCTGAGGCTTGAAGTAAGATATTCAATGATGCACGTTATGAAGATTTTAATAAATACCCACTTTCCACCAAGACTGAAACTGAGACAAATGGTTTCTCACTGTCCTTCAGTCCAATTTATATTTGAACTTGTGATTTGCAGGTGCAAGATTCCAAATTCTGTTTTACTTACATTCCTAGCTAGTGTTGTGTTCTTTATTGGTGCTTAGGTGGCTTCGTCTTTCGCAGTTACCCATAATGATATTTTCAATTTTCTAATTTTAGTGGATATTCAGAACTAATATCTTCTCATTAAATATATCTAGTTCACTAGCTAACTATATAGAGTGGATTGGAGTAGATTATTTGGGCGAGTTTTTGAGTTTGGAGGCAGACTGTAAGAAAACAGACCATATTCTTCTCACACCACTCTAGAAGAAGTATTTTTGTGTTTCAAATTTTCTGAAAAAAAAGCTGATCCTTTCCTCTGAGTACTTTTAAAAGCTAGTTTGTAATTACTGAGGTTTAAAATAGTTCTCAACTTTCTGCATATCCATCCCATCACCGTAACTATTTGTAGGACATGAATCTTGATTATTTTTCATTATTTCTTTCTTAGTGGGTTTATGGTGCATCTGGTATATTATAGTCGATAGGAAAAAGTTTGCTGTTTGTTTTTGATGATGTAGTTTTGAAGGTGTAATGCTGTCACACCATGGTTTTACAGATCTTCCAGGATCTCTCTTCCTGAGAGTGCAATTATATGTGCTTTGATCTTGGTTTATATTACTACTGTTAAAAACAATCTCTACTTTATTAATGCTTGTCCTTGGTGGCTTGTAAACATTGTTGCAATAAAGAGAATGAGGAAAGAAAAGGCTAGAATGCCAGGTGGAATAAAAACCCAACAATTAATTCAGCTTAAAGCAGCGAGCTGAGAAAGAGACAGAGTCTTTACAAGGAATTTTTGTAATGTCATTTGTAGAAGAGAAAGTGTCTGTCATGCTCGATCAGGGCAATGAAGATTTAAATAAGCTGTTTTCAGGGTGTTATTTAGATGATAAGCAATATGAATGGCATATTTTTGTCCAGAATCTAAAAGGCTAAGTGTATTATAACTGATCCAAAGACTATACTGGAACATCTCAGCTTAATCAGTGAAATTATGAAAGGTAGAAGTGCAAAGGAGGATGGGATTTAAAAGCTAAAATATTGCAGTGAGAAAACACTTGGATGAGAAGGATTGATTCTTAGTTTACTGAGATAGGATTTTTTTTCTGAACCTTTCAGTCTGTCCTTAGTGGTAGAGGGATGGCAGAGAGGGATGGGAAACAAGAGAATGGGAAACAAGTTCTCCATTGATTTTGCCCCAGTCTGTCTAGTGGTGAGACAGATATCCATAACATGTTGCAAGAAAGAAAAATGTTCATACAGGATGGCTTTAATTCTGGTTTCTTTTCAGGAAATGAAAATAATGAAGACCTCGTTTATGGAGGAAAGCATTCATTGAGATGGCATTAGTCATACATATTTCAAGGAGAAATGTACCTTACACTACCCAAAAACCTTTTTTGGCCCAGTTAATTTATACAGATTCCTCAAATGGAATGTGCTGGAGTAGCAAGAAAATGAATGTGAGCTGCATCTCTGTTAGGATGTTTACTGATGTTTATTGACATAACTGTGTGATTTGGGGTAGCTTTGTTGGATTTTTTCCCACCCATCCTCTTGTCTGACATAGTTAAATTCATCTAGCTGAATAATTTAATCAAGTAGGGGACAGCAGGGTAGAGAGGGAGAGAGAAAAGACTTTCTGGAACCAAATTCTTCCAGTGAAGGGATAAAAATGCACTGGAATTCTGGCATCAGATTTAAACCCCAGCAAATTTATGAGGCCTGTGATGGTTTTGAATTGAAAAGCATGATGAATCCTTATTGTAATGACATAAAGCGAGTTTCTGATTGCCTTTTTTATTATGTGATCTTATAAGAATTAATCCATGTCTCTTATTAGATGGTGTTATATTGAATTGTAAGCTTTCATTTACGGGTGAATCACTATTCAGGACATATTCCAGCAATGAGATTTGTCTGACAGTTCCAGGGAAATGTATCTTGTCCTCCTGTCTAAATGTCGAATATTGTGAACTTTGGAGGGAAGTATGAAATCTAATAAGCTCACAAATCATCAGGAACAGTAGTGAAATGACACCTCAGGAAAGGTTTATGTAAATAACGGGTCAGTAACAATGGTGTAAGTAATGTGAAAGATTATATTTTCTCCACTTCTTTTTTGAGATACATGAATTAATTGTATTATGCCAGTACCTTGAAGACATGGTATTACTGTCAATGAAAAACTTGTATCCATGCTATTTAAATGAGAGAACCCAAAAATATTAATTCAATGTTTGGCACATTAAAAGAATTCATTAATAAGCATTTAAATAGAATATGTGGGAGGCTATTATATAATAAAATAATTTCAGAATAATTACTATTTCACTGTACAGTAATAAAAGCTAAAGATGGCAGTAGGTCTAATTTAAAAATAATCAAAAGTCAGGTAAGGTTTTGTAATTTATTTTTTTGATGGAAAGATGAGAAGAGCTTTGTTGAAACAGTCATTAGGTAAGCTACTTATATTGGTCAGAGAATACTTAGAAATACCTATCTGATAAATCACTTTTAAAAACATTTAAACTTTTAAAACTGGAATTAAAAATCTGGAGGAAAGAGTTACATTAAATAACTTCATAAAGGATTTTCTTTTTTCTCATGTTGTCTTTTGCTGGTTAGATCGTGACTCACATAACAAATGTGTGATTTTTTCTTTTAATTTTTTTTTTTTAAGATACACTGGCTAAACTCCAGAAAAAAATCATCCAAACATAAAAGCCTGATTTTGGGAGTAATATGTACTTCATTTTATCTTGCTGGAAATTGGTTGAAAGACTTCTTTAGGCCTAGTATGTTATTTTGCTAGCACGTAGAAATTTCTTGTGATTGCGCAGTCCTTACAGTATTCTGTTATAGTAAGCTCTAAGTTATTTCATAGCAAATTAGATTCTGTGAATCAGAAAAGAACTTGGTTTAATGTATGTTGATATGTATGGTAAAGGGTTTGGAATTTTTCAATTTTGGAACAGCTCTAATGAGAGTTGGACCATGTAAAGTTCATAAACTTGTGTGGGGTGGTAATATTCTAATCTCAGTTAACGCTGGACTTGATACTACAAAAGGCAGATGGCAATTAAACAAGCAGATTGTATTTTTTATGTGTAGGTGAATATCACCCTATCATGTTGAACCTCTCGTGTGTCTTGGGAATGGATGGCTGCTCTTCACCTCTGGAGGGGCATTCTCAGTAGTCGGTTGAAACCAGGAGCTAATGGGATTACATATAAGATATGATTAATCATTCAGTCATTAATTTGGCAAGCATGAAAAATGCAATAAACCATTACAGTCAGAGGTATCAGGATCAACACACATTGTCCTTGAAATCCTCCTCAGGCTTGGGCTGGCTGGATAATAGGAGGGGCATAATTTTCTGTAGTTGAGAAATTATTCCAAGTGTTTCAGGTTTAGGATTCTCTGAGATTCCATAAAGGAACTGGTTTTATAAGAGCTTTCTGATAGCAGAGTTGTTTTAAAACAGCTCATTATATAAGCACCATGAACCATTACTCACTTTTGATTACTTGTACAGTGCTTTTCTTCTCAGATGATTCAAAGACTTGGAGATAAATCCTGTCTTTTCTGTTACAGAAAGACCATTTGCTGTTTTTCTTCCATTTCTTTGGCTTTTGAAAATATTAAGGAAGAAAAACCAAAACAAAGCAGAAATATCCCTGAGGAAATGGTTCAGTGATTGCTGCTTCTTCTAACATGAATAGTATGAGCATGATGTTCGGTCTTTTTTCCTGGTCAAGGATGTAACAGTCCCTTCAAATTTTTCTTCCCAGAAAAATGATTGTATTTTCTATAAGATTTTTAATTTCTTCACCACAGAAATCCTTTTCTATATTTCTAGAATATTAAATTTTCATTTTTTCTGAGGAAGCTAAAAAAAAAAAAAGATATTCTGGAAGATACAAGAATGTCCTGAAGGTGCAATATGCATGTTATTATGTACATTTTAAATTATTGCCTGAACTCACAGCTCATTCCTTTCCTCATGTCTTGAAATATTTCTTCTTTGCAAAATTAGAAGCCGCTCCAAGAACATAAATTCTTACTTATGATTTATGCTTAAATTTTAGTTGTTTTTTTCTTTTTTTTAAAGCAGAACATTCGTATTAATTTATCCTCATCAGTCAAGGACCTTATTTCCACAGACACGTTCATTCAAATCCTACACTTAGAACCTCTAAATTATGTCTCTTCTTTTTGCAAATTATCCTCTAAGTAGCTAATATATTAAGTGGAATAGCTAATAGAGTTCAGATTCTTCTGTATTTTTCTGCTAAATGGTGCTTTTTTTACAAAAAGTAGCAAACTGATTCTACTAAACCTTTGTGGGTTTTAGGTGGAAGGATTGTAAAAGGTTCCTTCTGCAGTATGGAAAGCATTAAACCTAATATGAAATCATCCCTATTATTTGTAGTTTGTGGGAGAAATCCCAGGGCCAAGCCCTATTGACTCAGAAGCTCTCTAAATGGATTCTGTGCTTTATAATAAGTTGTTATGATCAGGCAGGAGGCCAAGTACCAGATGGATTGATTGCCTTCTGCCAGAGGTATGGCAACATCAGCTGCATCTATTAAGAATGCATTTATTGTTGAAAATGTCTGCTTGACTACTGGAGTTCAGTTTGAGCTATCAAAACACTCTTTGGTCTCGTGATCCTGGAGTTAGTTTGAGTGATTTGTTGAGAAGCCCTACTTTAGTCTTATTTAAGGATCTTCTCCATACTCCTAAATTATTATGATGTTTCCTGCTCTAAAGAAAATGGGTTTGCTGAGGCTGTTTCAGAGAAATCAAATAAATGGAGCTTTCCAAAACCGTCAATAAGGATGCACAGGAGATCTTAGTTGCTGAGTGTGAAACTGAAATTTTTCGCAAGATATGTAGTCTATGAAGGGAATAGTAGGAAACCAGCTCACAAATCAGTGTCTCTTCTGACCTGCCACCTGTTGAAAGAGGGGAGTGTTAGTCACTTTGAAGCACTAAAAAAAATTACCGGAAAAGATGTATCAGTAGCCTGAGCTTTCCTACAAGAAAAAGACAAACTCAGTTAGCATTTTATTTATAACCCAAGGGAGAACTGATGATTTGATTCATGGCCTAATCTAAATTCTACATTCATTGCTTCATGGTGAAAACAAGAGTTTAATCCCAAAGTAATCTTATCATTGCACATGTCTCAACATGTGAGATCAAATCCATGCTGTCAAATTTCATGTCTGTTCTTAGGCATCAAACACAGAAAAGTGTCAAATCCAGAACACTTAATCTAGTTATTTCCAAGACATATTTCCAAAGTAGGCCTATGCAAAGGGGTGCAAATACATTTACAGGGTGAGAATGCAGCTGATATGACTACTAGGGATCTGTAGTACTGCTTTAAATTCCCTTTATAGCTAGTGAAGGGACATAGGTGCATACAGGGTGCATGTACTCTCTTCCCAAAGCAGGGGTTTTAAAATAGCCTAGGTGAATTACTCAATGGAAGTTCTTGCTTCTCTGCTTCATGGCTTCCTGCATGTGGTCAGGTGAATCATTCCTGAAATTTTGTGCACTGAGCAACTTACTGACCCAGGATGAGGCACTTGCACTCTCTGGAGGTGAAGCAGTGTAACCATGTGGGTATACTGAGGGATACAAACTAAAAGAAAGTATTTTTCAGAAGGGCTTCTGAATTCAGTGAGAGCACAGTGCCGGTCATGGCTTACAGCTTCTTGACTATGTCAGGCTGAAGTAAGTTAGCTTGTTCTCTTCGTGACACATTTTTTGTGTATTGGCTTCTACAAGTGTCCTTTTTGGTTCAGTACCTGATACCAATCTACTGCTTTAGGTCTCAGATTCACTTGAATTAGATTTTAAAACCTCCAACATTCTTCTATGCAGCTTCCTCCAGCTAGTCAGCTGCTGGATTGAACCTGCACATTTCAACCTCCTACTTTAGAGAACACACTCATATGTATGTCAGAAAGGCACTATCTCCCAGTGTTTCTTTCTCATCTCAGTTTAACAGCTGCCCGTTCTGTTTTTAAATGCTGCGTGGGACAGAAGCTCACATTCACATTTTTAAGGGCACCACGAGACACAGCCTTTGTCCCAGTGCCTGGATGCATGATACAACAGTCCTGGCTAATATTTGCTGGTGGGACACCTCTCTCCTCACTCTTCCCCACGAGCATCCCATGTTGGCAGTGTGCTCGTAGCTCCTGTTGGCAAAGGGAGCTCACACCGACGTGTCACCTGTTGTAGAATCGATGCTTGCTAGGGAATGGGTGCCTGTGCTACTGCCCATGAAATTACTGTAAATAGTAGACAGGCTTGAGGTAAAAGCAGAAACAATTTAACCAACTGAAGTGAAGAGCATAAGAAATCGATTGCTATACTTAAGGCAGATACAGAAATGTGGAACAATTACAGTCCTTGTTGTTGCTGCTCATTCGGGTCTGGCTTCAGCATCGTTTCTTTTCCTCTGTTTTCAGCTAGCAAGCTTAAGCCAGACTAACTTCCAGGGTGACTGACAGCTCCCTGGAGATGGGATCTGGCCTTCAGCTGCACTTGGTCTTTTGCTTGTTTCCCAAAATAGATTCTGATTTGGGATGAAGTCACCCCTTCTGTCCCCCCTGTTTCTGCTGAGCATAATTCACCCTTCCTGGCCTTCTGCATTTCAGGATATATCTGACTGATTAAAAAGGCATCTGATTTTTTCTCCAGTGCCCTCATCAAAAAGAAGGCCTGTGGACTGTGTCTTTCAGACAGCCTGAGCAGACGTGCACAGGCTTCACACTTGTTTGACTTAACCTATTTACACAATGCAATCCCCAGTGGCCAGATAACAGAGGAAAAGTTACATTACCGCTGGGTTTAAATGCATAACCTGTATCTAGCACAGACCTTTAAAAGTGCTTTCTGTATAAAAGAGAGTGATAAATGCGAATTGTTGGTAAAACCTGGTATGTTGGAAAAGAAACCAAGGGATGATTTGTATCTATAGTAAATGGGCCATAAGCCTGGTTTCTGGGAACCAGTGAGACACAATGACATTTTTCCTAACTGGATGCATGATTGTATAATGGATATAAGTGGTGTCAAGAATTCAGTCTGAGGCACTAGAATACTGTCTGAAATCCAGACTCTTGCCAGTGAGACAGTGTATGTACATGAACCAAACTGGACAGAGTGCAGAACTTTCTTGCCTTGAGGCAAAGTCAAAGAAATCATTGTGGTGACAGCAAGAGAGACTTCTGTAAATGGTAAGACACACCTGCCCATGTAGGTGCCAGGTGTTCCCATAGCACAATCTCAGGAGAAACGGTCGTAGAGAGCCCTGGGCTGCCCAGTTCCAACTGCAGGTTACAAGAGTCAAGTTTTTCAGGCCTCTTTGCTTTAGACCGGTGGTTTTAGGATGTGCAGCGCATCTAACTGTCAAAGTTCAAGTGCATTAGTTAAAGGAAATTTAATGTGGTAATCAGTTTTACAAAGATTAGTTGTTTTTAAAGTATTTTCAGATTTTGCCTGTGAAGTTGTTGTGCACTATTACTGACTGCAAGAGTTTATTTTTATTGCAGAAGGGTTATGTTTGTACTTGTTAATGGTTTTACTTAGGAGTTAAGCTTTTTCACCAGCAGGAGAGATACAGTCTAATGTCTAAGAAATTGTGAAACCTTTACAGTCTGAGGAACTGAAATTTAAGTGATTTGGGTGAAAAATTTTACTGGTTTAATAGTACCTTTTATGTTTAATAGTTGTAAATGTGCAAAAATATAAATTAGTCATTACAGTACTTTAAAAAGCATGGAGAAGAAAGTTGTTTATGTCTGGCAGGGTGGTCAGCAGGGTCGACAGGGTCTTTCTTTGCACAGCTGTTTTGTTGTTAGTCTGTGAAGCTGTAAATGTGAGAAGCAGAATTCTAAAAACCAGATAGAAGTATCTAGAAGGAAACAGGGATGTTCGTGGCTCACATGGCTGTTCTCATCAGGGAGGCAGGAAAATGCTGGCACAATGATAAATTTGTCAACCAGTTTAAAGATACATTTTGATGTCAAATAATTGAAGGTACATTGGAAAAGATCTATCCTTCTACAAAGGCCTTGGAAACCTATTTATCCTGAAATAATCCCTAAATTTGAAGAAAGGGAAATGAACTGATACTGTCACCATAGTGCTGTAAATAAATCAGGGTTCCTGGGTGCTTGCAAGAACCTATCTAAAGCTTCATCATTAGCAATGCTGGAAAATACTAGATATCTGTGCTTGTATGCCGTCTGTGTTTATTCTGTGTGGAAGCTATGTGAAGTACGGGAATAGTCTTTCAGTAGTAAATATTCACTGTTTCTGATAAGTTAAAAATTTTCGTATTATGTTTATTTCTTTTGTTCTTAATTATTATTGTATATTCAGTTTTACTTTAGGAGCTTTCTGTAGGACCTACAACTGTGTTTAGATACACTCCATAAAAGTCTCTTTACCATTTGCTCAGTGAGTTGAATATGAGACTTCTGGAGCTGGATGTCTCCAGGGATTTCCTGGAGGATAATTCTGTATCCTGAAATATAGATAACTAGTTGGGTAATTATATCTCAATAAAGCCTTTTATTAATAGGTATTCTTGCTTTAATGTTTAGATGTGCTTCTAGAATTCACATCACTGGTTATCAATTCTTTGTATTTCTGCAGCTTTGAGCGCACAAGAAAATTTTCGTTTGTTTCCCAATTGCAGTTTATTATATTTTAAATTACAAATAGATGCTGTGGTATCCCTACGAGACTGTTCCATAGTTAATGGCTATTTATGTATCATCCTGGAGCTTTGATTTCTGTCGTAATAATAAAAAATGCATGCTTTGTGCAGTTTAAATATGAAGAAATATTTCTTTGATTTTTGCTGAAAGATTCATAGATAGAACTCTTGAATGATAGGTCTAGCAGTTTTGGTCCTTGTAGTTCTATTTTTCTGTTGACTTATAAGACTCGAATATTTACAAAGCTCTAAGCCATCTATTTGAAAAAGCAGAGCTTTTAAGGAGAGGCTTGAAAAGTTGTCAGAAGGACAGACCGAGGGCGTACAGAAAAATGTACACTGCTCATAGAGAAAAGCTGCTGGTAGTTTATTGGGCTTCCTCAGGTAGGTGATTTCGCCTGACTCTTAGATTACAAAGTTGAAGTTTTGCTGGGACTAGGTATCTCCTAGAGATGTGTGTCTCAGTGCTCTGGTTTGGGAGCTGAGACAGTCTCACAGTGTTCCTGTTGCTGTTGTTCGATCTGTTTTATCTGAGGATTGAAATTCTGTGAATCAAGACAAGAGTTAAATGGAGGAACATTGGGTAGTGAGGGCCTGTGTCTTTCTGCTGTGGTTGAGGTTTAGTTTGGGGAGATGCACCATTTGAAGAGTTGGTACTAACAATCCCTGTGATCGCTGCAGCTGTCCACTCAAGGAGATGCCAGCCAGGTGATTGGGCCACTGACAGAGGGCCAGAGGAGGAACGTGGCTGTGGTGAATTCTCTGTACAAGCTGCACCAGGCGGTTCTGAAGGTAGGCTTCTTTTGGCATTTCTCTTCTTGCCATAATGTTACCTTCTTGCTCTATCCTGTGCATGTGCTCCATTTAGCAGATGAGAACTTTTGACAAATACAGCCCAGTTTTGTGTTAAGAACTGCACCTTGCTGTGTATTTGTACAAGTCTTTGAGACTTGGCTGGCCCTTGTAAGCACCACTCTATGACAAATTGTCAATATTAAAAGAATAAAGATATGTTTACAGAGAATAATCATGTCTCACAGCCATTACTTTGTGAGCATAAACAACTGAACTCTTTGTTTTTTCTTATCTGTTTTTGTGCTAATCAGCTTGATAGCCCCCTTGCAGCATCTGCCTCAGCCCAAGCTTATATTTTGCAGAAAACCTTCATTGCTTTCCCACAGTTGTGGCTAAACTGAAAAGGTGAAGGAAAGGGTGAATTTAAGAAAAGCAACACCTCACAAATATCTCCAGATATTATTACTGCAACTAAAGTCTGGTCTGGAAATTTTTCAGGACTAAGCACATATGAATAATTCCAATTTACTGGTTTAATGATGCCGATTGTTACACAGTCTTTGTAAACTAAATCAGACAGATATATTGGTAGTTGCAGTTAACCATATTTAAATCCTATCCTGATGAGAAAAAAGTTCATGAGTACTCCTGACTCTGGATATGTTCAAAGAATTTTTAAAAATGCTAAAAAGCCTATAAAATTTCCTTGGATTTTGCAAACAGATGGTAGATCAACTTTTAAGTCTGCTTTCTCTGATGTATTTAGTAATGAACCTCATGTGTCTTAGTGTTGGAGGGAGATCTGATATGATTCAGTCTTTGAGTTCAGTACTTATCTGGCTTAAAAATACTATTGTGTAGCACATTCATAACTGTAAGGAAATTGGTAGAATAGTCCTTCAGGTCATTCCTTGACTTTCAATTTTAATATAGTTTTAGTTGCACATAAACAACTATTTAACATGTAGTGCTACAATAGTCATAATACTGAGAAAGAACAACCATTCCTTCAAATGTTTGCCACAGAGCTGCTTGTATAGTTCTCCATGAATTCTATACTTAGCAGTGGGAGAATACACCAGTTATTTTTATTCTGATTCTTTTAGCCCTTCAGCTAAATTTCAGCTTAACTCCATTGAGTCATTTCTTTGCCAAGGCAGAAGCAGTCCATAGGAAATCTGAGAGCAAAGAACTGATACTGATGCACTGAGAATTCTGTCTGTATAAAGCACACTTGATAGTTATCTGTAGCTATGTAAACACTCATTACTAAGGGTAACTCAGTATGTTTTTAAATGACGTTGAATATTATGGGGATTCTAATAATTTGTTGAATGCTGACTGTTAACAATTACTTTACAATTTTTAGGTTATTACCAGTCAGAGCTCATTTCCAGCAGCTGCTGAGCAAACGGTCACAACTGCCTTGAAGGTAATTGAATGTCCATATGCTGCAGGGATAGGGCTGAGCTTGGCTTTGTTTGTTACACTTAAAATGGGCACTTATTTCCCACGTATTATTTTACATCAGTATGTTTAGTAACAGGTATACCAATATTCTGACATTTCTAATTTATTGTATCTGCAGCTACATATGTGTTACCTGTGCCAAATCACTGCTTGAGTCGTGTTTGTATTCAGAATATTCTCGTAACGGTCAGAACATAGATGTCATCTGACTGTGAAAATAAATGTCTTTCTCTGCAGCATGCACACAGCAATAGCTGGATCCTTCATCACCCCCTTCCTCCCCCTGACAGATACATCAAATTATCATTTTCATGCGACCTGGTACTTTCCTGGAGGGGGATGTGGATGGCGGTGCAGCCTCTGTGGATGACAGCTCCCCACGTCCGTCCTGCTGGGCACTGACCTGGGAAGGGTTGTGTGCAGGGGAATGAAGGGCAGCTTGTGTCTGGGGAATGAACAGCTGAGCCAAGTGTGCACCAAAATGTGCACAGGTACAAGCCAGGAATGCCAAAGCGTTGTGCACCTTTTTGAAGGAAGGCTTGACACAGAAGCAGCAAGCAGCTTTATTTCTGTACTTTACTGGTAAAATCAGTTAAAGAGAAATGTTATCTTTAGGTTTGGTTCTCCTATTTAGTATTTTCTGATGCAGAATAATAAAAAGCACTGATAAAATGAACTGTTTCCTAAAGTATTTTTGAGGTGTCAAAATGCAAATGCTTCTAGTTTTTGTTTCCTTACTTCTGCCTTTTTCTTATTCTATTTTAGGCAGTCCATGATCTAATGGGTAGTGCTGTTCAGCCGCTACTGAACTCTGTAGGAGATTCAGTGGAAGCTATTATCATCACCATGCACCAGGAAGACTTTTCTGGGTAACTAGAAATATCTTTTAAATTTACCATTGCTCTAGTAAGATGTCCTGCATGTGTGTAATAAATTGTTATTGCCACAATGTCCTTGAAGCAAGAGTGCCTGTTTGTTGAGGGGAAGGCGATGCTTTATGGTTAATGAACACAGGAAGCAGAATTATACCTATCTGTTGAAACAAATTAATCAGGTAGCATCTGTCTTCTTTCCCTCCCCCCTTTTTTTATTCATATCTGTTGAGTAAAATTCATTTAAAATAGAAAAAAAAAGCTGACAAGAGGCCATTTTTGTGCTTAAAAAACCCTTTTGCTTTCAAAATGTGATTTTTTTGGACAGTCTTCAGAACTGTCAATATTCCTGTTTCTCAAAGCATGTAGCCTCTGATGTAATAGTTAATTTTAACTTTTTTAAAAATTTAAATCTCAGGTTCAGTATGTTATGCTATTTTCCCATAGCATTTTCATTAAAATTGTCAGTATTCTTTACATGCCAAGATCTTGAGTCTTATATATAATTGGTACTTCCTTCCTAAATTTTATTTTGGTTGTCATGTCTTTTCTAACATTGCTTATATCACCATCAACTGTCCTGTTTTCTGTCTTGAAAATTCACTGAAAATAGTATATTTTCAGAGATGTTTTGAATTTTCCTTTTGACTTTTTTTTTTAAACAGTATTTTATGCTTACCCTCTTTTAGCACCAGTAGCACAGTACATCTCTAGTTGGGTAAACTGTTTCCAGCCAAAGGCTAAGTTTTGTTAGATAGCCTGTTTGTTCTTCTAAAATTGGAAGGGCTCTTCTACCTGACTGTCAGTCAAAGAAAGAGAAAGGGGATTGGTTTGTGTCTAGGGGCTTCTGTGCTGCTTCCATGATACTGACTTTGTAATTCTGGGTTTGGAGGAACCTAGGAGACTAATTCTATACAGAGAACGGGTTTGGGATTGATAGGCTAAACTAGTAACCCTGTGACATATGTTTATATTTTATGATCCATTATTAGAATTTCAAATCAACAACTGAGACATTCAAATTTAGGGTCTGGATTTCAGCTGTAGGCTCCAAATTGAAGGAGACTCTGCAAGTTGGGTAGGAGTGGGGTGTTTCCCTTTATCTTGTTATCTCTTGTTTTATCTTTCAATTCTTTATGGGAATGGCTGATAAAGAGATATTTTTTGACTGTAGTTTCTGAGTGAGCTACATGCTCCTTATTCTGAGTAGAAATGAGACACTAGAATTCATGCCATGACTTGGTGGGGTAGGAAAAAAATTTGAATGAATCCAATAGGTTTTGGCTGTGTTTTAAAGATGAATTTAGCTGCCCCTATTTCTTTTTCTTCTCTTTTATTTTTCAGATCATTATCCAGCTCAGGAAAACCAGATGTCCCTTGTTCTCTCTACATGAAAGAGCTTCAGGGTTTTATAGCAAGAGTCATGAGCGACTACTTCAGACATTTTGAGTGTTTTGACTTTGTCTTTGATAACACTGAAGCCATGGCTCAAAGAGCAATTGAACTTTTCATTCGCAATGCCAGTCTAATAAGGCCCCTCGGTGAGGGCGGGAAGATGCGCCTGGCAGCGGATTTTGCACAGGTACCCTCAATACTGATTTCTGCTTTTTAGTGTCATTTCACTGATTTCACTGAGAAGTATCAATACTTTAGTCCCCATTGAAGTATAAACAGGCAGTTGTAGAGATTGGTGCATTCCGGGTCTAAACATCCTCTCTGATAAGATACTAGATCCTGAGAAATGCATCCACTAAGTAGTTGAAGATCCCTCATCACTGTAAGGAACATTCAGGGAGGTCTGACAGCTTCCTGTCAGGTGACTGTTGCATTTAAATTCAGCTGCATCTTGGCACGTTTTCCCACTTGGCCAACCTCTTCAGCACGTCCGTCATTTGCCACCATTCATTTACTTCATTCTTGCTCTCTCTTCTAATGGAATATGGTGTGTCACTTCCTTAATCACTCTATATATCACGGTGCCCACAGTGGTTAGTGGCTAACTCAGCTGCTTCGCAGTGGGGGAGACAAGCTAAAGAAATATCAATATCCTGGGGAAGAGCTGCCCTATTGGAAACAGAAAGGCAGTTGTCTTGTGGGATTCTCTTCACGACCCGATTGACTGACCTGCCTCTCAGCTTTACCTAACTCCTGTGCAGGACTAAACCACAAAAGAAATTGCCAGATTCATATCCACTACCTGTCTGTGTTATCTACTATATTAAAATTCAATCTGTCAGCAGTACCACTGTGTGGTTAACGTGCCAAAGAATTGGGCATCCACAGATCAATCTGAGGCTGCCGTTTATTGTTTTCCAAGAGGAAAAGGGAATTAGCACCGGCTGTCTGCACACTGAGTGCTGCTTCTGGCTGGTGGGTAACTGAGGTAGGAGAGGAAGGCACGGAGGGAGGAATTGCTGCCACCTCCACTCTTTCTTGTGGCTGCTTTGTATCATTTGCCTGTGGGTTACATACTCCTGAGTAAAATTTTTTTATTCATGACTCAAAAATAGCAAATCAGCCCTTAATCACAGAAATTAAGGGGAAGTTTTCAATTGCTTTCAGTGAGGAGGTTCCATTCCCTTCTCTATTTTGAAGACAATGGCATAAAATTGGAAGCAAAAAAAGGACACTTGACTCTTCCTGTGGAAGGAATAGAGATAATTTTTGTAATTTATGCTATGTATGCTAATTTTAACTAAGTCATATAAATTTGGAAAATATTTTCACCTGGTTCTACAGTAAGAGCACCTGATCTAAGCACCTGTTATAATCTAAAAATGTAACTTGTTTATAAATTTTTAAACACTGATTTTTCCCATTTTGACTTGGGCTGCCTTTTAAGTGAAAAATGAAGGTATGTTTTTATAAAGTGTAGAGGAATATGCATGGTCTTCCCCACTGTGCTGAGTATAACTCCTGAATGGACAGCTGTGTAGAGATAAATATTCTGATTTCTTTTGTACCACAGAATAAAAAAAAAAAGGGTTTGAGTTCATTCCTGTCTCCTGCCTTCAACTGTTTCTGTATCTGGGGGCTGCCTTGTGTTTTCCTTTTCTTCACATTGCACTGTATTCTTGGCTTGTTTAAAAATGGGCTTAAGACAAGAAATCTGTGTCCAGCAGCTGCATAAAGCCAACTCAGCGCTCCCTCTGTGCCTTTGGGCATCTCTGCACAGAGCTGCTCTGGGTGTCCCAGGCTGCTCACGGGCTGCAGTGTCCAGAATGGCCTGGACACTCCATCTTCTTGCTCAGGATAGCAGAAAAAGGACTGAAACATTTTGTATGTGGATGCTGCCTTGCATCCATGTTTTCTGGGATGTGTGTACTCCTCCCAAAAACCTGGTGGATTTTGGGCACATGCCCATGATTCCAGCTCCTGGGAGCCTGACGGAAAGGTTGTTGTTGCTCTGACTCAGCCAGGAGTCCTGGTGTAAATGCAGCTTTAATCCTGATCAGGACTAGGAGAGGTTGCTGCTGCTTTGGGCTGAGGAGGGCAGGGAGCAAGTATTTAGCTGGGCTGCTGGCTTGATGGGAAGGATAAATTTTTCCAAATGGCCATAAATGCTGTGTGCAGGGATTTTTCAATCCCAGAAAGGCACTGCATTGTTGGACTAGAACCAAACCCAAAGGAAACAACCTGCCTGGAAAGATACTGTGTGTAGGAGTAGGTTTGTTTATAAACTGTTTTCACTTGTGCTCTGTCTTGTAGAGTAATTTTGAATTTTCTCTACGCAAAAAAAGAGTTACATGTTCCTGCTCAGACCTGACTTTTGAGATCTAAAACCCCTTCTGATATTTTGGGTTGCTTGTAAGCAAAAGACCTGGGCAGAAATCTGTCCGGAAGCTTTGGTTAGTTTGAGTTCTTATTATAAACACACATGCAGTGAGTCAAATAACCTTGGATTGCATCAGATTTTGAGTATCTCATGCTTGTGCACATTCTTTCAGGGCACTCACAGAGTTACAGCTGCCTTATACTCAGCAGAATAGCTTTGGCTGAGAGTCTGATTTGAAAATTTTTGCACTGAAAACGTGTTTTACTGATAAGTTGCCTCAAAACAACAGGTGTCCACACAGAAGGGGGAAAATGGATTTCAAGTTTTCTTCATTCAGAGCTAGGTTTGGTGAGGTGCATAACAGCCAATTTTCTGGAGTGAGGCTCAGCTACTTATACATTAGGAATTACTGCTGTAGCTCTGTTGTTCTCTGTCTTACCCTGTTTCCAGTGTCAGTATCGCATTTAGCTGTCCTGTGCATTACAGATTTCTCAGCAGTGAAAGGTGTGTGCTACCGTGGCAGCTGTAAACAGAGCTGTGATAGGCTTGAGATATGCCTGAATATCATTAATATGATTTCACGTAAATCAGTGCTTACAGGAACATGGGAACATTGCAAGCCCTAGGAAATGTGCACAGCGCTGCAAGGTTGTTATCGAGGGCTGTGCCACAGTTCCTTGGGAGTCTCATTTGTTATATTTCCAGTCTACAGGCTGAGTTCACCTCTTTTCATGCTCTCAGTTTTTATGCAGGCAATTGCACAAGATTACTTCTCAGCTCACTTCTCCTGTATATTCCCGAATCAGCTTGTTTTATTTGGTTTTGTATTTTCAAGGTGCCCATAATTCAGTATTCACATATTTAATACCAAATTTCACTTTTTAATTCAGTACTTGTCAGACTGAAAAAAAAAATGATCTCCTGAAGGCAAGCAAGCTGGCAAGCCCTGATGGTTTTCAACACTTCTGTTTCTGGGGAGTGCAAGTTCTTCTCCAGTTCTTTTAACTTGCTTGGTATTCAGAGTTGTTACAGCACTCAGGCACACTTTGGGATTGTGGCTTGTAGTTCAGGCCTTCCTAAAACCCGATGGAAGTGCTGGACCATACAGCAAAGAATGAAATATAAGCACGATCAGTTGAGGAGTTTGTTTAAAAGAAATGAGGAATCTACAGTAATATTTGGCATGGAAATCGGTAGTCTACGCAGAGTTTATAAGCTGGTACAGGAAAATAGCTGTTTATTAATAGCAAATACAAATCACAACTGCATTGAAATAAACTCGTCTAGAAATTGCAAAGACAAAGTAATCATTATGCCTCATGGCATGAAGGCATGACATGATTTCCTATCTATTTTGGAGCCACATATAAGGAGGAGCCACTGTCAGTGCCAAGAACCCTGCCTTATGTCGTGACTGAAATTTTCAGCCTTGTCAAGGGAACTATTTTTATTGGTCCTGTTTGAGTCAGTACTCTTCTCTATATGCTTTCCTGTATTTCTTATCTAGGCATGATTTATAGTTAGGATTTTTGGTATTGTTCAGTACTGTGTTCAGACAGCTTTGATAGGGTACAGTTAACACTGCCACCAATTCTTCAAGTCTTTCTCAAAAAATTACTGCAAAATGTTTGGGTTTTATTGAATTTTCCTAGAAAAATGTTTTTATGGTAGAAGTTCACAGTGCTAAATTCTAGTGTAGAAGAGCTGTTCCTATCTGCTGGCTAGCCTATGGTCAGAATCTGGTTTCCTGAATCTATAGGTGGCGTTAAAAAAAAGCAAGAATATTAGGCATTTGGATTTTTTAAAATGTAAACAGATTTGCTCCTTTGATCAAACATGATGATACAAGTGTAAAAGTGCTTTTTATAATTTTTCCTAAAAAATTTCCTTTCTCCTTTCTTGCAGAGAAATTAGAGCAGCAGCAAGCTGTAATCACAGTTGTAGTCATAAGGACAGAAACTACTAAAGCTAAAATACATTTAATGTTTAGTGCTAATTATCTTCCTGGAAAGAGGGAATTATTTGCTGATGTGTGTTATTTTAGAGGTGTTACAGCTGAAGGATTTACTTAAGCATCAACTGTTTTGGAATTGCTGCACTGGGGAGAAATCAAATTGCACATCCCTTCAAGGCCAGCTTCTTTCATGTAATAGTTCAGAGCTCTTCTGCTCCCTTGCTTGTTAAAGCATTCTGTCCTGGTGAATGGCTAGAAAAAAGCATTTTGAGGTAACATTTAAAAACTTGGAATTCATCTTGGCCAGGAGGAAATGTAATTGCTAAAAATTTAATGTTAAGATTTTCCAGCTGAAAAAGCAGATGTTTAAGTAATGAGAGATCTTGAAAATACCACAATAGGCACTAAACAATAACTTCACTATGGGGTTTTTTAAAGCACTCTTCAATATATATGCATTATCTGTATCTAGACTACGTATTAACTTCACCCTTGGGTTGCTGAACATAATCCAATTAGAGAAGCCAGGCATGTGATGTATTTTTTTCAATATGGCCAGCCAGTGAATAGTTCAACAGATAATTGACCACCTAGCCATGGGCTATGGCAGAGTCGTGTGGGAAGAAAAGATAATATTGCCTTTTTGGGCTTAGAGAGCATGAACCATTGAGAAGAAGCATATGTTGGGCAGGAGCCTGCCACTGTGTCCTGTGAAGCATAGCGAACTAACATGAATAAATCATGGAAAAGCAGTGGGTTTTGAACAAAGCTAGAAGAAACAAGTCATTAGGCCTTCTTCTGTTCTATCTGCTGCTTGCTTTTTGGCAAGCACATTCATCTCCTAGTGCTCCCCTTGGATTCTGTCTTAATGATTATATCACATCAAGCCTCTGTGGTTGCAAATTACTGCTTGAACACCTGATTTATCACTGAATTTAACCTGGATGTTTGAATTTTCAAATTTGCAGTTCTGGAAGGGAAATTTGGAAAAGAAACAGAAAATACTACTTACCCTTTTATACGTAAAGTCCACAGGACATGGCTGTGTGAAAGGCCTTGCACACATGATAAAAATTGGCTGCTAGCAGCCAAAAACATGCCCTGATTTAAGAGCTCAGCGACAGGCTTGGAAACTATAGCTGTGTATCACAGCAAAGGCTGCTACAGTATAAACTCGCTGTGTGAATCAACAGTTGATGCCGTTTCAGGTGATGACAGGTAACTCAACCAAGAAGTGATGCACACTCAATTCTCTGCCCAATTCCAGCACCTTGAAAACAGCAACTGTTCCAGCTGAATGGTTCCTCCCCAGCACTTGCTCCTGGGCTGGCACAGTGCTCAGCAGAGACACTAAACCCCTCTCAGTGGCCTCAGAAATGATTGTGACAGCAGAAGGAAGCAGTAGGATCCCGCTGTGTCACTGGGCTCAGATAAACGCCTAAAATTCAAGCAAAGAAAACAATCTTAGTTATTACATGAATTATACTTTTTATTGGAGAGAGATTGGGTTATAACACAAAGACTTGTATTGTAAATTCTAAAAAAAAGAGTTTCTGTGGTTTATGTACATTTTTACCACATTTGTTTTCGCTCATTCCCACTCTTCATGAGTCAATATGAGATAGTATAGTATGCTGCAAAGCTTAAAAACAATATTTTTCTTTGGCAGCTATTACTTCACGAATCCACCATCTGCTGCCATTAAATCTATCTAGTTCTAGCAATACTAATAATTTCCTACAGTGAATAAAGGTTGAAGATGAAGTAATAGAATTTTCCAAAGTAATTTTTCTTCTTTAGTACTTAAGACTAAAAATTTTAATTTATGGAAACTACAAAGTATATTCAAGAGAATTCATTTAAATTTGTTTTAATAAGGAATTGGTTAAGCTGTAGAAAGTTTCACTTAACATCTCATTACTTCATATTATGTTCCAGGAGCGAAACAGTCTTTCAAAACTTATTAAGCAAAATTATATTTTGCTATGCTGTTATTTCTTCCCCCTCATGAGTACTGTTTGATCCACATATCTCTGTTTCCGCAAGTCAGACTGGCAGTTTGTTGCCTGTTATCAAAGTCTCTAAAGAACCTAAAGGAATTATCTTCTCCCTGGTCCCTCACAGCTGCAAGCCCACGGCTCCCACCAGAGCTGGGACACTGGCTCCTGCAGGATATCAGTTGCTTCCAGCTGCCCCCAGCCAATACTGACGCCTGAAAAGAAGCTCTGGAGAAATCAGAGTCTTGCTCCCATTTGTTTTCCAGGATCTGTAGGGTTCTTGTATCATGATGCAGGAAAGCATACTTAGTTAGCTCCTCTTTTTGGCTGCTTGCTCCTGAGCCTGTGTGGCCGAGCAGCCTCTTGGCTCCTACCTGTGCTCCTGGGGGACCTGGGGGAACAACATGCTGAACTTGCTGTAAGCTTCATTGCAGTTTGGAGTTGGAACACCTCCCTGCAGCAGTTCCCTGCAGAGCCTGCCTTTCCTGGGAGCATGCCCTCACTCCCTTGTGCCAGCAGATTCAGCACAGCACAGCAGCTGGTGGCTCCTGAGCCACAGGGACATTGACTTCCCACCTGCATGCAGGAGAGGTGACCTCGTCCTCAGGGTGTAGAGAGGGGCCATTTCACAGCCTAAAGATTTGGGGACCAAAAGGGCAGCAGGCAAGAGGAAGCCAGGCTGTTACTCAGGGCTGGAGCCTTATTTCCTTATTTCCACTTCCTGGATTTTTATTCACTTTTTTCTCTCATGAGTGAAATGTGCATAAAATGCAGATTTCAAGTGGCCTGGAAGTGCTGTATGTGAGCATTTACTCTAGGGTCCCTGGGCTCAGGCAGTGGCTGTGCATTGCCCGTAGGAAAGCTCTGTGGGGCATTCCTCATTGCTTTCCAGAGCTACCCACCTCTCCTGGTCTGCAGGGGAAGCCAAGATGCTTGGGTTGGGCCCTGTGGCTTTCCCAGCTTTGCCTGAGTGTTGTGTAGGGGGTTACTCCTACAGGCATGATCCACTTGACCTATTTTAGGTGTCCACCTTGGGGAAAGGTGCATTGCCCCCAGGAGTGGCTGTTTCTCTCCACTGCCTGTGAAGAGAACCTGTAGCTGTTGAGAAGTGGGTGAGATGACTCCCATCCTGCCACCTGCTTTTAAAGAGGGATGCCTGAACTATATGGCCTTGATTTGCATTATTCACTAATTCAAGTTCTTCTGGGTTTAGATGAACTACGGCATCATAGTTCGCTGCACTATGTTTCTTGTTTATGCTGGAACCCCAGCACAGTTATGTGCTCTTGGTGAAGCTGGTGGCCCAGAAGCCATCTCTGTCTGAGGAAATGCTGCAGCTGGAAAGAATAATATATTCGTATTAAAGACTTCACTGTAAATAGTGTCATATCACAAACACTTTGAAACTCGTTCAGCAGTATTACTTAAGTGGGAAACTCATTCTATGGTGGTTCTGATCTTGTTACTTAGTTTAGCTGTCATCCTTTGAAACTTAGTTTAATTGTGCATTCTGTGTAAATCAAAGTCTGAATAGTCTTTCAAGTTGGGGATTTTAAAAAAAGTACTTGGAGAATAAAGCTTGATCCCTCATTTGACTGACACTTCAGGAATGCAAAAAATAAAGACTTAATCCATGTCTGAGTAAAATTACCTGTGGGGTTTTTCTGGTGGTGGTGTTTGTATTGGTGTGCACACTAACTGAAATTCTGCTGTGTAATGTTCATGTTCAGTCTGGGATCCAGAAGGGCAATTGTTCTTTCTCACTTCTGTGTCCTCATTGTTAATGAAGAGCCTGTGGCAGAATTTAGATGTAAAAACCCAAGTGGAGCCTGGCTTTTCTTCAAAAAAGCAGAACTCCCGTGCTTCAGCAACAGAAAGTGTCTTGAACTTGTTTGTTTTTAAAGATGGCTGCTCTAACTCAGAAACCCAACAGTATGAAAATAAGTGTGAAAATAATGCTCTTACTCTTTTGACCATGATTCCATATGACCCTTTGGCAATAGATCACAGCTGCCTTCTATCTAATCTGTATAGGTTTTGTGCCCTAAAATTTGGGGCCCACTGTTCAGGAAGGAATCGTTTTAACCTTGTCCTGTGCCCAGCTGAAATGTGTCTGCAGTTTTACTGCTTTAGCAGTGGTTTGTGGAGGCCTGCCTAGATTTGCTTTCTTCCCAGGCTGTGGTAAGATTTTTGGGGTATTAACATAAGTGCTTCATTAGGAAACTCATCACCAACAAAATAAACCTGCTGCAAGAAACAAAGCTTTCGTCTCAGAAAGCTCATGAGGCCCCTTCTGTTGTTATGCACAGACTGTCTCTATCATTTGTCACGAAATGCTTATTGTGTTGCCAAGAATAAGGCAGAAGTCTTGGCTTGGGCAACATAGTATGAAAGGAAAAGACAGCTTCTTGTCTTAATTCAGCCACTACAGAGAAGTCACTGACTTAGTCTGCAAGTTTGGATTATTGCTTAAAGAAGGGCTACTTCAATACCAGGTGTTATGTTTTGGAGGAATCTAATTCCAGTTGAACTGTTTGCTTTTGTAGATGGAGTTAGCAGTAGCACCGCTGTGTCGGCGAGTCTCTGACTTAGGAAAATCTTACAGACAGCTGAGGTCGTTCAGGTGAGTTGCAGTCGCAGTATGACTAAACTATATTTCAAAACTGATTTAATACCTCGTGTTAGTTCTGATTGAACTGAGAGCTTTTTTGGCAACACCCACCTGCAAATTAGAAATAGATTAAAGTTCTTTTAAATTTTATGCAGAGTATAACTACGATTTAACAATCTTTGTCATGCAAATGTTGGCCAAATTGTACTTTTTTGTGTTGCTTTCAGTACATCTTCTGTATGACAGCAAGTTCTATAGTTTCCTTAAATGTTTTCACTGAAATACAAAATTTACAGTCCTGGGTTGTTTAATTACAATAGGCAACTGCTGTAAATTTTTGCAAACTGGACCTGTGCTGGAAACCCAAGATGCAGAGTAGTGGCAAAAAAAGCAATGATTCTATCCTAACGCGATATTGCCACCACGTAGCAGCACTTTTCTGATGCATAAGATAAGCTTTTTCTTCATTTCATGAGTATATTGTTACATTTTTCCAGACCACTGCTGTTCCAGACCAGTGAGCATATTGCCAGTAGCCCAGCTCTGGGAGAGGTTATTCCATTCAGCATTATTCTTCAGTTCTTATTTACAAGAGCACCACCAGAGCTAAAATCACCCTTCCAGGTAATAAGATCAACCTTTCTTTTCTTTTCAGATGTCCTAAGGTGGAACGAGCATTGTAGTTTGCCCTAGCTGTTTTAGTTAAAAAATATTGAAGTGCATATTTTAGACAGTTTTTTGTTTGTTTTTTTTTTATTGTGGCAAAAGTATTATGGTAGTTGGTTTACTAATTTAATTAACTTATTGATTGATTAATTAATAGTAGGGATATGATAACCTGATAATAAATAGACTCTCAATTCTTTACTATTCTGTCAGCTCATGGTAGATGTTGCAGATCTTTCCCCAGACTGCAAATTGCCTGGATCCTACTCTTGTAAGATGCAGGAAATCTAGATAAAAACGCTGTCAGAGATGGGCCAACAGCTGATGCAGGAGATCACCTCTGAGCTCTCAAATAACATACTGGGCTATTCCTGTTAATCGTTTTTGTTTCCTTAACTCATTCTGCATCACTGCAGTATTAAGAGAGCCTCATGTGGCTTTCATTTATGTCATCTTTGGTTCTGAAATTGGTGTGTCTGTTTCCTTTTTTGCGTTTTGTGTAATTGGTGTCTGTGTTTCTCTGTACCAGAGGGCTGAGTGGTCCATTGCCCGCTACTCCCAGTGGCTCGATGATCATCCATCTGAAAAAGACAGGCTTGCTCTCATACGGTAAAAATCGTGCTTCTTTCTTCTCTACATTTATGATAATGGAGCAGTAACTTATCTGCACACTAGGACTCTTAAAAAATAAAAAAAAAAGTGCCTTGGGAGATGTATAAATACCATTACCTTCTCTCCACTCATGGGATGAGTTGCAAAGTGGCAGAAATATAAACTGAACTCTCCCGTCCACCCCCCTGTACTCAAACTCTCCAGTGCCTTTGGAAGGAGCACATAATCCTCTTGTAAAGAAAGTAAACCATGCAAAATGATGGTTTAAATTAATAATGAGTTTTTGCAAAACTGCCTCTCTCTCTTAACTGCTGGAAAGTCAGCGCTGCAGCTGTCCTGTCATCTGTATCAGGAAAGAGAAGCTCTGAAAGCTTAACCAGTATGAATGTAGGTAGAAATCTAAAACTGGAAGACCCTTGTTACACACCTGGAATGTTATTCTTCAGGAAAGAAGCCCACGATCTCTAGGAAGTAATAATTACATCAGATTTTTGAAATCTTGCTAGGGTAGATGACTTCATAGCAAAGCACTATTTTGCATCTTAAGATGCTCGGAGTCTTGTTTTTCAAAACAAGCAAAGTTTTGAAGTATGTTAGAGAGAGCAGATGAGTTGTATGAACGTGACAAAGCCAACCTGGGGGTCCTCAGGATTCTAGACTCAGATGATCATTTGGCTCCTAATGCCCTGAATTTTCCAGCCATCTTCTCAGTGGCCTTGGTGTCACCCACATTGGTGACCTGGGAAAGGCTGTCACACATAGCTGCACCGGGCTCCATCTGGCCTGGGAGCCAGCTCTGTCCTTGTACTTCCTCGCGTGGATGTTGCCAGCTTCTGCTGGAGTGATAAAAGCTGGCTTTTACGTTCCAGCCAACAGTGACTGTGCCTCAGAAAGTCAACTGTTTTCTGTCCACACTTCTAAAGCAGCCAAGAGGAGTCTGCTATAAATATTTACACTTCCTGAAGCTGGTAGTACCACACAGTCCCATGTAGTGATCGGGCCAGTTAAGGAAATACTAGTTGATCACCAGTAGATGTTACTAGGATTTATTTCTGCAACATTAAAATACAAACTGTGTCTCTTCATATGTGTATGTTTTGAAAATCATACATGTGGTTAGTCTAGTTTGTCTACAAAACTAGCTTTTCTTGAATCTCAAGCCATGACACTGAATTACAGGGGCATGGGTAATAGGTACAGGGCTGACAGAGCTGTATATGTAATTAGCTATGAATATTTTGATTGTAATTTCTGTCCTAATAGTACTGGCAACACTGGCAACACTGGCAGTGTTGAATCTCAGATATAGTAGGGAAAGCCAAGAATGCAAATCATTGAGAACTGGTGGGATTTTGTTCTCTTCAGCTCCTTTTCCCACATTTGAAAATGCCATCCTTAAACTACAACACATTTCTGTCTTTGCCAATTAAATTTCATCCAGACTGATTCAGTTAATGGGCTTGCTGGTGGTCATGTTCAGACACTGATAAATTGTTCTAACCATGGAGGTATTAAGGGACAAGGCTTGGGATGAGGCTTTTAGGCTGAGACAGTGTCATCCATTAGACCTAGTAGTGAAGCTGGAATATTTAAGTTTTCCTTTCAATCCTTTTGTTGAATCCTTTATTCATTTTGCATGGCCGGTTATCCATATGTAAGGCAGGCAAGGAGACATCAGTCACTAGTATGACCATGAATCACTCATATTTTCTTTAAAGCTCTATTGGAAGATGTCTGAGCCTGCTCTTCATGTGTCTCATGTGAACCTGAGTTGAACTGCAGGCAACTTGCTCTTTCATCCGTCACCCTCTTCAGGCTTTTTCCACCTGTAGTTGTTCAGCTGTGTGAGTTGAGCTTCTGATGTTTGGAGCCTTCAGATCCCTGCTCTGGCCTACATCAAGATATTATCTTTATGTTTGCTGCAACCTTGCAAATGGTAATTTTCTGCAACTTCCCTTTGTAACAGCTGTGCAATTACTCTAGGGACCTGCTGCCTAGATATTAATTTTCTTGTGTTACCAGGATCCTTCTAGCTTCATATTAAAGCTAATTGGAGTGCTTCTTCCGCTCTGTAGGTCTTAAATGCTTTGCTTGCAACGTGGTGTGAATGGTATGAATTAGTCCCATTCTGAGCATTTTTGTGCATTCTTTCTGCTTGTATTCAGCACGAGGGGTGGTATTTACCTGGCCAGAAGTATATCTGCCAGACTCCCTTTATAGTCAGCAGAGAGAAACAGGTGCTGCTGGGGCTGATTCATCTCATCCTGAAGCAGGTACCTAAAATAGGTCAGTTGCATTGTGTCCTGAAAGCTCCCATTTTCTCTGTTCCGTGAATGGAGTGTGGGCTGGGATATAGGATCTCTCTCAGGTAGCCAGCTGCCTTGCAGACATTTAAAGTTAGGTGAGATGACCCTGCTGCAGGTGTTCTCCCTGAACAGGGATTGTGTTGAAAGGAGCACTTCTTTAAGTGGCCAGGGCAATTTTTTCTTTTTCTTTTTAAATTAAGCTTGAAAACTCAACTTTTCTTCCATAAAAGAAACCCTATTAAACATGACAAGATTTGAGCCAGCCTGAGAGACAGCTCATCCATTCAAGAGCCAGATTCGTACCTTTACCATTAGAGTGTGTGTTAACTCTCCTTATCCAAGCTCATCCTTGCTGAAGCAGAGTTGAAAGCCAGGCCCAGGGAAGGGTTCATTTCCATAACGAGCTGCTGTCCTGAGCTGGGGAGGGACTCAGAGCACTCACCTGCCCGGGGCAGGGACAAATGGCAGCTCGGGGACCGCCGTGAGAGCCCCATCTGTGCTGTGGGTTCAGTCTGGCTGGGCGCAGAGCCGGGAGCAGCGGAGCCGCGCCGGGTGAGCGCTGCCTGTGCTGCAGGGCAAGGAGCGGGGACGGGAGGGGACGGGAGGGGACAGGAGGCTGCAGCGCGGCCGGGAGGGGACAGGAGGGGACGGGAGGCTGCAGCGCTGCCTCTGCTGCAGGGCAAGGAGCGCGGCCGGGAGGGGACAGGAGGCTGCAGCGCTGCCGGCCGTCCATGAACACCGGCTGTCTGCCAGCGCACGGCCCTTTGATCTCTTCATTATGCACTCTGGAATAACCGGGGATGGCTCCTGCTCCTCTGCTGGCCTACAGGTGATGCTGCTGGAGGTCTTACTGTTCGGTTTTACAGTAATTTTTATAGCGCTGGATTAAATAGACCTGGTGTCACACAAACGTGCTCTTACACAGCAGAGTTTCCATTTTCCGCTTTGCTCTAAAGTTTGCAGAGCAAACAGGCTTCTGACAAAATACTAAAGGAAGGTCTGGCCCCAGCATCCTCCCGATGTCCTGCTGATTGATTGGGACAGGAGTGCACAGGGCGCAGCCCCGCTACTGAGCAGAAGGATGATCCCTGCCTCTGCTGAAGCTTACCATGTAAATCCGACTCCATTTGACCAAGGCAGAGCCCAGGAGGGTAGCGCTGGGATTCACAATTCCATAAAAAATTAATTAATTAGAGTAATTCTAAATGATATGCATTAAGATCCCTTAAGAACCACAACCCAAATCATACTTTTTTTTTTTTTTCTTTTAACTCTAGATATAAATCTTCATGGGTTGAAATAACATTTTAAAGAAGAACTATCAAGGTCTTATATAATCAGCTTGTCCTGATTTCCAAGAAAGCTCATGGTTTTGCTCATGCAAGTGAAGTAATTTAATAAGTGCTTTAAAATCCTTTTCCTTATGTGGGAGGGCATCTTAAACTTAGGGCTTTTTTTTTTTCCTTACTTCTTATGGCATTTTTAATGAAGCATTAATATATGCAGAACATCCCACCAAACCTCCTTCCATAGCTCTCTTTTACAAACAATATTTGTAATGTATACCATAGCTTGTCTTTTAAAATAGAAACAGATTGCTGAACAGGTTTTATGTCCTTTATTAGACTAGAAGATGCTGAATTTAGGGCATTATTTAGTCTAATCCCTTCAAGAGTATGTTTTGTATATTGCATAAACAGGGTTTCTTCCATCTGAAACAACAATAATATAACTATATATTACATCTTTTTATATGACAACAGCTGTGATCTGCTCTGTGCTGGAGACTTGATGATACTGCTTTCACCCATAGCTCTATTTATTTTTCCACAGCTACTTTGGCACTGCTGTTTATACAGTGTCCTCAACAGGAGTGAGCCTGCCTTTTTAAAGACAAGATTTTAATGTTAAACTGGTGCATCTCAATTGAGCCCTGTACTGCCAACATAGTTTACAAAAGCTCACTTGAGCTAGGACTGCTAAAGTTTACCAAAATGTCATGGTAAATTCTGCATTTCAAGTGTTAACAAAGCCTCCAAACTCATTTATCTCCCCAAATTAGAGTAGGCTTCCCAGCAGCTCCAGTGATGTTCCAAGTTGTCCGGCTGAGGCAGTCTGCACTGAAGTCTAGCTGCGTGCAGCAGCAACCATCTTGCTTTGCCACAGGCAGCTTCCTGCACTGTCCATATTCCTGTATGCTGCAGTCCCAAAATCCCACCCTGAAGATTTGCTGACTGTCTTCAGCAAAACGAAATTCCCATCCCAAATGAACTTCTGGAACCATGTCTACTCTGTGACCATTGGTTCTTTCAGTTACCTCTTCCAGCCCATTCCTCCCTCTCCCTCTGGAGCCACCTCAGCATTATTCTCTGGACTCCAAACAGCCTTTCTCCCTGGATTCATGGTTTGTGCCATTTTACTACCTGGACCTTTCCTTACCAGGACAGACTTCCTGGCCTTCCACCATTTCCACAGGCAGCAATGCAAAAGAGTTTCCTGAGCTTGATGGACTGTGATTCCCTTGTAACCCGGTAGGGTGTAGAGTTCCAGGTGACTGTGGCTGCCTCTTTGCTGCCAGCCTTTAGCAGCTGCAGCAGTTTTTCATCCTCCCCTTGGCTGCTTTCCTGCACCTGCCTGTGTGGGAGCAGGCTCCCAGCCTTCCCTGGGTGGGCACAGGGAGCAGCGAGTTCTCCAGGCCAGTTTGCTTTACCACAAACACTGTTCTTTCAGGTAAAGCTACTGATCATGGATGGCTTTTAACATTCACCTTCAGAGTGCTTCAGTACTACTGGAGATGCAAGTGTGGGACGCAGGAAAATAGTGAATGCAGTTGGAGTATTCAGAAAGCTTTTGTTTTCATTGTTTAGTGTAAAGCTGTACAAGGTCTCTTTTAGAAAAAAGCCTGAGAATTCACCTTACAGTATTGATATTTCTGGTTGTCTTTGGAGTGGATAAAAGAGTTGCAATGCTCTCAGGTTGGTCATATTGGTGAAGTTTGACTCCATCTCTTTGGAAAAATGCAAGCAAAGCCACGGTGAAAGAGCAAGTGCTGAAGGGATCTGCGAAACTCCTTTTAGCTGCCACTGATGGAGTTGGTTTTGCCAGTTAAATCAGATTCTTTTGGGGCAGGATAGAAGGAAAAAAGATAAAAGCTGCTGGAAGGTGTGGCAGTGGGACTGCAATACTGGTGTATGGCACTTAGCGTAGCCTAAATCTCATTCCATCTTGTTTGATCTGATGGGAATAACAGTCTGGCAAAGGATCATCAAGGGCTCACATTGAGTGGTTTTGGGTGCTGCTTTCAGGGTAAAGCTTCTCCCTTTCATCTATCTGGTTATCTCTGTAATCTTTTTCAAGGGCTTTTTCAAAGCAAGGAGATAAGTCAGTTAAGGGATAGCAGTGTTACCATCTGGATAATGATGCCAACCCACAACTTCACCAAGAGGTGTTAGAGCTTTCTAAGTTAAGCAGGTCAATATGGTTTCTTTCTATTTTCAGCCTTTGATGACTTCAGAAAACTATTTGAGCCCAACAAACTTTGAGGAGTGTATAGAAAGGAAAAGACAGGGATACTGCTGAGTGGAAGGGGAGCGATTTAGCAAGATGAATGACAGTTACAGGAAGAAAACTCACAGGAGTTTCTCAACTGTCTTTTTCATACAAGGGACATTCTTTATAGCAGCTAACTAACATCTAACATCTTACTGCTGACCAGAGCACTTGAGTGCTGCCCTGAGTGGAAACGTGAGACACTTCTGACTCTTCTGAAGCATCTCCCCTCATCAGGATGGCATCCTTGATGTCATCCTTGAGCCTTCCCTGCCTGCATCTCCCACCTGCTGCTCAGTCTGCTCATCACATGCTGGCCCCTCATTGCCACAAGATGCCAGTTTATCTAAAAAGCACAATTTCCTGCTGTCCCATTCCCCCAATCTCACTTCCTGCTTCTCTGTTGCTGTTCATGTCTGTGCAAAAAATTCAAAGTGATTCCTTACAGTATATTGATACCTGGTGTGGACTCCTCAGCAGTAGCTCACAAGTAAGTTGTTACCAAATTGAAGAGCTCTCAAGTGCACCAGGGCCAACATGAGGAACTGTTTCTGTGCTCAGTAACTTTATTTTTCTGAAGCCACTCAGCTCTCCAGTAATCCAGTCCATCCTTCTTTTGTGTCCCCCCAGTCTCAGAAAAATGCCCTGGGCTTCAGCAAAGAGGGACTGTGAAGTCTGGATGCTGCATAGGGGCATCAGGAGCTGTGGTGGGAATCACCTCATGCTGTGCTGTTTCATTCCTATCCTGTGCTCAGAAGTGAAGCTGCCTCAGGTTCTTTGATTGCAGGGTTGCACGCTTCCCTCTCTCCCTGTCAAACTCCATTAGCAGGGACTGCACGTGGGGACAGCCAGCTCCTCCTGGCACGCTCTGGCAGCGAGGCTGACGGATCAGCACCGGCGTTGCTGGGGGTGGGAAGTGCTGGCAGGAGCGGGAGCAGCCCCAGGACCAGCTCATGGGGCCGGGCTGTCATTGCTGTCAGTGGCTTCTCGAAACCCAAAGCTCAGACTCATCTCTCCAGCGAGCTGAGCACAGGCTCTTGGCCTCAGGAGCATCTTCCACTTGCTGATAAATGAACTTTGCTGGAAATTCCCAGCGACGCTCTGACATGGATGGGTTCAAGTCATTGAGGAAGGGCCAAGCCCTTGCTGATGTAGCAGCAGCTTTACTCACAGGCACCCAAGTGTATTGCAACCCTGCATCTTCCTACCATCTCTTCTGGTCTGCAGGATCACACAGGCTGCTCCTCTTTTACCGTCTTATCCCAGGAGGAGCCTGTGTGTGTGAAACATGGGCTGAATCTCACTCTTCAGTACTTTTGCTTTCCTTAAGCCTTGCCTGATTCACTGCCTACTGCAGCCAGCTGTCAGCAGGCACGTAACAGGGAGCAGTGCTGCCTCAGAATCTGTGAACTCTTCATGCAGGAATGCAGGGTTCCATCAAAGGCTTGTTTGTTGGAAGGAGCAGCAAACGTAAATACAGCTCTGCCTCCACAGCCCACGATCCTACAGCAGTGGGTGTGTATTTATAGGCACAACACTGCAGTTGCTCTGTGTTACCATCTCCCTTGACCCCTGTGTCCCCCACCCCCTTCACCAGATGTGCACAACCATCTGCCTTCTCCCAGTGGGACTGGGAATGTTCCTGCCATGTTACTAAAAGCCAGTGGGCTCCTTCACTGGCAGAGCAGCTGTGCTGGAGCATCTTGCACTTCCAGAAAGGAATGCGGGAGACAAAACCCAGGACCAGTCCCTGCTGAGTGCCCGCATTCGCGGCAGGACCCGCTGCCCTGTGGGCTGGTGCCTGTGAAGGGCTGTGGTGACAGCCTGTGTTAGACGAGGAATGGCCACGTACCAGGAGCTGTATTTGTCTCCACTTGAAATGGGGTCTGTTGTTTGTGCATTTTCTTAATGTCACAGTTTTGCTATAAATAGCACAAATATAAACAGCGGGGTTTAGGAGGAAACTCCAAGATGATTGTATCAGTTACATGAAGGAATAGAAGCAGAAAAGGAGAAGAAAATTAAATTCAAAGCTATATTTAAGTGTGACAACACTAGCTTGGCCTACTTAATGAATTAGTAAGTTGGAATCTCAACAGATGAGCACTTAGTGTTTGTTTTACAAATATGCTGTCACTCAACAATACTGTGTACTAGAATGTTGGCTGAAAGGTGACCCTGTGTTGTAAAGCAAGTTAAATTACGTACAGACAAGTACGTCACCACAGTTGCCCCTTTTAGCTTTGCAGTGTTTTATTTGTGCAGTTCACACACGATGACTCTCTGTGTGACATCCTGTGACAATGTGTAAGAGAGCCGGGCCGTGCCTTGCCCAAGCCCTGTCTGGGGTTAGTGCGGCGTTTCCCGAGGACGGACGGCGGGAGCTCAAAAGGCTGTGCCAGGAATCACCTCAGGGCATGGCGGGTGTTCACCAGTGCCCCAGTTTTCAGGCTGGAAGTTGCACTCTCAGCGTCTGCAGCAGCTGGAGATTATTCTCTCCTTTTCTAAAGGTTACCAGTGCAGCACTGAGCCCGAGTCTGTGCGTCAGAGCTGTCATTTCAAGCCATCTGCAACATGCTGCTGCTTATTTAAATGTTAACTTGTTTGCTCCTCAAAACATGCAAGAAAGGAGAGAAAGATCATGAAACAATTATATAGAGCTTTGCAAGGCCTTCCTTGCTCACTTCCTTCCACAGACAAGTAGGACCATCTGAGGAAAATTTTGCAGGAGGGAAGAAGGCAATTAATTTCAGTTGCAGATCCTGAATTTACAGTACTTAATTGCTTTAGCTACTTGTTTTTTTTTTCTTTTTTTAGTGGTGCACTGGAAGCTTATGTTCAGTCAGTGAGAACAAGAGAGGGAAAGGAGTTCGCACCAGTCTATCCCATAATGGTTCAGCTGCTGCAGAAAGCCATGTCAACCCTTCAGTGAACGCACCTGGACAACGCTCTCACAAGGGAATGGACGGTAACACAGCTGGGGGCTTTGGTGCCATATCTGTATTCACTGGTCATGTAAATTATCCCCAAGTACATCGGCTTTACAATGAAACGTGTTTACCTACTTCATGTCTGAAAATTCTGTCTTCTTGCTTTATGTTCACATTACAGGAACTTACAAGGAAATTGTACAACTTTTATGTGCTGTAAGTCTACATCTAACTGAAACATTCTTAAGCATTCCTTTTGAATTTAGAAAAGTATAAAATTAGAACTCAAATATTACAGTGTAATTGCTAAATATCTCAAATAAGGAAGCAGCTCTTTTCCTACAAGTACAGTTTTAAACAGTTGAATACATTTTAGCCTTATTCAGAAAATTGTACTTTTGAAACATTTGAATCATCAGTTTCCATCTAAAAATTACTAATTTTAACACAAGGAAAAATATTTATAACTAACCTAAATGATTCTCAATTGCACTGCTATTCGCTTAGAAATAATTTATATTGATTTCAACTCTTTTTGCTTAAACTGTAATAAAGAACATTGACTATCCAATCCTGAAAATAGTATTTGCAATTCTTCACTAGCTTCCTAATGGCAAAGCATTAAAATATACTTTGGATGGGTTCATGTAAAGACTTCCATGCAGAACGTGCTCATTGCTGCAGGGCTGACTTCGTGATTAGTCTTCTTCATTTTACAAACTACGCAACACCAAATTTTAATGACTTTATTTGAAATAATATACAAGAATATAGTGTGCAAAAATCTGAGGGGCAACATCATGTAGACGTGTCATAAACTGAAATTTACAGTTGTGATTCTTAAAAAAAAAAACCAACGCACAGCTGTTTAGTACAGGAAAAGCCATGATTGTAAATGTTCACAGCAGAAGCAATTGCAATCCTAACGCAGCTGCTCTAATTTTAGACAGTTGGAGGAGAAAAAAAGTAAAGTGCAAGTGTTGCACATATAGTTAAGTGCAAAGTTTGCCCCCACCATAAAGATGTCTTATGGCAAAAAAAAATATCGTAGAATATGTGGCAAAGACAAAATACAGAGTTATAACTATTATGGTGATGATGTCAACAGCACCACTTTTCTTGAGATAACGCTATTTATTCGTTTCATCCTGTCCTGGGGCATTGTTTCTACCACAAAATGACAGCTCTCACTAGTGCCAGCTGATGCAAAAATACCTCCCTTGTGGATACAAGTTTTCTAAGTGGCATCCCAAGCAGCAGCTCCCTTGCTATGTCACACCACACCCTCCATTCCCACATGTTCTGGCAATTTGCTGGCAGCAGGGCAGGCTGGGAGCTGGAAGCTGATAATACACTTTGCCATTTCAGAAAACCCCAAGCCCCAGAATCACAATTAATAATACAGTTGTGCAATACATATTAATCAGCAATAAGAATCAATGTATATAAACAGCTGTTACATATTTTAAAATTCCCCTTTTTGTACATTTTCTTTTAAAAATAAACATTTATACATATCTCCTTCGCCTCTTTCTAAAGTACTTTAGCACCACAGGATATCCATTTTCAAGCCTATATTACCTGATAGATAATGAAGTTTGGAAGAAAAATAAGGCAATTTGGTTTAAAATGCTGATAGTTTTTAGCTTACTTAATGTTCTATTGTAAAAAGCAAATCTGCACTCTGATCATTTCCATGATGGTGCCAGTATTTTATGGTCACACACAGTCACAACAAATAGTAAGACCTTGATCTTGCATCTTCTCGCCATCAAGCAACAGCCATTTTGTAAATACAGAGTTAACAGGAAAATTCTGGCTTAATGCTGTTGTGAGCCCTGAGAAAAGAGAAGAGAAAACCAAGTTAGTGATTACCAAGCAAAGGGGCACAACACTTGTTTTCAAAGCCACAAGTATTTCTAATCATTGGTCAGCTATTCAGAAGAGAACAGGCCAAACCAGACAGTTTTATCCCCTGATCATCAAAAGACCATCATGACTTCTCTGTCACAGCCTGGAGCCCACTGTCATCACTGAGTAAGGTTACCAGACTGCTGACAGCTCGGTTCACTGAACTAGAACAATTATAAAGGGCATTTCCTGCTGTAACACTGAGGGAACAGGTTCTACAGATCCTGTTCTCTTGGCCTGAAGACTGCAGGGACAAGGAAAATCCTACAAACAAGGCAGGGCAAGAAAGCCTTACTGAGGCCAACTCATCACTACTCAGCTGCACACAAACCTGTCCCTGAGTGGCTTGAAGCTCACAGGTGAGCCTGTGATCTCAACATGCAAAGCTCAAAACTCCAGTAATGTAAGAGCAGAATAAATAAATAATATTATTTTAACTAAACCCACAAGGAAATGAAACAGAAGCTGTCACTGTTGATTAAAATAGAATGCAGTGAACAGAAAAACAGCTTGTTCCTAGCAGCTGGGATTTGGTGGAACCTTCTGCAACAAGGGAGTGGAAACTGCACAAAGTATGTGCAGCAGAAAGAAGCAACTCAGCGCTGGAGCATTTCTTACTCAGACTTAAGGCTTGCATATGCTCTTGGGAAAGAAGCCTCATTTACATCAAAGGAAAGGGGGTAACTTGAGGATGAACTCTTACACCACATGGATGGATGGTTTCACCAACCATGTAGATGAAGTCCACACCACACTTTAAGCTCCTACCCAGCCAATAAATGGAAGAACTTGGCATGCACTCTGTGCACCTCAGTGGATCTTTCCTTCCAATCTACTCTTCTAGTTGAACAAGCAGAATCTCCTTTTCTGATGTTTGCTTTACACGATGTTTCAGCTTGAAAGCCCTTCTCTTTCTTAAATATATCCACCACCTACTAATACATTGCTGCAGACTCTTAGACTGATGGCTTTCTACAAAGTGGAAAACAATTTATTTCCCTACAGAAGTAGTGTTACCTACTGTATTTATTTTACAACTGAATAGAGTAATAAATGAAAGGGATTCACGGGGAAAAATTATTTTGCTCCCTCAGTATCTTCACATATGCTGATATAAATGATCAGTAAGAAAAACAGAAAAAGGTAAAGAAAAAGCTTTTATGGAAGAAAAAAGTCTAGGTACAACCTTATGAACTCACTTCAAAGCAAAAGACCATGTGCCCTTCTTTTGCATTTCACAAGCACACAAACTTTCAGTACAACAGAATTCACAGAACTCTCATAAAATATTGACAGACCCTCTCCTGATCTGTCTCCTGCCAAACTGCCAAAAGCAGGTTACACAACACAGGGGAGTAAATGAAGATTTCAGCTACTAATAAAGCAGCTTATTCTGAACAAAACACACTGTAGCCACCCATCTGAACACTTGTAACTGCATAATGAAAAAGACTGCTTCACAAACATACAGAATTTGTTCGTTTTCTTTTCCAACAGTCAGGATTTAAACGCTTCTGCTCCTCTGCCAAGGCCTTGGCTTCTAGTGTGTACATCCTTCTTTCCTCGTTTTTCATTTTCTTCCACCTGTCGCCAAGTATCACACTTATGGCTCTGCAAGATAAATGTTTACAGTACAGTCAGGACAGTGCTAAGAAATACAGTGATTTTTTTTTTTGGTTTTTTTTTTATCTGAGCACTTTAAGAAAGATGTGAGTTAAATGTGGAATTAACACACAAGGAAGAAATCAATTGTATCTTAAAATTTTTAATAATCGTATTTGTGATTATCTTCTCATAGTTCTTTTAATAGTTAAACAGCTGAGACTTCTGTGTTAGCTGAGCACAGGTCAATGCACATTTTAACATTTCAAAGGGTGTACATACAGCAACTGGCATAAACCAGCAAAATAGAGATGTTACAAAAACTACCACCAAATGGTAACTCACATTTGTTTTGCTCTACTTTTATACTAGAAGATCATATGACAGATTTGCTGAAAATATGTTCTCTAATAATTAGAGCAATGAACTGAATATGACCTCAGCCAAATATTTGATTAACTACAAGTTCCTATGTCTATTTAATCAGTATCTGCAGCTTCCTCCACCTTTAATCCATCCTGGGTGGAACATACTGGTAAAAGGTCCCACTCTGGTGCAAAGGGAACCATTCGTTCTAACACATCTATCACCATTTCCAGAAGCTGAATTAATTCCTTTCTGTATAAACTCTGGGTCTTTTGACAACATTTCCCTGTACTATCCTGCCATATTGCTTAACTGCACTCCCAAATGTTGGATCAATATCCCATTAAAGCTTTAACTCCATCTTTTAGCTGAATGAAAATCTCTAAACAACAGCTCTTTTATCAATCACTATTAAAGCTACCAAGTAGTTTGTACACTTTGGCTTCAGATTACAGCAATGAGAGTTTTATGACTGGCTCTAAGAAAAAGCTGGACACAGCTAAGTCCTCTTCTTTCTCCTATTAATAAAGTTCCTTGCTGGCAGCAAAGATAATCAGACTGAATCAAGACAATTAGAGTGTCATCAGTCATTTCCATAACATGGCACACAGAGCAATTCTGAAGGCTGTTCAGAATGGATCTGAATCCTGCAAAAAAATGGATTTGAATCCTGCAAGGCCGTGTGGTGCTGTTCAGGTTTCCACAAGCTGCAGAGTGCTCAGGGACCACATCCCAAAGTGCCTGGACAGCCCTTGAGCCTGTGCTGTCACACGCTCTGGTGACTCCTTAGAGCAAACTCCTCCAGGGGACACCACATCCCACCACCATCAAACCCATTTGCACAGCCTGTCTCTTTGGCAACGGAATTTCAGGTTTTCTATCCAAACTGAGAACCAGTATCTTTGGTCTGTCATCGGAAGCAAATGCACCCAGTTTAATTAGCAGATTTTTCATCTTTTGACAGTATCCAGAGGCGTATCAGCAGAACCCTGTCTGCTCTGGGTCACCAGCCTCTACCAGATCACTCACACCCTCAGGAAGGAACACGGTGATCCAGAGAGAGCAGGTCTGCTGTAAAAGCCATTGCCTTTCCAAATAAAAATGCACCGTGAAATCTTCTGAACAAAAATCTGATTTCCCTCATCTCTAGAAGGTCCACTACTCAAAGAATTTCTGAACACACAGCCAAGTCCAACTATGGTTACAGTATTACAGTGAAGAGCATCTAGAAAATGAACAAGTGCAGCCCTAACACCAGTTTTTCAAACACAATCTTGCAGTGCACAGTAGTTTTAAGTATCGTGTGACTCTTGACTTGTGCTTTGAATGTTTACAAGCTCACTGTCTTGCTGACATGCCTGGAGCTGCTTTGTCTCAGAATAGACCGTTTAACTCAGAATACCTCAAGTTCTGTCCTTTCTTACTCCCGTAAGGAAGTAACTACAGCAAACGTAAGAAATTCACTGTACAGAAGTGGCTACTATGTTGTAAGACCCACACAGTAATCTGAAAATGACACAAACTTACATATAAAAACCAAGAGAGTTGCCTCCCAACAGCTAAATTAATGAATGCCTCAGCAACACTTGAGTGACAGTAGCTGAATGCCTGATCAATTATCACTAATGCTATTTCTGCCATCCTGTGTTTTATGGATGCCACAAAACTGCACCCAAATGCACTGCCTTCCAAGCAGGACAGTGAGCAGTGCATTTTCAACTGTACTTGTAACTTTGTCATCACTTTCCTTCAAGGTAAACCTGCTCACTGAAATATTCAATTCATTTTCACATCCATGCAGCCACAGCTCCAGTTCACTGCATCCATTTGAAATCAGCATTTTCAATTAAATATATAACCATCATAAACTTTCCTGGCTGACATTCTGTTCCATTTCTCATTCATAGTTGCAATGAATGTGAAGGCAGATCTGCTTCACTGAACTTACTATAAACATCACAGAAGAACACTGTCAGGACACACAAGACTGGCTGGGGTTTGTCTGGCAGGATTTTATATCTCAGCACCAGTTACAACCTCCTTATTAGAACATTATAAAATAGTAAAACCCCCTTTCAAAGCCCTTCTAGCTTTAATTTTTACCAAGTTTAGTTCTGGAATTTCCATGTCATGATGCAATTTTTACAACAACAGCTTTTATAAAATTTCAAGATCAGTCCATCTTTATGTGTTTTAGTTTCTATTTACATATGCACAATTAGCACCAAATATTACTTAAAATATATGTAATGGAAATTTTTATTAAAAAATGTTTAGAAGCAAACATGCTAGAGATTAAGAACAAAAAACAAACTAACAAAGACCTGTCCCCCAAACACAGTCATACAACAGTTCCTGCAAGTTTCAGCATTGCTGAATGCCTTTAGGGCAAGCAAAGTTTGGCAATGTGCTGTCTGGATTATGATCTTTGAGATATCCTAACTTATCAGTACTCTACTCTTCAACAGGATATACAGACTGGAAATAAATGCTTGTAACTTCATGACCAATTTGCAATAATATGTCAAGACTTAATTAGAAGAACCAGAAACTCCCTTTTTTCCATTACAGCACACGAGCAGAGCACCTCATGACTGTAAACAAGTACAGTTCTGTATTTGTGCCTCTGCCGGTGCACATATATACATGTATTGGCTGCTCTACCCAGATGTTTTCTCAGAGGGTAAGTTTTCCAAAAATGGTTTCTATCGAGTTCACTGAGTACTGTAAATATTCACAGTCCACCCATAAATTACCCTTTACATTAACATCTTTCAAAACTTGTTCTTAAAACAATACACACATGTTATTTCAAATGCAAAATTTAGGCTGCTTAAATGTAAAAGTAGGACACAGATATTCTTCTAACTCACCAGTAATAGCAAAACTACAGTTTGTATCATTACCTGTTGTCTTTCCCTGGATACATCTGAGTGTACTCAACTCTGTATTTTTTGGCAAAAAGCATGAAGGCATTCATTGGTCTTTTGCACTTGTTTGGAGAAGTGGCACTCACAGTACTTGCAGTCCCTGAGCTGTGGCTTTTGCCAGCTTTGCTGTACAAAGGATTGGAGGAAAGATGTGATGATGCAGGAGAGGCACAGTTTTTACTGCTGCATTCTGATCTCTCAGCATCTTGATTGTTTGATCCCCCACAGGACAGCGAAGCGCGACGCTGGCGAGCCATGCTGCTGAGCACATACACTGCAGAGGAGTCCATCGGGGTAAAATCGTAACTACAAGGAAAAGACAGATCACAAAGTCATCTGTAAAATCCCAAAAATATCAGTTCACTCTTCAATTGTACTACATTTCTAGTATTTTGCTCTCTTTTGTGTGACATAATGATTTGTACTTGATGTGGATGTCAGTGTGAAAAGCAAAAAACTACAAGACTTTGGCAGGCAAGTTAATAAAATGTGATAAAGACTGCGCCTTTACATGTTCTGCTGTGTACCTTCCTCAGTTATAGATCAGTTAACTGTATAGTTAACTATACAACTGTATAATATATATATAGTTATATATGTAATATATATAGAGTTAACTATACATTGTATAGTTAACTATACAATGTCTTCAAATTTCATCCTCTTTTTAAAAACACTTCTTTCTTTCTGCTTCTATCCTTACCATAAATCAAACCTGATCAGTGAATGACAAGCACAGAAAGGGAAGAATAAGCAATGAGTTCACTTACAAATATATACTAAGGGCAAATATGAAACCACTACATTAGAATAAATTATATTATATTCACTACTGTACAAATAACTTCTCGAGGCAGTTGAATACAGACTATTTTACACACAAACCTTCACTGAGGTTAAACCCTGCTCAGAGTCCCGTGACGTCGCACTATTTGACGCAGTGCTGACAAACGCCTGCCCTCTAGTGACAAAACCGCGACATTGCTCCTCAAGGTATGTGAACAGCTTAGGTGACTTGGGTCCATAAAATTCTGACCTCCAAATACGACAAACTCTCACAATTTTTAGCTGACCAACAACTACAGTTAACCTCTTATCACTAAAGAAGTAGTTTAACTCCACAGACTATCTGTAACCATCTCCGGGTGGGAACCACAGCTATGCCGCTTTTAGCATGCTGTATGGGGAAAACACTCTTGCAAAGGGGCTACTCAATCATAAACCTGAACCACTCAGTTACCACCACAAGATAAACATAAAACGCATATATGCTAAGGCTCCTCTTACCTACTGCTCAGTGTGGCTACAGTTGCATGATTCATGGCCAAAAGAAGGGTTTTGAAGAGCTTTTTTGCAAACACCAAGTAAAACTAGTAGCAAGGAAATACTGCCTGTGGCAGTCCGGCCCCCAGCTGCAAAGGCAGCTCTGTTCATGGGACAGAACCACGAGGAAGAGTGGAGCCTGATGAGTGGCCTCCACCATCCCTCAGGAAAGTGCAAAGCAGCGAAGAAGGAATAATGCTCAGCATCTTGCAGGCTATCACGAGATAAGGAGAAAGGACCTCTCTGTTCTACAACAGGCCAGCACCCTTCCTATTCCTAATCTCCATAACACAGCAACAGGATTTTGTTTTTAATTCTTCTGTCCTGTTATCACAGCTGCAGCTGCTGCATGCTCCTTTCTCAGTCACTCCCTTCTGCCCAGAAAGACAAGGAATTTGAAGTACAAGGCAGTATTCAGCTGGGCTGCAAATCAATAGGGAGACAGAAATCCAGACTTTTGAGTGAGATATAGCTACAATGATTCTAACAGTTCTCTACGTGTGCGGTTCAGAATAGGAGTTAAGAAGAAGAAAAAGGCCCAGACAGCAAATGAGTGAAGCCAAGCAATCTGAACTTGCTCTGTGCCAGACTGAAATCATACAAGATCTCCCAGGGCTTGAACTGCAAACAGCATCTTAAATTCCCTATTTCTATTGTAAAAAACCAAAGTGCAACTGGATTAAAAACAGATGCTAAAAAGGCACTAACATCATAGGAAAAGATGGATTTTACTAAACCTTAAAATCTCAAAATAGTATGGAAAAATCTTTATTATTTCCTTAGAATCTTAGAGTAATTTATGTTGAATAGGACCACTGAGGGTTATCTGGTTTGAAGTTCTAGCTCAGGCAAAACCCAAAGTTAATCAAACTCTGAAGTTAGGTAAGTTTGATCTAATATAAAAGAATCCCAAAAAACGTAATACACAAAAATAGGAAGAACTAATTATGAACATACTGTATTCTAAAACCATTGCACATGCATTTACCACTAAGAAACTACTCAGATAATTCAGACATATTGTTGCATATGAAGCATGAGATAACAGCTGGCAGACATACTATTGTCAGAAAATTGTACTAGGTTTTTCAAACATAATCCACTTTACCTGGAGAATTTATAAAGACAGCATGTGTTTTTTTACTGCTTTCTCTAATCTGCCTTGAACTATCACAAAAAGAGGCTAAAAAGTTGTTTCACTCCAAGGCACTACTTTGCAGTTTAGCAGAGAACATAATTACACAGCTTTCCTAGTATTGAGTATTCATGTTTCCCTATCATTTATCTCGTATTCTTAAAACTATTCTTTTTCCTCTATATAATGCTTCAAATTCTTCTAGACTTAAGGTGCCTACTCATTAAATACAAGAACCACTGAGGCCACTTTATCCAAAAATTACCTTTTAAATGTATCAAAAACACCTGAATCATCAAAGTTAATGGCATCAGGGTGTCCAGGAGGTAGACACAGATCTCCAAGATGCATTTCACAGCATGGAATGCCATGCTGTACCACAGTCAAGCTTGGATAAAAAGATGACCAACCTGAAGTGGTAAAGAGTTAAATTAGACAAACGGCCAGACAATCTATCCAGTTCTTCATTGGAGCAATCCTACATCTCGAAATTATATAATTTTATAAAAATGTTCTGATGTAGTTTCTTTCACCCAAAAGAAAAATCAGAAACACTTACTTAAGGAACTCTTATTGCAAACAGTTTATTTTTATTTCAAATAAGATCTCATTCTAGCAAAAAAGGAATCAAAACCTGGAAACTTTTACCATCAGAAGTTCCATGTTTAGCAAGTGAAAAAAGCCTCCGTTATTTGCAGTGATCCTGTCTCCATCCCCCCCACCCGGTTTTTCTGCTTTCCTGAGCTCCATTGATATACTCAATCAAATTTTTCCTTAACAGACAGGCAGTCTTCCTGGAGCTTTATGGCTTTACAGGTTTTTTTGTTTGTTCATATTCTGGATTTCTTTACAAAGACAGTAAATTGTTTCTACACCAAAACTTCTGTCACTTTCTTGAACAGGATGGGATGCCAACAAAATCTGCAATCACTTCCTGAGAATGTTTTTATTTACAACGAAGTGTACTTGAGGTATTTCATACCTTTATTTTTAACATAAAATGGATGATCGAGTCTGCATTCTACGGTAAGCAAGCCATCCTCCACTGTGCCAGGATCAAAAGTCAGCTTCAGCACTGACTCACCACACGAAATGCTTTCTTCATGAGAAATCAACTTCAAACCATTGGAACCATAGTCCTGTTAACACACATGCAATTCAAAAACTTTCCACCCAAGAAAAGCATATACCTGTGTATACTCTAGGTGTATACTCATCATCATACATTGTATCAAAAAATAACAATACTCTAATTGGCATTTCTATCTTAGTAGAAATTAATAAAGATGATATAACATTCAAAACATACATAAATTATTTCAGTTCAAGTGCTTTACAGTGAGATACTCAAACAGCACAGTGATCAGTGATAACATTAGTGTTAACCTGTTTTCCTGAGACAGTAACTAAAGGCACAGGGGTAACGTAAGAAACTGAGTATTTGCTACAGGTATTACAGTGAATTTATTAGAACTAACGGCTACCTTGTAAGGACTGACTGGGAGATCTTCCTCTTTTCCACAGCTTTCAGATCTTGCAAACTCTTCAACATCCTGCCATTCTTTATTGCGTCCTTTATGAAAGCACAAACGAGAGCCTAACAGATTTTTTCAAGGAAAAAACAATGTTAGTGTTATGTAAAAAATCTGTGTTACAAGAAAAAACCAAAAAATGACAAGATAAAACAAATACTTATTTCACGATACATGTTATTTCACCTTTTAGAAAACAATGCCAGACAGTTGAGGGCCAGGAATGGCACCATCCTAAATCATCATCATCTGAAAGCGATGACATGCAGAAAATGCCAGATTCTGATTCACTATTCGCCTGTTAAAAAAAAGCAAACTGGTGTTGGTATTTTACTGCAGAGCATTTTAGGGCTGGTCTTGTATGTCTTAAGACAGTCTCTAATTTGCACTTGTGGCATCATTTTGCCTTAAATACTAATAGGAATGTAACATGAAGACAAAGATTAAAGGAATGCAGTACATGTGAATGGAGCAGTTTCATCTCCCTTTCTGAGATGCATCCTGACATTTTTGGGTTTCATTCTCTGAAATGCATTTCACCCCTATGGATTATCTTATGCTCATGTGTAAGCATTTTATACCTCATCATTCCTTGGTCATCTACAGAATCACTCAAAGCACAATTACTGGAAAGCTGTAGGCTCAAGGTAGTTTTAGATACATCACTGGAGATAATTCAGTGTTGTTAACAGACAAATTTCAGATACATATTAATGTATGGGAAAAGGAGACACAGGACTGACAGGTTTTTTGCACCTCAAAGGAGAGGGATCCGTATTTCCTTCTGAGGCATCAAACAAGATAACACAGTTTTTTAAAGCTTGCTGTAGAAGAAATTACAATAGAAGCAGAGCTTTCTTAGAAAGTGATCTTGTCACGAAAAATATGAAGTAGCACTACAAGCCTACCCTGTGTGGTGAAAAGAAAAGTAACAGAAAATCTAGCTTAATTAGCAATAGTATTAACACTAAACAGATTTTTTTTTAAACTAGTTTCCCTTGTCAAAAAACTTAACCCATTGCTCATACATGTTTATTTCTTTTAAAATGTTTCAGAACAACTCACCCTTTCATGTCTGACTGGTGTTTCATCCGCATCATTCTTGGAGAAGTTAGGATCATTGTTTGAAGATCCTGGCGGAGGACGTGCATAGGAATGTAAACTTTTGCTTGTTGCTATTATGCGAACAGGAGATGATCTACAACAGAAACACGTATTTTAAAATATCTCAGATGAAGGCAACATGAGACTTTGCTGCCATTACTCTAAAATGCTTTTATTGCAAATATTTCCGTTTGCATGAGCTGAACACCAAATAAACCTCCCACACACCAGTATTCCAATGGGATGATTAAAGGGTGCGAGCTCAGGCGAAGAGAACGTTTAGCATAGCTCCTGCATAGGTTCTATATAGCACCCAAATGACAGTATTACCTCCACAGTGCCATCTCCTTAGCACAATGCTGAAGTTTTTACAGATATCTTGAAGCAAATACCCTGCTCTTAAGAGAATATAAAGACATCTGCTCTGTCCAAATCATTAAATCTCAACTGCATTGCTATTAACAGTATTGCATTGAGTTTTCTGATTATAAACCCAAGAAAAGCTGTACAATAAAAAGTGAAGCCCAGAAATTTCCAAGATCCCACATTTCCTGCTCACAACCTTACAGAATTTACCGATCACAAACCTGGCAGTTATCACTAAAATACACACCGCATTAGATTTCCAACTAGCTGTTTAAAAAAAAAATCTGAAGTCGGTGCACTAGAAAGCTTTAAGAATTTGATGTAAGAAATTCCTCTTAGTTTTTATCTGCTGCTTCACGTGAGGTAAATGTCCATAATTTCTGAGCCTGCTGTAGATAGGCAATGTCTTTATATCATCCTGTGCCATTCATGGCTGGAAACTAAGCAGCTTTTGCACCAGGCTCTGAGATGAGTTCTGTGCGTACTTTCACAGAACAAATAAAAAGAACAAAAAATAGGGCTCCAGTTCAAAGTCACGGCGTGTAAAGAGTGAAGGAAATATTCTGGAGACAGTATTATAAATCTCTATAGTTCAAAACCGAAATGAGTGTCAGTACCTGTTATAAAAAGCGCACTGCATCAAAGGACTCTGAGGACTTGTGGCTATATTTGCTAATTCTGTCAGCCAGTTCACCCCATTCTCAGAAGAATAAGCATTTTCTGGATTGCTGTTTGAGGTATGTTGGCTCCATGAAGGCCTTGAACATTCTTGATGTGAAACATCAGCACCAAGCTGAAAAAGTGCAGGTGGGGTAGAATCTGTCTGCACAGCCTGTAATTCAGGAAGATCATCTGCAAACAAATGCACAAATTACCATAATTATACTCAATTCTAGCTGACACCAAATCTTACAAATTAAAATAAAGAAGGAACCACAATCATTTTATTTTCTCATCTCACAACTACCAACATTTCACAAACCCTATTCATAAAAATGACCACAGAAATAGTAACATCTCTAGTCCATTATATATTCACACAAAAAAATTAAGAAAAAATTAGGTAACTAGATAAAAATGTAGTTCTGATTTTGAAGTTTTTACTAGAATGATCAGTTTATACAGAACTATACTGCAGAATTATTCAAAAACAACATGCTTCACTAAAATACTAAAACATTCCACAAAAGACAACTAAATTAATCTGTCCTTGAATGTGTGACACTAAAAAAATTCAACATCAGACCATGTTCAAGGTAAAGGGTTTCCACCAGGGAACTGGCGTTAAGTAACTCAGATTAAATAAATCATGAAAGCTGGGTACACAGGCTGGTAGGGTGAATTCACTCAATAATACACACCTTTCCTATCCCATACAGAGAAACAGAAAAGAGCCCAGCTTGTTAAGAGAAGTCTGTGCTATGTGCTGTCATGTAAATAAGTATGACTATTCTTAATCACTCCATAATTTCAATTAAATGTGCTAATATTTCACTGATTATATTGATACTTTCTAAAGTATATGCTGTTTTTCTCCAATATGTGAGAACTGAAGTAATGTTCCTTTATCCCAGAATCTTTATTTGCAGCAGATCTAAAGCAACATAATTTCCCTTTAGGAGGAGCTCTTGAGCTTTCTGTTTGTTTTTCTTGTGTCAAAATACCCCTGCTCCTCTGGGGATTAGAAGCAGAAATTTGTGGCTCTGAGTTCAAGAACACATTTGAGCCAACAGGCCAGTGTGTCAGAACTGGAAATGGGTTAAAGGGAAAAGTGACTGCAAAGTAAGACCTTCAGATGTTGCAATTCCCTGCCCTACTCAAGTTAAAAATCAGCAATCTCATTCAGTCGGCTTCCTGTAATTTCAGCATAGGAAATCTAAAACTTCAGAATTCAGCTTCCTCTGAAAAAATCATGTTATTTACCAAGTTCCATGTGCTCATCACAGGATGCATATCCAGGAGAAGAAGGCAGGTTTTCATTACACTTCAGCAACTCCAGTGACTCGTTCATCCCTGAAGTTCTCTTGTCCACTACCAGAAGGAGTTTCTGAACTGCATTAGGCATTTGATTTGTCTTCACTTCCCACACCATGTTAGGATGCTCCAAAGTATCTGACTTCAGAAAGACAGAGGTTAGAAATTTGTATACATGTGAACTGTTTCAAGTTGCATCTGATATACTACTTCATTACCAGGGCCCTAAATCCTTATTAGTCTGTTGAGTATCACAGCGTATTTTAGAGGTGTCTAGACATGATCTTGTACAATTCTTACAGAAAACAGAGCTAACTCTGAAGTCAAGAGGCTGCCTGGGGCCCTTGCCACTTGAGTTTCTACTATCTTGAAGGATGGAGACTCCCTAGCACTTCCCAGGAACCTGTTCAGTAACCACTCTTGCTATAAAGGAGCTGTACCTTATGCAGGTTTGAACTTCCCTTCCCACAGCCTGTGCCCACTGCCTCCAAGAGTCTGGAGTTATCTCCTCAACCACCACTCAAGCCAAGATAAACAACATTCACTTGGTACCCTAAGCCAAGATGGTTCAGACAAGATCTGATTTTGGCTAATCTGTCCTGGCTATTCCCAAACAACTTCTTGCCTTACAAAGAGTGTGGACATGGCTGTCAGGAGAATTTATTCTGTAATATTCCTAAAGGCTAAGGCTGACCAGCCTGTAGTTTCCCAACATCCTCCTCGAAGCCTGGTGTGACATTTTCTTTCTTCCAGTTATTGGGAGCCATCCTGCCCCCAAATCCACTGCTTTTTGGAGACCATCCTCACAATGTGTCCCTGCCCACGGCAGGGGGCTTGGAACTAGATGGCCTTTAAGGTCCCTTCAAACCCAAAACACTCTGTGACCCACGACTGACACTGGCCTGGAGGGATCCCATCTGGTCCCACGGCCTCATGCACGGCTGCCTCATGGAACCGGCCTGCCCCTCACCTGCTCCGCTTCTACCACAGACAAAGAAGTGTCTTGCTCTCTCAGAGGCGACTTGCTACACCCAGGGACTTGAGGAACCTGGAAACAGGCCTGGAAAATGAAGATCAAAGCAAAAATGCTGTCCTCAACCTTGTGAGATCAGGTCTCCTCTGCCATTTAGCATCAGGCCCACATTTTGCCCAGCTGCCCTTTCAGCACTGGTGTTTCTGCAGAAGCCTTTTCCACTGCCCTTCCCATCTCTGGCCTCCAGGAAGAGTCTCAAACACACTGGACTCCTAACACCCTTAGCTGTGTTGCAAATGGAAAGATAAAGAAACCTCTACTAGAAGATTTCACTGTAGTTTCATTTCCCCAAATCTCAGTACTGTAACGTTTATACCAAACCCACTATTTTAAATCATCTTCAGCAGAGAACTGTGTGCTTATTCTACACAACCACTGCCTCTAAAAGCTGGTAAACAATGTTATCCAATCTTTAGTAATTTGGTTATCTACTGTTTTTCCAGATGAGGATGAATTAAAGCTACCATAACATGATTACCTTGTACTTTAACGAAGTGTCCTTGAAAAAGTAATCATGAGTCTCTCACGAGAGAGCAGAAAACACAGCTTAGTAAGAAAGAAAACCTGGAAAGTCTACCATATGCATGTCCACTAAGTAAGCTACATTAGAGAAACACCAACAATAGCTAAAAGAGGTGTCATATTTTCACATCATAGAATGACTGGGTTGGAAGGGACCTCTGGAGGTCATCTAATCCAGCCCCTTCCACTGCTAAAGTACGTTCACCTACAGCAGGCTGCACAGGATCATGTCCAGGAAGATTTTTGACTAGAAAATTTCTAACCTTCTGATCTCCTAATCTTTCAAATATATGCAAAACTTATATAAACTTGCATGCTAAACATAAAAAGGTGTTTGATTCTACTCAAATGGCACTACTACAAAGCTACATCAGCTTATTCTGATTTTAAGGTGGAGAAGAAAGGTCACAGAAATAAGAATATACAACTCAAACAATCAGTGGCATTATTTTCTCCTCCAAAAACATCTTTAACACAATTTATACCCCTGTCACGCAGAAGGGACAGTAAAATTACAGAACACCACAAGAGCAGATAGCTCAGTTATTTCTGAACAGAAAAAACAGACCTCAGTAGTACAGGTCAGGACCTTGAAGATTATCTCCAACTAATCAACTCTGAAAAGCCACTCCTTGTTTTTCTGGGTGATCTACGTCTTTCCTTTCCCCTCTTCTGCCCCGTTTTTTTTTTTCCCTCTATTTTCCTCTATTTTTTTCTTCTCTTCCTTTCCTATTTTCCTGCTAAAATGAAGAAGCAGACTTATTTCTGGAATGTTACCTTCTCCTTCCTTCCTGCCAGGTGCCAAGACTTGAAAGTACGTGTCCTGGTATCCCAACACTCTGAAGGTCAGGTATAAGGTACAGATACAAAATGCTAGTCTGACAAGAAAGATACCTGCTTGAGAAATGAATTACTCCTCCAAGTCACAAGAATTTCTCTAAACCAAAGCCATTCGTGTACAAAAGCCAAAAAATCCTCTAACAAATAAATTACAAAGGAATTGAAAGAGAATTACAAAGAAAAAGCAAGTGTCCAACTTTACTTTCCAGTTTTTTTATTCTACTTGATTAAAGCCTGCTTTGGACATCACATCCTTCTCTTCTCCTCAGCCTTTCAATGGTTTGAACATGACGGGGATTGGTCACTAAATAGGTTGTTAGGATTTTTTAGAATTCAACTTTATGTTGAAAATTTGTTGTGTCAGATGTTGTCTAGAACCACGCTTCACAGGACTGTAATTATTGCGGTTGTCTTTGGAGGTTAAATGACATTATTATTTTGTGCTTCAAAGTAAGTTAATTTGTCATGCTAAAACAAGCGGCGCTACTAACAAAGACCTTATTAATTGAACCATGTCTATTTCTGAGGAATAAAAATTAATTTGGGAAAAAAAGTAAATAAAGACTATGGCTGAGAAGGGGTTCAGCAGGAACTGGGCAGCATCCACCCAAACCGCACTGCGCAGGAATGCCTGGGTGGAAGTGCTTCCCGTGGTTTTTTTCCTTCTGCTATTTGCCTTTCTTCCCCGAACCTACTGACGAAGTTTCAGGCCAGGTCGACGCCTGAGCAATAAGCTGGACGGAGTTTAATTTGGAGAACAGCTCCTCCAAGCAAAACACAACATACTGGCAAGACTGGATCTACACCAGGGACTTTTCCTGGCGCAGCTGCTTTGATCAGGAATCCTCTCTGCACATCCCGGGCCGTGCCAGAGCGCGCAGCCCAGGCAGAGCGTGATTCACCATGTTTTCGAAGCCCGGGCGGCCTGTTCGCTGGCGCAGGGCTGGCCGCGCTGCCCCCGCAGCCGCGGCCCCCCCGTGAGGACGGTGCTCCCAGGGCGGCCCGGGGGCGGCGGAGCCCCGGGAGGAGCGCTCACAGCCGGCCCCGCACAGCC